>JAXCMG010000122.1:153327-223842 GCA_034642415.1 Podarcis siculus
AACCTTGGTTCTCGAACTTAATCCATTCCAAGAGTCCGTTCGACTCCTGAAACCATTCGAAAACCAAGGCATGACTTCCGATCGGCTGCAGTAGCTTCCTGCACTAAAGCAGAAGCCGTGTCGGATATTCAGTTTCCAGAAAATGTTAGAAAACCAGAACACTTACCTCCAGATTTTCGGCGTTCGGGAACCAAAACGTACGAGTACCAAGGCACGACTGGGTGGGTGGGTGGGTACTGATTGCTGGGTTTTGTGTTTTTAACTTTTTGCTTTTTTTAAACTGCCTTGAGACTTGAAACAATTGTATAGGTAAAGGTAAAGGGGCCCCTGACCATTAGGTCCAGTCGTGACCGACTCTGGGGTTGCGGCGCTCATCTCGCTTTAATGGCCAAGGGAGCCGGCGTACAGCTTCCGGGTCATGTGGCCAGCACGACTAAGCCGCTTCTGGTGAACCAGAGCAGCGCACGGAAACGCTGTTTACCTTCCCACCAGAGCAGTACCTATTTATCTACTTGCACTTTGATGCGCTTTCGAACTGCTAGGTTGGCAGGAGCAGGGACCGAGCAACAGGAGCTCACCCCATCGCGGGGATTCGAACTGCCAACCTTCTGATCAACAAGTCCTAGGCTCTGTGGTTTAACCCACAGCACCACCCGCGTCCTACAAAACAATTGTATAGAGGGTGATTAATAAATTGATGATCATGATGATCTGAGTAGGGCTGGGTGATATACAGTGGTACCTCGGGTTACAGACGCTTCAGGTTACAAACTCCGCTAACCAGGAAGTGGTTGCTCCAGGTTAAGAACTTTGCCCCAGGATAAGAACGGAAATTGCGCCCCAGCGGCAGCAGGAGTTCCCCATTAGCAAAAACACACGTCAGGTTCAGAACCGTTTCTGGTTAAGAATGGACCTCTGGAACGAATTAAGTGGTACCTGAGGTACCACTATATCAAGATATCATCCAAAGCCAGTAAGAAGTCCATATTGTGATATCAATTTCATAGCTTTTGACCTGGCAATATATCGCAAATCATGATGTGGCGTTTAGATGGGGATATATTGAGATGTTGAAAACCACATGCCAGAAGCAGAAGTCCCAGCAAAGGAAGAATGGATACAAAACCTTATGGAATATGCAGAAATGGTGAAACTTACCAAAAGAATAGGAAATCAAGATAACATTTTTTAAAATAAAATAATGGAAATGGTTTATTGAATATTTACAGATAAATTATAAACAGACTGGTAGGGTTACTGTAATAACCTTCGATTTTATAAGAGTATATGAGCAAATTTAGTTGATTTGGATATGCAGAAGATGTTAAAAATAGATTTAAGGAGCCACAGAAAGAGGGAGGGGAAGGAAGTCAAGTTCGGACATGTCAAAATGATTGTAAAACCAGTGAAATGTATAAAATTTGTGAAATGTATAAATTTGAAAAGTATTAATGAATGAATGAATGAATGAATAAATACCAGGCATCGTCCAGCCCCAACTCTGAACAGGGCTAGCATTCGATCCAACCCATAATTTCTCTTCCCCCCCCCCTTCTCTGCTTTAGGGCTATCATTCCTTGCGTCAGCTTGTGAAGCTTTCAAAGCTGGAGGTGCCGCAGGAGATCAAGGACGTCATTGAGCCCATCAAGGACAACGACGCGGCAATCCGGAACTACGGCATTGAGCTGGCCGTCACCATGTGCCGGGAGCTGCTGGACAGCGGCCTGGTCCACGGCCTGCACTTCTACACCCTGAACCGGGAAGTGGCCACCGTGGAGGTCCTCAAGCACCTGGGTCTCTGGAAGGAGGACCCTAGGTGAGCAGCTCCATTTTTTTCTCCTATTCCTAAAAGAGCCAATCTTCGTAAAGCAGGTTACAAAGTTAACTACCGTATTTTTCGCTCCATAAGGTGCACCTGACCATAAGACGCACCTAGTTTTTAGAGGGGGAATGCAAGAAAAAAAAATATTCTTTAAAGGGAGCGCTGAGCAGAGCCTGCATGCATCCCAGGCTCTGCTCAGCGCCCCCTTTCACGAGCCGCGTGGAGCTTGTGAAGAGACTGGGGATAAACAGCAGCAAAACCCCACACCCACTGATGAAAGTTGTGAATCTGAAACTGACTCAGATGGTTCAGCAGCAAAACCCCACAGAGCGTGTGTGCAGCGCTTGCAGGCTTTTTCCCGAGGAGGGAGACGTGCTGCCCTTCTCCCTCCTCTGGGAAAAGCCCCCAAGAGCTGCACACATGCTCCACATGGCTCTTTAAAGGGAGCGCGGCTCTTGGGGGCTTTTCCGGGAGGTGGGGGAAGGGGCAGAGCGCGACTAAGCCAGAAGCTAAAACAGCAAGAGGGAGCACTGCGCAGTGATCCCTCTCGCTGTTCTGGCTTCTGGGATAGCTGCGCAGCCTGCATTCGCTCCATAAGACGAACACACATTTCCCCTTAGTTTTTAGGAAGGAAAAAGTGCATCTTATAGAGCAAAAAATACGGTAGCTTGCAACATCTTTTTTTTTAAAAAAGGAAAACCAACTTATTTATTTGTGTTGGCACTGTGGGTTAAACCACAGAGCCTAGGACTTGCTGATCAGAAGGTCGGCGGTTCAAATCCCCACGACGGGGTGAGCTCCCGTTGCTCGGTCCCTGCTCCTGCCAACCTAGCAGTTCGAAAGTACGAAGTGCAAGTAGATAAATAGGTATCCCCTCTGGTGGGAAGGTAAACGGCGTTTCCGTGCGCTGCTCTGGTTTGCCAGAAGTGGCTTTGTCATGCTGGCCACATGACCCGGAAGCTGTACGCCGGCTCCCTCGGCCAATAAAGCAAGATGAGCGCCGCAACCCCAAAGTCGTCCACGACTGGACCTAATGGTCAGGGGTCCCTTTACCTTTAAACAATGCAAGTTCAGGAATGGAAACAAACAAGATTCCGGTCAATAATTGCACAGTTTTGCAAAGATGCATCAAGTTATGACAGAGGTTTAACGAACAATTGCTGTCACAATCCGAAATAGAGTATGTGCAAACGGGAAATAAAAAAGTAAAGGAGAGGGAGGGAGAAAAGGGGGGCGAGGAATGAAGCCAGCAAAGTAATAAGTTAAAAGTATCGAGTGGAATCAGAGAATTGTACAGTTTGAAGGGACCCTGAGCATCATCTAGTCCAGGGATCAGCAAACTTTTTCAGCCATCCCGGTCCGCCATCCCGCAGACCATGTGGTGGGCCGGACTGTATTGGGGGGGGGGAATGGACGAATTCCTATGCCCCACCAATAATCCAGAGATGCATTTTAAATAAAAGCACACATTCTACTCATGTAAAAAAACCAGGCAGGCCCCACAAATAACCCAAAGGTGCATTTTAAATAAAAGAACACATTCTACTCATGTAAAAACACGCAGATTCCCGGGCCCGCGGGCTGGATTTAGAAGGCGATTGGGCCGCATCCAAACCCCTGCAATGCAGGAATATTCAGCTGTCCCATATGGGGATCAAACTTCCAACCTTGGCATTATCAGCACCACAATCTACCCAACTGAGCTATTTAGTGGGTGGACCCTTTTTATTTATATATTTATGATCTTTAAGAACAATATTCATATGCTCTCAACAGAATTTCAAAAGGATTATATCTAACCCCCCCCCCTCTGTCTGACCTGCCAGAATTCTTTAAACATTGCCCATCCTTGCTAGAATCTGTTTATCTTCTTTTCCCTCGTTGAACCCAAAGGAATCCATCTTGCCACATTCTTTACGAGCTTGTGGGAATTGTTTCCATGCTGGCTGCCGGGTAAGGGAAAATCCATCCTCTGCAGCCTTCATGGATGTGAAGGCTAGAAATATCTTTTTTAAAAGTTGGCCTTCTAACCAGCAGACTGGCAGAAGAGGAGCAGAGAGGGTGATTCTCTACCACCAGTTGCTTGGTAGCCCAAGCAAGGGTAGGCTAGAAATTCCTGGTTGGACAAGCAACAGCACCTTGGAGAGCAGTCTAAGGTTTGGGTTAAGGACCACGGACAGCTCTCCTGCAAGTGGGGCGAGGCATACAAGTTGTCTCAGCGAGAGATTGCTTTGACTAGCAGACTCCACTGGCCTGCTGCAGTCAGCCTGTGCTAGGAATGTGTAATTCTCTGGAGCGTCCAGTCTCTCCCAACACAAAGACAGAACAGGCAATCTCCTCGGATGGGAGGTTAATTCTTCTGTCTCTGTGCCTGCCACTGTTCTCCCCTGTGCTTAGCTTCTCTCAGTTATGAGGCATGCTCAAAACAGTCACACATCACCAGAGATGGAGAACTTTAAAGTGTTAAGATCAGAAGGCGGAAAACATGAAAACAACGAGAAGAGGCAGGAATGAAGATTTGGAGATACACGTCGGAGGTCCAGACAATGGGGAGCCCAGAAAAATTAATAATTACAATTTGGACTACAATTTGGCCGTTTTTAAATTTTAGTTTATTGTTTTTAATCAGATTATGATGCGGATATGTTGATTGGCTGTTTTTATTGGAAATCAATAAAAATGATTTTAAAAAAAAACAGTCATACATCAGGGTGCAATTAATTCTTCCATACTTACATGCTGTAAAAGTAAATCTCATTTATTCGCTTGTGTATATATCCCACTTTTTGCACACGGTTTCCCCCCCTCCACATTTAATCCCTACAACAATCTTGCGAGGTAGGCGAGGCTGAGAGACAGTGACCAGCCCAAGGTCCCCGTATGAACTTCCGGGTTCAAGTGGGGATTTGAAACATGGCCTACCAAATCCCAGTCCAACCACTACAACCACACTGACTCACTTGCTGGGTATAAAAATGAGCCATTCCTTCAGTTTTTAATTCAGGGGGAACAAAGCATGTGTAAGCTACCGGTATGTGTTTAAAAAGATGCAGCACGCAAGTATAGGTGCAAATATATGTTTTAATTTTCTCTCCCTCCTTCTCCCTCCCCTGCAAGGCGTTCCCTGCCCTGGGCGGTCAGTGCTCACCCCAAACGGCGAGTTGAAGATGTCCGACCCATTTTCTGGGCCTCCAGGCCGAAGAGTTACATCTACCGAACTCAGGAATGGGATGAGTTTCCTAATGGCCGCTGGTGAGTGTTATGTACTGATGTTCTCACCGTGGGCCAGCAGGGGGATACTGTAGATAGTTATGCAAATGAAGGATCGAAAGTGACGTTCTGTGATTAGATAGTTTGTATGCAAATGAAGGATCGAAAAGTGACGTTCTGTGATTGGCTAGTTTTAGAAAGTTGCAACAGTTACAATTGTTCTGGAGCTCTATATAAGCAGGCTGACTGAGCTCCTCGGTTAGTTCTGTTCTGGCCTCAGAATAAAGAAGAGCTGTTTGAAGAATAGCTGTGTCGTCTGATACGTTCACCCACAACTTAACAGTGAGTGTGGCAGGGGGGTGGCAGGTGGATGTATCCCTCTGGAAAGATCTGGTTGAACTGGGAAGCGATGGGACGCGTATCTGAATTAAAACAGAAGATGCCAGAAAGATGCAATGGTTATAGACCCGTTGAAGTTGTTATATATAATTTTTATTAAATTTTACATTTTGAAATATTCTTTTAAACAACCTTAAATCCATGACATTCCTTCTTCTCTTTCTGTGGTTCATTTTGCATACCATACATCCCTGCATATTTTGCATGGATTAAACCATTCAGTAATCCATTGTTACATCCATCAAAACTTATTTACACTGCTGAATTTATCTTAATGCTGTCAGCGCTTTTAAATGAACACAATTTTCACCCATATACTCAGTAAACATTTTCCAATCTTCTCTAAACGTATGTTCTTCTTGTTCTCTTATTCTATATGTTAAATCTGCAAGTTGCACACATTTCATCAGTTTAAGTTGCCATTCTTCTTTGGTTGGGACCTCGCTCGTTTTCCATTTTTGGGCTAACAAGACATAGGCTACAGTAGTAGCCTACATAAATAGTCTTTCTTGACACCTGGGAATTTCCCTCTACTGATAGGTTAATGGAATGACTTATCTCTTGGGCCTGTTAATTTCAGCGGGGCTACCCTAAGTAAAACCTAGTTGACTGAAACCCATAGGATTGTCTCCTCCCAAGTCCAGAAAAGACCCTATACTTTCTGGGCAGATTTCCTTGTTTCGTTCCCTTGTTTGATTCATTATTTCATGAAATGGATACACCACTTAACTATAAAAAAGGCAAACGAGCCTCAAAGCGGCTTACGAAAAGGACAAAACGATAAAATTTATCAGTAAGAAAAATGTAACAGCAATAATGTAAGACCTTCAAGAGCTCAAGTTAACCTTTGAAGCTACCTTTGAAGGTGACCCGGAAACTTCAATTAATCCAGAATGCGGCAGCTAGACTGGTGACTGGGAGCGGCCGCCGGGACCATACAGTATAACACTGGTCCTGGGAGATCTGCATTGGCTCCCAGTACCTTTCCGAGCACAATTCAAAGTGTTGGTGCTGACCTTTAAAGTCCTAAACGGCCTCGGTCCAGTATACCTGAAGGAGCGTCTCCACCCCCATCGTTCAGCACAAACACTGAGATCCAGTGCCGAGGGCCTTCTGGCGGTTCCCTCATTGAGAGAAGTAAGGTTACAGGGAACCTGGCAGAGGGCCTTCTCGGTAGTGGCACCTGCCCTGTGGAACGCCCTCCCTTCAGATGTGAAGGAAATAAGTAGCTATCCTATCTTTAAAAGACATCTGAAGGCAGCCCTGTTCAGGGAAGTTTTTAATATTTAATGCTGTATTGTTTTTAAGACTCGATTGGAAGCCGCCCAGAGTGGCTGGGGAGACTCAGCCAGATGGGTGGGGTATAAATAATAAATTATTATTATTATTAACAACTGGCTAAAAACAGATGGAAATATGTATCAGTTTTCTAAACATCTGGGTGGGCTTCAGGAATGTTTCTAGCACAGAGTACAGCGAAGGCAGCTGCCTGATGTCAATAGGCAGGGAGTTCCACAGTTTGGGTATTGCCACACTAAAAGATGGGCTTCTTATAAATTTAGAACAGGGATTCTGTGGTCCCTGCAGCAGTTCTGCTGATGAAAGCAGTCAAGTGGGTGAATGTGGGGGGAGGCCATCTTGCCCGTAAGGGGGCTTGTTCCTGCCTTGCCCTAACACCCCTTCTCTCCCGCAACCCTCAGGGGTAACTCGTCCTCCCCCGCCTTTGGGGAGCTGAAGGATTATTACCTCTTCTACCTGAAGAGCAAATCTCCCAGGGACGAGCTGCTGAAGATGTGGGGAGAGGAACTGACCAGCGAGGAAAGCGTCTTCGAGGTGTTCAGGTGTTACATCGCCGGAGAACCCAACAAGGAGGGGCACAAGGTGAGAGATTCAGGGAGGGCCCTGGCCCACGAACCTCCACATAGGGGGCGAACAAGTGTGACACAAGGGGTGACATAGGGGTGACCTGTACCTCCACATAGGGGGTGACACAAGTCTCACATACCCTCCAATATTTCTCCCAATGAAAATGGGGGTGTCCTATTCCGTTGTTGTTGTTGTTGTTGTTATACGCCACCCATCTGGGCGTCTTCCAACATAAAAACAGAATAACACACACACACACACACACACACACACAGTGATACCTCGGGTTAAGAACTTAATTTGTTCTGGAGGTCCATTCTTAACCTGAAACTGTTCTTAACCTGAAG
Organism: Podarcis siculus; assembly: GCA_034642415.1. NCBI lineage: Eukaryota > Metazoa > Chordata > Lepidosauria > Squamata > Lacertidae > Podarcis > Podarcis siculus. The sequence goes on from JAXCMG010000122.1 coordinate 160,972, forward strand.
TACCACCTTAGCTATTGAGGCCTCCCACTGCCACCGCGCCGCTGTTGCGCAATTTCTGTTCTCATCCTGAAGCAAAGTTTTAACCCGAGGTACTATTTCTGGGTTAGTGGAGTCTGTAACCTGAAGCCTCTGTAACCCGAGGAACCACTGTGTGTGTGTGTGTGTGTGTGTGTGTGTGTGTGTGTGTGTGTGTAATAATAATAATAATAATATTTGTACCCCGCCCATCTGGCTGGGTTTCCCCAGCCACTCTGGGCGGCTTCCACAAAGACCAAAAATACACTAGTATGTCATACATTAAAAACGTGTGTGTGTGTGTATAAATATAAATATATATACACACACATATATATATTCTGCTTTACAATTTAGAATATTCAAACCACCTTAAAATATCAATGGCTTTCCTTTTTCTCTTTCCGTGGTTCATTTTGCGTAACATAAATCCCTACATATTTTACATAAACTAAACCATTCAGTATTCCATTATTACATCCATCAAAACTTATTTACACTGCTGAATTTATCTTAATGCTGTCAACCTTTTCAAGTGTACACAATTCCACCCACCCCACCATATATTCAATAAACATTTTCCAATCTTCTTTAAATGTGTGTTTTTCTTTTTCTCTTATTCTATATGTTAGGTCCTCAAGCTGCGCATATTCCATCAGTTTTAAACTTAAATTGATAAAATATTTAAAAAACTTCCCTCTAAAGGGCTGCTTTCAGATGCCTTCCAAAGGTCGCGTAGTTTCTTATCTCCTTGGCTTGGTGGAGAGGGTCACATAACTCCATACCCTCCAACATTTCTCTGATGAAAATTTTGTTGTTTAGTCATGTCCGACTCTTCGTGACCCCATGGGCCAGAGCACACCAGGCACTCCTGTCTTCCACTGCCTCCTGCAGTTTGGTCAAACTCATGCTGGTCTCTTCGAGAACACTCTCCAACCATCTCATCTTCTGTCGTCCCCTTCTCCTTGTGCCCTCCATCTTTCCCAACATCAGGGTCTTTTCCAGGGAGTCTTCTCATGAGGTGGCCAAAGTATTGGAGCCTCAGCTTCAGGATCTGTCCTTCCAGTGAGCACTCAGGGCTGATTTCCTTCAGAATGGAGAGGTTTAATCTTCTTGCAGTCCATGGGACTCTCAAGAGTCTCCTCCAGCACCATAATTCAAAAGCATCAATTCTTCGGCAATCAGCCTTCTTCTGATAAAAATAGGGACACTCTAAAAGGGGGACATTCTGGAATCAAATCAGAAACCAGGGCGGCTTCTGTTGATCCAAAACTGCCCCTGGAAAACAGGGAGACTTGGATGGTCCTTTTTCAGGCATTGCTTTCTGTTCCTCAGCTGTGAAATGTAGGAACAGAACCAGCTGCTTTATACAAAGTCTGAGCTTTGGTCCCATCTAGCTCAGTATTGCCTACACTGACTGGCAGCAATGGCTCTCCTATTCCCAGCCCTACCCAGCCTGAGATTGAACCCAGGGCCTTCTGCATGCTGAGCAGGCCCTTCTCTACTGCTGAGCTACAGCCCCACAGTAAAAGGTGCTTGAAGGGACTTGGAAAATCAGGTGTCAAGGAGATGAGTAACTGTACAACCTTTAGAAGACACCTGAAGGCAGCCCCGTATAGGGAAGCTCTTTAATGTTTTATTTTGCCCTCCTTTGTGTGCCTCCTCCTTGAGTGGTCCAGAGGGTGGCAACACGAGAACGGGGCCTTCTCTGCAGTGGCTCCCCGTCTGCAGAATACTCTCCCCAGGGAAGTTCGCCTGGTGCCTTCATTACACACCTTTAGGTACCAGGCAAAAAAGTTCCTTTTTAACCAGGCCTTTGGTTGATCTGATTTACATCCTATGCCCTTTTAAAAGGTGTGTTTTTGTTTTTTGAGGGGAGGACTATTGGGTGGTTGCTTTTTATTTTTAATTTTGTGGTTTTATATCTTGATTTTATTCTGTGAATCCTCCTGAGACCCCTGGGTATAGGGCGGTATACAAATTCAATAAATAATAATGTTTTTAATATACAGTGGTACCCTGGGTTACTTGCGCTTCAGGTTACATACGCTTCAGGTTGCAGACTCCGCTAACCCAGAAATAGTGCTTCAGGTTAAGAACTTTGCTTCAGGATGAGAACAGAAATCGGGCTCTGGCGGCACAGCGGCAGCGGGAGGCCCCATTAGCTAAGGTGGTGCTTCAGGTTAAGAACAGTTTCAGGTTAAGAACGGACCTCCGGAACGAATTAAGTACTTAACCCGAGGTACCACTGTATGTTGGAAGCTGCTCAGAGTGGCTGGGGCAACCCAGTCAGATGGGCAGAGTACAAATAAATTATTGTTGTGGTGAAAACGTGTGTGTGTGTGTGTGTGCTCGGGGTATAACAGGAGGAAGGAATTTTAAAATTTAAGGGGATTTGGAAGCATGGGAGAAAGCTGTGCATTTGTGTGCACACACAACCTGCCCTCTCCCCTTTCCAAAATAATGATAGTTTTTCTCTCTCTCCCTCCCCCCCCCCCCGCCATAGGTGACCTGTCTGCCTTGGAACGATGATCCTCTGGCGCCCGAGACCAACCTTATGAAAGAAGAGCTGGCCAAGGTGAACAGGAGAGGGATCCTGACCATCAATTCCCAGCCGAACATCAACGGCAAGCCCTCCACCGATCCGATTGTGGGCTGGGGTCCCGAAGGAGGCTACGTCTTCCAGAAGGTAACATGCCTGGGGACATAATGGTCTTCTCTTCTTCCCTCCTTCCCTCCCGTCTCCTAGTCCAAGCAGTTCTGTCCTCTTGCGTGGATCGTGTGCGTTAACTTCAAGCTTTCATTTTTGTGTGAAAGGAAGAACCACACTGCCTTTCGTGGCAAAGCTTTAGGCGCTTCCGGGGGTCAGGCTGGATGACCCCTGGGGTCCCTTCCACTCCACAGTTCTGCGATTCCAAGTCGGGTTCTGTGGCAAATTAGGAAGGTAGATTTGTTTGACATGTTTATAGGCTGCTGTTCAGGGTCCGGTTTCAGGAAATGGTATACATCGCTCAGTAGGGATAGGAACACAGGAAGTTAGTTGTCTTTTAACATGAAGTCATATACAGTGGTTCCCAAATGCCTTGGTTCTCAAACGCCGAAAACCTGGAAGTAAGTGTTCAGGCGGCTAGTCCTAATCTTTATAACCCTGTACCTTCTTCCAGAAGGCAGAAGCTGAAAGAGATCATTTCCGGGGTGCGCACTATCCTGCACTATCTCTGCTGCTTTCTTATGGTACCTGGAAGCACAGATTTGATCCAAGGTGGGAAGAGTGCACCCAATTATTCTCTCCGCAGTCTTTACAACCCTGGACAGCATTGTTTTTCGCCTAACTGTGCAACTCCCAAACCACACAGACCATAAGTTAATACACTTTCAACAGTACAATGGTAACATAATAATAATAATAATAATAATAATAATAATAATAATAATAATAATAATAATAATTTATTTATACCCCGCCCATCTGGCTGGGCATCCCCAGCCACTCTGGGCGGCTTCCCAAAAAAATATTAAAATTCTGTAATACATCAAACATTAAAAGCTTCCCCTAAACAGGGCTGCCTTCAGATGTCTTCTAAAGGTCTGATAGTTGTTGTTCTCTTTGACATCTGGTGGGAGGGCGTTCCACAGGGCGGGTGCCACTACCGAGAAGGCCCTCTGCCTGGTTCCCTGTAACCTCACTTCTTACAGTGAGGGAAGTGCCAGAAGACCCTTGAAGCTGGACCTCAGTGTCCGGGTAGAACAATGGGGGTGGAGACGCTCCTTCAGATATACTGGGCCGAGGCCGTTTAGGGCTTTCAAGGTCAGCACCAACACTTTGAATTGTGCTTGGAAACATACTGGGATGCCATCAACAGGTCCTTTCAACCCTTCTCTTTAGACACAGGAACATAGGAAACTGTGTTCTGCTTAGTCAAGCCATTGCTCTGTCCAGCTCAGTCTCATCCATACGGACTGGTAGCAGCTCTCTGACGTTTCAGACCAGACTCTCTCCCAGGCAGACCTGGAAATGCTGAGGGTTCAACCTGGTCCCCGAGGCCTTCTGCATGCCAGGCAGGTGTTCTGCCACTGGGCTGTGGCTCCTCCCCTCCTCCTTTAGCTTGAAAAGTTGATCTGTAGCTGTAACTTGGCCCAAGCAATTCTCAAGTGGCAGGGCGTAGCCAAGGCTGGCTAAATCAAAGAAGTCTGGCCACTCGGCGCCGGCAGGTGTCAGAAGCAGTAGAGGGAAAGAAAGATTCCCCGCCTCAGAAATATTGAAGTATGGGGACAGGGCGGGTTGTGTGTGTGTGTGTGTGTGTGTGTGTGTGTGTGACAAGCCCCTTACAATGAGCGAGTAAATAGTGGGGGGAGCCGTGATCCTCAGCGCCAGCTGGCTACAAAGCAAGCGGTGGGGTGATTAAGCAATGCTAGCAGGGGGCTAGCAGATCCGCGTTTGCGAGACAAAAGGCTGCAGGGCTGCGGATTTCAAAAGCTCTCATTATGAGCCCATGGGGCGCTGTGTCGGCAACCCCCATTAAACGGGGACCCCCGCTGCGAAATTGCTCCCCTCCCAGTGAGCCACCAGAGCGCTTGTATTATTTGTCTTGCTTTCGAAAGCAGCCTCTTGATCTTCGCCACACACCCCTTCCCCCTTTTTTTTAAACTCTGACCACAATGAGAAACCCAGTCTATCCAGTTTACCTTTCCGTTGAAACAAAAAAAAGCATTCCTAATAAGATCCAGGTTTTGGGTCAACTTCTTCAATTATTATTATTTTTTTGGTACCGTTTCCCTTCTCTCTTAATCCAAATAAGATTAAGGTCAAGTGAGACTTTTGCTCAGTGCCCCAAAGCTAATCCCAGTGTGAACTGGGGGGCGGGGAGGGGGGTCTTTTTCTTCAGAGAGGCGACCGGCGTTGCTGTTTCTAAGCTGCTCTGCTCCACATGATAGCAGAAACACTGAAGTAGAATGGGTTTAATGCAATCACAGACCAATAAAGGGACAGCCAAGCAGTACTATTGTAATAGTAAGATTTAAGGTCTTATATATATAATAATATATATAATAAATGTTCATAAATGTACCAACCAAGCACATACATAAATCAGCACAGGAAGACCGTCCTGAAACCATTTGGACTCCCAAACTGACCAAATGTTTTCTCTGCAAGGAGGGAGGGGGTGAGGGAACCTTCCCATTGTCTCAGGAACTGGCTAATCACCATCTCAAAGAAATGGGCAGACTACCAGGAAAGGCAATCAGATAAGGCATTATCAGATAACCTGGCAGACAGGAAAAACAACAGCATTCAAATTTCTGTTGTAGACCACCTTTTCTGTGATGTAGATATGATGTTTGTGGGGGGTGGTCTTAGGTTACACCCCTTCTGTGATGTATGTATGATGTATGGAGGGGTGGTCTTGAGTGACAGGGCAGGGAATTTAAAATGTCTATATAAGGCCTTGCGCGCCATTGTTCTGGGTTCCCTATTAGAGACTTTGTCTTCTTTCTAACTCTGTGCCAGTAACAACCGGGTGGCTGTCGTCGCATACATCAAAAGTATTTTCTGCTCCCTTGGAAAATCGGCACCTACAATTCCTAATAGAAAAACCTCTGCTCCCCCCCCCCAAGTTAATTTAAACATTTAAATTGTGCCATTGCCGGGATTCTCTGGTGTCAACATCTCCTCTCTCGACTCCTTCCAGGCTTACCTGGAGTTCTTCACCTCCAGCGAGAACGTCAGAGCCCTCCAAACAGTGTTGAAGAACTACGGCCAGCGAGTGAATTACCACATTGTCAACGTCAAGGTGCGTCCTTCCTCAGTGCCAGATTACCAAATAGACAGACTGGGCACTGGCCTATGAGCCTAGGGGCCCCTCAACAATAGATCAAAATAATACTGGTTTGATCTTGAAAGAAAATTGGGAGATAATTTGTGAGGGGGGCCTCCGAGATTCTGACTGCCTAGGAGACTCCACCAGGGATGCGGGTTGCGCTGTGGGTAAAACCTCAGCGCCTAGGACTTGCCGATTGCATGGTCGGCGGTTCGAATCCCCGCGGCGGGGTGAGCTCCCGTCATTCAGTCCCAGCTCCTGCCCACCTAGCAGTTCGAAAGCACCCCTAAGTGCAAGTAGATAAATAGGTACCGCTTTATAGCGGGAAGGTAAACGGCGTTTCCGTGTGCTGCTCTGGTGCCGGTTTGCCGGAGCAGCTTCGTCACGCTGGCCACGTGACCTGGAAGTGTCTGCGGACATCGCTGGCTCCCGGCCTCTTGAGTGAGATGAGCGCGCAACCCTAGAGTCGGACACGACTGGCCCGTACGGGCAGGGGTACCTTTACCTTTACCTTTTAGGAGACTCCACTGGGTTTAATCCGACACTGGTCCTTCCTCTGGTAGGCTGGCAGTGAAAACGTTTCTGTGGAAACTTGGGATGCTTGCACTGAGAGCTTATGTGGGGAGCAAACCCTCTGCTTGTGATCTCTGGAGAATATTTTGAGAATTGTTCAGCCTCTGCTAGGACAATTGGCTTTGGGTCCATGGCTCCTCCTTGTGGCCCAGTTTCAGCGCCTCTTGTTTAGCCAGAGAATCTGATCAGCCGAGCATATCGTCCCCTGGAGTTTTCTGGGTTTACTTCACCTGGCTGGATGCAGGGAGGAATAAGAATAGCAATAACAATAACTATAATAATTTATTATTTATACCTTGCCCATCTGGCTGGGTTTCCCCAGCCACTCTGGGCGGCTTCCAACAGAACACTAAAATACAATAACCTATTAAACATTAAAAGCTTCCCTAAACAGGGCTGCCTTCAGATGTCTTCTAAAAGTTTGGTAGTTATTTTTCTCTTTGACATCTGGTGGGAGGGCGTTCCACAGGGTGGGTGCCACTACTGAGAAGGCCCTCTGCCTGGTTTCCTGTAACTTGGCTTCTTGTAGCGAGGGAACCGCCAGAAGGCCCTCGGCGCTGGACCTCAGTGTCCAGGCAGAACGATGGGGGTGGAGACGCTCCTTCAGGTATACTGGACCGAGGCCTGTTCAGTTGGGCCTGAGATCTGTAAAAAAGAAAAAGAAAAAAAGTAAAGGACCCCTGGACGGATAAGTCCAGTCAAAGGCGACTATGGGGTTTCGGAGCTCATCTCGCTTTCAGGCCGAGGGAGCCAGCGTTTGTCCGCAGACAGCTTTCCATGTCATGTGGCCAGCAGGACTAAACCAGCAGTACCTATTTATCTACTTGCACTTTGACGTGCTTTCGAACTGCTAGGTTGGCAGGAGCTGGAACGGAGCAACGGGAGCTCACCCCGTGGCGGGGATTCAAACCGCCAACCTTCTGATCAGCAAGCCCAAGAGGCTCAATGGTTCAGACCACAGCGCCACCCGCATCTTGAGATCTTTACAGGCCTGGCAGCAAGTTAACAGGTGTATACAAAACCGTGATGCAGCTGTTTCCCTCTCTTCCTTCTAAACAACTTCCTGTTATCCGTCGGTAGGGTGAGAACATCACCAACGCACATGAAATGCAACCCAACGCTGTAACGTGGGGCATCTTCCCCGGCAGAGAGATCATTCAGCCGACGGTTGTAGACCCGGTTAGCTTCATGTACTGGAAGGTAAGAGGGTTATTGTTCCCTGCCCTGCCCCAAACACCCAGGAAACTCTTAGCCTCTTGGTACAGATCTGCGGCTTTGGTAAATTTCTGTGGAAAATGTATGTGAACAGAAGTACAAGGTGCCAATTACGGTACTATCCCCTAGAACTTGTGGTACCGGGGTACTTCTCCTCCTTTAATAACAAGGTGGGGGTAGAACCCCCACTTTTGCCTGCACAGGTTCAGTGAACTCATAGGTCTGTATCAAGTCATAAGAACCTGCTGGATCAGAGCAGTGGCCCATCGATGATGATCAAGGGTAGGCAAACTAAGGCCCGGGGGCCAGATCCGGCCCAATCGCCTTCTAAATCCGGCCCATGGACGGTCCGGGAATCAGCGTGTTTTTACATGAGTAGAATGTGTCCTTTTATTTAAAATGCATCTCCGGGTTATTTGTGGGGCATAGGAATTTGTTCATTCCCCCCCCCCAAAAAATATAGTCCAGCCCCCCACAAAGTCTCAGGGACAGTAGACCGGCCCCCTGCTGAAAAAGTTTGCTGCCCCCTGATGATGATGATGATGATTGATTGAGTTTATATACTGCCCTAAAACCGGAGGTCTCAGGGTGGTTTACAGACAAATATAATCAGAATAAAAAGAGCCACCCAATAACACCCTACTCAGAAAAGAGCCACATTTTAAAAGGGTATAGGATGAGGTTACCAGACATCCCTGTTTCCCGGGGACAGTCCCCAGATTTACAGATCAGTCCCCTGACAAAATCCTGTCATTCCTATTGAAATTTAAAAGTGAAATAAATCTGGTAACCTTAGTATAGGATGTCAAACACATCAGCCAAAAGCCTGGTTAAAAAGGAACATTTTTGCCTGGTGCTGAAAGGTATATAGTGAAGGTGCCAGGCGAACTTCCCTGGGGAGAGCATTCCACAGATGGGGAGCCACTGCAGAGAAGGCCCCGTTCTCAGGTTGCCACCCTCTGGACCTCTCAAGGAGGAGGCACACAAAGGAGGGCCTCAGAAGATGATCTCAGGGTCAGGGTAGGTTCATATGGTCACATCTAGTCACATTGGCTAAGCAGGTGCCTCCAAGGGAAGCCTGCAGGTCCTTTTCTGATTGCTAAGGGCCATAGCTCAGGGGTAGAGCATATGCTTTGGATGCAGGAGGGCCTCAGGTTCATTTCTCAGCACCTCCAGGTAGAGCTGGGAAATGTCCCTGTTTATGCAACACCGGAGAGCCGCTGCCAGTTAGTATAGGCAGTGCTGAGCTTGGCGGACTGAATAGTCTGGCTCTGTCTAAGGCAGCTTCTTCTGCCTGTAGCTCAGTGCTAGGGTATCTGCTTTGCACGCAGAATGCCCCACGTTTGGTCTCTGGCATCTCTGGGTAGAACTGGGGGAGAACCCACCCTGAAACCCTGGAGAGCCACTGCTGGCCATAGCAGGCAACACTGAGCGAGTTGCGCAGATAAGTCTGAGTCTGCATAATGCAGCCTCTTCCCTGAGATCATCCTCTGAGGCCCTCCTTCGTGTGCCTCTTCCTCAAAAGGTCCGGAGTGTCGCAACACGAGAACGGGGCCTTCTCTGCAGTGGCTCCCCATCTGTGGAATGCTCTCCCCAGGCAAGTTCGCATGGTGCCTTCATTACACACCTTTAGGCACCAAGCAGAAACGTTCCTTTTTAGTGGTGGCCTTTGGTTGATCTGATTTGCATCCGATGCCCTTTTAAAATGTTTTTTTTAATGTATTTTGTAGTTTTATATCTTGATTTTATTATGTGAACCGCTCTGAGACCCCCGGGTATAGGGCAGTATATAAATTCAATAAATAATAATAATTCGTTTCCCATAGTTCCTCCTGCACTCCCACCCCAAGTTGTGACCCGCTCCTCTCTCTCTGCCCCCCTCGGACAGGATGAGGCCTTTGCCCTGTGGATCGAGCAGTGGGCCAAGCTGTACGAAGAGGAGTCCCCCTCTCGCATGATCCTCCAGTACATTCACGACAACTATTACCTGGTCAACTTGGTGGACAACGACTTCCCCCTGGACAGCTGCCTCTGGCAGGTCTTGGAAGACACGCACACGCTCTTGAACTGTCCGGCGGAACCGTGAACGGGAGAAGAGGCACGCAGCCTCCCAGATTTGGCTGGCAGCACGGTCAAAAACCTTAGGGATGCGAGGTTGGAACCACAGTGGCCCAGACACTCCTCTAGGGGGCGCCGTTGGCTGAATTTCCCCCCATTGCCTTCAAAGCAGGAGGCCAGTTAAGACAGGCGTGTCTCCCTTCTGATCCAAAAGACTCTGAGGATGTTTTTGAGCCCTTCTTGGGTTGTTACAATCCCTTTTCCCCTTATACTAATGGCAGCTAGAAATCCTTATCCCCCCCCAAACCCCAAATCTCTATCGGGCCCACCCCCCTTGTTTCTGGGTTGCACTCTAAAAAAGAAAGCTTTCAGCTGCTGCTTCAGTGCACACCCTCTGATCAATGGGACTGACGGCTTTACAAGCCTCTAGTTCAGAACGGGAGTTGCCGAAAATCAGGATGAGCACCACAGCCTGTGACGCAACTGCCCTCCTCTGCGGAGCCGCAGTGTGTGGCCGGCTATTTATTTTGTTTTTATTTTATTATAAAGACGCAGGGTCGTGGTCTCCTTCCTGCGTCTTCTCGTTTTCTCTTGCAGTGGAGGGGGAAGTATTTAAAATGCTTGTAAAGGGAAGGAGAGACGTGAAATCGAAATGAAATAAAATGTAGTTGATGCCTACATGACTTGCCTTTTTAAAAATGTGAACGAGGGGAAGAGCTCAGGACTTACTAGGGACTCAAGTTGTAGCAATGTGGCTGGGCACATCGCGGTGAATGCAGGGAGTTATGGTAACGTGGTCCCTTCCCCCCCCCCAAAACACCCATGGCTGGTCTCCATTGGGACTTGTGGGGCAGAAACATATGGGTGCCGGACGCCATTTTGAATCAAGATGGCGGAACGAAACATGACGCCGGCATGACTCTGCCCATTTGGGGGGCATAGTTTCTTGTGATATTGTTGCCAAACTCTACATTAGGGGTTTCTGGGGTGGGGGCGCACTTTTTTAAGCTGTTGGAAAGCTGGGCACCATTTTGCAACAAGATGGTGGACAGAAAAATCACTTTTGCATGGCTTAGGCCTGTTTGGGGGCCACAGGTTCAGCGGCATCTTGAGATAATACAAGAGTTCCTGAGGATCGACGCCAGTGTTTGGGTGCCTTTTTAAACCAATATGCTGAATGGTAATGTGATTTTGGCACGACTTTGCCTGATTTTTGGTGCGGCTGGTCCAAACTCACAAATGACACTACAGTGGTGCCCCGCAAGACGAAAATAATCCGTTCTGCGGGAGCCTTCGTCTTGCAGGGATTTTCGTCTTGCGGAGCTCCGCTATCAGCCGATCAGCTGATAAGCGGTAAAACAGCTGATAAGCGGCTTTTAGGGCTTTTAGCGGCTTTTAGCGCTTAGGGGATTAGCGGATAAGCGGCAGTTTAGAGATAAATTCATTTAGCGGGGCATTCGTCTAGCGGGGTACCACTGTATCCGTTTATAAACACATCTCTCTTCATTTTTAAATAAATTTCCAGGCACTTCGTGCTAGTCTGTAATAATCCGTTTTGAGGCTTAGGGTATATAAACTTCATGAAATATAAATAAAATAAGAAGGGCTATAAACTTTTTCTTTCTTTTAATGTTTTATTTTCAGTTTTTAAACATTATTATACATTCACATCATTTTCAATCTCTACACTTCTGGGATCGCTTAGATCCCTTGGACTCCCCCCCCCCCCGGTTTCCATTTTCCCCTCCCCCCCATCTAATTACATTTTCTAATCCATTTTATCTCCTTTTTTTTACTTTAAAAAAAAAGGGCAAAGGACCCCTGACAGTTAAGTCCAGTTGCAGACGACTCTGGGGTTGTGGCGCTCATCTCACTTTACTGGCCGAGGGAGCTGACGCTTGTCCGCAGACAGTTTTTCCGGGTCATATGGCCAGCATGACTAAGCCGCTTCTGGCGAACCAGAGCAGCGCACGGAAACGCCGTTTACCTTCCCGCCGGAGCAGTACCTACTTATTTACTTGCACTTTGACGTGCTTTCGAACTGTTAGGTTGGCAGGAGCAGGGACCGAACAACGGGAGCTCACCCCGTTGCGGGGATTCGAACCACCGACCTACCGATCAGCAAGCCCAAGAGGCTCAATGCTTTAGACCACAGCGCCACCCGCCTTAGCTTGGCTATAAACTTTTTCTCTCAACCTGAACGGAAGCTGAAAGTCTCAGCGCCCTCAAAATACATGATGTCTGTTACATTGCATTCTTGAGTATTAACCCAAATTTTGCACAATCCTTTGTCTTCCAGTTGCAATCTCCCTCAGGCCCCTCTTTTAAGGTCCTTTTGGGATTTATAGGTGCTTGTCCACCTTTCTGGTCCGGTATAGAGCGAGCATGAATTTATCTGGTACTTTTTCTTTCTCCTTCTGCTCAGTATCTCCCCCCACACGAACCCTAGAGTCCAGGAGCAAACGGCTGATGGCACAAGTTAATCCCAACCCGATCGATTACAGGCGGGAGCTAATGAGACGAGAAGCATGTCCCTGAAGACCTAGAAGGAAGCTTCTCTTTTTGGGGGTGGCGAAGGCTCAGCTGTTCCCAGCAGGCTCCTTCATCATCAGCCTAATCAGCGGAAAAAGGAACCCAGGGGTGTGAGGAAGAGGAGGCGGAGAGGTTGCCTGCCTATCCAAGCATTTAATGAAGAGGTGATGGATGTCACAAAAGAGAAGGGAGTTGGGGGTGAGGATTTCCAGCTGAGAGGCAGGCCCTGCAAAAAATACACACATACACCCACCATCTCCCTTTGTGCTTGCTGCAGGCCGGGATGGCTTCCTGCTAAATACAGAAAAGCAGCAAGCAGGCCTTAAGCGGGAGGTTGGTGCATGTGAGAGAGAGATAAAAGTCTCGTTTCGTTCTTTTCCAAGGCTGCATGGGGACACGGGTGGCGCTGTGGTCTAAACCGCTGAGTCTAGGACTTGCCGATCAGAAGGTCAGCGGTTCGAATCCCGACGACGGGGTGAGCGCCCGTTGCTCGGTCCCTGCTCCTGCCAACCTAGCAGTTCGAAAGCATGTCAAAGTTCAAGTAGATAAATAGGTACCGCTCTGGCGGGAAGGTAAACGGCATTTCCGTGCGCTGCTCTGGTTCGCCAGAAGCGGCTTAGTCATACTGGCCACATGACCCGGAAGCTTTATGCTGGCTCCCTTGGTCAATAAAGCAAGATGAGCGCCGCAACCCCAGAGTCGGCCACAACTGGACCTAATGGTCAGGGGTCCCTTTACCTTTAAACAATGCAAGTGCAGGAATGGAAACAAACAAGAGTCTGGTCAATTATTGCAGAGTTTTGCAAAAATGCATCAAGTTATGGTGAAGCTTTAATGAACAATTGCTGTCACAATCCAAAATAGAGTATGTGTAAACGGGAAATAAAAAAGTGGTAAAATAGGTACCGCTGTGGTGGGAAGGTAAACGGCATTTCCATGCGCTCTGGCTTCTGTCATGGTGTCCCATTGCGCCAGAAGCGGTTTAGTCCTGCTGTCCACATGACCTGGAAAGCTGCCTGTGGACAAACGCTGGCTCCCTCGGCCTGAAAGTGAGAGGAGTGCCACAACCCCATAGTCGCCTTTGACTGGACTTAACCGCCCAGGGGTCCTTTACCTTTTATACCTACCAAGGCTGCATAAGAACCTAAGAGCAGCCCTGATGAATCAGGTTATTTGGGCATGAAATAACTGAAATACTTCATTGTCACTTGTACACAGTGAGATTATGTATCTGTCCGGTCCTCTCTTAACGCCATCCAAGTTGGTGGCCATCACTGCCTCCTGTGGCAGTGAGTTCCATAGTTTAACGGTTCCATAGCCGTGTGAAAAAGCATTTCTTTTTCTCTGCCCTGTCTCTTCCCACATTCAGCTTCGCTGGATGACCATGATGTTGTGAGAGGAGGAGAAAATCTTCTCTCTTTCTACTCCAAACTGTGCAGCGTTTTATAAGCTTCTATCAATGTGGCCTCTCCTCCTCACTTTTTCTCTTAACAAAAAAGTCCCAATAGCTACCCCAAAATAATCCCAGAAATAGACGTTTACCCCTCACACAACTATAATTCCTAGCACCCTTAAACTACTGTTCCCAGAATTCTTTGCGGGAAGCCACCTGCTTTAAATGTAGCCTGCACGCACAGCCATGGGTTAAGTATCGATATTTAGGTGTATGGGCAACAGTAAACAATATAAATTTGTTTAAAGTTTATTTAAAAACCTAGGAAGATGTTGTTGTTTAGTCGTGTCCGACTCTTCGTGACCCCCTGGACCAGAGCACGCCAGGCACTCCTGTCTTCCACTGCCTCCTGCAGTTTGGTCAAACTCATGCTGGTAGCTTTGAGAACACTGTCCAACCATCTCGTTCTCTGTCGTCCCCTTCTCCTTGTGCCCTCCATCTTTCCCAATATCAGGGTCTTTTCGGGAAGATATTAAATTTGCAAATTTGGAACAGAATGGATCTTTCATTACTAGGTAGAGTGTTGACTATAAAGATAAATGTATTGCCAAGAATGTTATTCTGTTTCAATTGAATCCAGTGATTGACTAGACAGATTGTTTCAACGCATGGTAAAAAGGTATTTCTAAATATATTTGGCAAGGGAAAAAACCGAGAATAAAATATAAAATATTGATAGATGCAAAAGAAAGAGGTTTTCCCTGCCGGATATGAGACTATACTATGAGGCATCCTGTCTTTGTTGGTTGAAGGAATGGATGACATTAGAGAATTCACATACTGTATTCTAGACTTAGAAGGTAATGACAATATTTTTGATTGGCATGCTTATTTATGGTATGAAAAGGTGAAAGTTCATAAAAGATTTACAAAGGCCTGACAAAAACGGGACGCACCAGATGGCTCTGGGCATCATGTCCTCGGTTTGTTACCTATAAAATGGGCACAGGAGTGCAGAGGACACAAACAGCATTGAATTCCAGCCATCGAGAGAGGGGAATACGCTTTAATGTATTGCAGCCTATGACTCAGTTGCCCAGCTGTGATTTGAAGGCAAGCCGATTGGCACTGTTCCTTTGCAAGGAAGGAAGGAAAAAAAGACTTTGATGCTGCTAGTGTTTTATTGAGCAATAAAAAATTGACGAGTGCTCGTTTTACCAGAGAGAGAAGAGATTTGTGATGGGAAGCTCATACTTCCTATAAAGGTTCTGGGCTTTTCCAAGTGGTAATCTGATAGGCTGGAGAATGTTCAGTTGCCAAGGCTTTTGCAGGCAAAATGGGGGTGGAAAGCTGCCGTTTCCTTTTGCCTGCAGACTCACTCGCTGCCCCGGAAATCTTAAAAAACATGTTTTGGCCTGCTAGAAGTCACCTCTGCCCTCTGAACGGGAGGCCGTCAGCTGCCGCCACCTTCCAAAAGCCTGGGGGGGAAAGAGGATGGAAAGGGTCAGAGATAGCAGGTACAGTGGTACCTCAGGTTACATACGCTTCAGGTTACAGACTCCGCTAACCCAGAAATAGTATCTCGGGTTAAGAACTTTGCTTCAGGATGAGAAGAGAAACCGTGCAGTGATGGCGTGACAGCAGCAGGAGGCCCCATTAGCTAAAGTGGTGCTTCAGGTTAAGAACAGTTTCAGGTTAAGAACAGACCTCCAGAACGAATTAAGTTCTTAACCCGAGGTACCACTGTACTCTCACGGCAGAGTTTGGGGGAAGCAGCTGACTGTTACCCCAGCAGAGTCCACCATTCCAAACCCTATTGTCAAATATGTTCCCCTGAGACACAAACAGATGATCCTTTTCTTTCCTCTTGGCCAGCTAGATGGGACAAAATAGCCTGACCTCGTGGAATAAGTTTTTCTTAACATTTCTGTTAACACCTCCCTGCTTTGGTATCTACAAATTGAAACACTAAAATTGCTCCAGCTTGGATAATGGGGTCTTTCTCTGCATCCGATTTACTTATTTCATAACATTTATATTCTGCTTGATTGTTTAGCTGTGATTAATAACAATATTTATACCCCGCCCATGTTGGCTAGGTCCCTTCCAGCTCTAGGATGCTAGGATTTTAAGACTGAAAGCGTTTTACAAAAAGAATAAAACAAGGGAATTTTCAAACAATTCTTTGCAACGGTCAAAAAATAAACAAAATCAGCGATAAGCTAAACCAGGGTTTCCCAAACTTTGGTCTTCAGCTGTTTTTGGACTACAACTCCCATCATCCCTAGCAAGCAGGACCAGTGGCCGTGCATGATGGGAATGGTAGTCTAACAACAGCTGAAAATGCATGTTTGGGAAACCCTGAGCTAAACGGATTAAAACAGACATCAGCATTCTGTGTATCTGGGTAGGCCTGCCGAAGCAAAAATGTTCTGTGAAGGTGCTCGCCTGATGTCAATAGGCAGGGAGTTCCAAAGTACCGTATTTTTCGCTCTATAGGACGCACTTTTTCCCCTCCAAAAATTGAGAGGAAATGTGTGTGCATCCTATAGAGCGAATGCAGGATGCGCGGCTAAGCCCAAAGCCAGAACAGGGAGACGGAGCGCTGCGCAGCGCTCCGTCTCACTGTTCTAGCTTGGGGTTAGCTGCGCAAAGCCCCCGCGGGGCAGCGGGGTGTCTTCACCCCACTGCTCTGCGGAGGCTTCAAAGGCTGCGCTCCGGGGGCTTCAGGCAACTATCCGCAAGCCTTCAGAGCGCAGCAGGAGTTCCCACTGTGCTCCGAAGGCTTGCGGGTAGCCGCCTGAGAGCCAGGAGAGCGAGAGGGGTCGGTGGAGAGGCGCTGCACAGTTTTCCCTCTCTGCGCAACGCCCCTTCAGAGAAGTGGGAGGAGAAATGGAAGGGGCTCCGTTTCTCCTCCTGCTTCGCTGAAGGGGCGCTGAGCAGAAAGGGGGAGAACTTTTCCCCCCTGTTCTCCCCCTCCTATGGTCTGGTGCGTCCTATAGAGCGGAAAATACGGTATATGTATCCAAGGCTGAAAAAGAACTGTGCTTCTCTCCAAGTCACCGAATGGCAAGAGTCTGGGCCCAGAACACTGACTCACTACAGAGTTGCAACAGCCAACCTCCAGGGGGAATTGCTTTGGGAGCTAACGGAAGACTCCTTAGCAGAGACAGGAAGAGCATCAGCCAAAACCACAGCGGGATGCCATGTTGGAGGAGCGTCGTGAAGCATGCAGAGGCACAGCGGGCAACCTCTTCTAAGGGAAGTTGTGCTTTAGGTGCCTGGGAGGGAAGCTTTTGCTTGCTGGACTCCTGTCCTGCACCGGCGGTTTTGGGGTCAAACCCTAGCACTCCCCCAGCGCCCAGTTTGGGAAATCGCTCGCCCTTACCTGCTCAAGAAGCTGCCTCTCTTCGCCCGCCAGGAAACGCTCAGCCACCCAGCTCTGCAGGCAGCGCCGCCTCCAGACTGCCCAGCTCCACTGCGCCAGCCTCTGCCTCACCTGTGGGGAGATTTCAGAAGGGGCTTGGACTCCACAGCAATGGGGCCTTGGAGTCCAAGGCATCTTGCAGCCGGCCTCCCCAAGATGGATTCCAATCTTTCTTCTTCCCAGCTCCTCTTGCTCAAAAAATATTTTCTCCTGCGACCTCAAATACACACCCCATCTTGGCAGCATCTGTGAAAAGGATTCCTCTCGGATGGCCCCATCAACTCCTTTTGTCGTATTAACGAGATTCGCCCTCCGTTAGGCCAACCAGGATTTTTTGCCTAAGCTAGCCTAGGGATGCGGGTGGCGCTGTGGGTTAAACCACAGAGCCTAGGACTTGCTGATCAGAAGGTCAGCGGTTTGAATCCCCGCAACGGGGTGAACTCCCGTTGCTCGGCCCCTGCTCCTAAAGAAATAATAGTCCTAATTACTTTTCCACCGTAAGAAAGAGGCTTATAAACACCTCACCTGCACCGTCCCAGAAAGTATTGAAGGCAACAAAGGCAAACCAACATTACTTGCGCCCATTCTACAGATGGAAACCTGGAGAAAGGTGGGGGCGGGGAATGATTTGCTGTGCGGTGGGGGGGGGGAGGCAGAGATTCGGACTGGGAGATATTGTGATAGGAATTTTGAGATCTTAGATATATCCTAGATATATGGTAATGTTCATAAGCGTACCAACCAAGCACATACATAGATCAGCACAGGAAGACTGACCTGGAACCATTTTGATTCCTAAACTGAGCAAATGTTTTCTCTGCAAGGTCAAAGTGGGAAACCTCCCCATTGTCTTTCCTTCACAAATCCTTAAGGATATGTCTATTTGAATAGGGTGTGAGCCTGTGACCTGGCCCAGGAACTAAGTATTTATCATTACAAAAGACTGGCCAGGCTCCCCAGGCAATCCAATCAAGTAACCTGCCAGACAGGAGATAAACAAGACAGGAGAAAAACAACATTCAAATTTCTGTTTAGATCGCCTTTTCTGTGATGTGGGTATGATGTATCTGAGGGGTGGTCTTAGGTTAAAGGTAAAGGTACCCCTGCCCGTACGGGCCAGTCTTGACAGACTCTGGGGTTGGTGCGCCCATCTCACTCTATAGGCCGGGGGCCAGCGCTGTCCGCAGACACTTCCGGGTCACGTGGCCAGCGTGACATCGCTGCTCTGGCGAGCCAGAGCCGCACACGGAAACGCCATTTACCTTCCCGCTGGTAAGCGGTCCCTATTTATCTACTTGCACCCGGGGGTGCTTTCGAACTGCTAGGTTGGCAGGCGCTGGGACCGAGCAGCGGGAGCGCACCCCGCCGCGGGGATTCGAACCGCCGACCTTTCGATCGGCAAGCCCTAGGCCCTGAGGCTTTTACCCACAGCGCCACCCGCGTCCCTTGGTCTTAGGTTACAGGGTGGCAATTTCAAAAGTCTTTATAAGGCCTTGCGTGCCATTGTTCTGGGTTCCTCCTCCTCTCCTGCCTGCGAGGGGAGCACCCTGTTGCAACAGATCAATAAAGATCAAGCTTACTAGCTGCTTTGCTTCTCAATATTCTCTGGTTGGCCTCTGTTATTCTCTCCTACCAATAGGGAACCTATGTAAGGACTCTATATGGGCTCTTGGATACCCCATAAGGGAAAAGGGCAATTTTTGTTTACAACAACAGCACCCCAGCTCATTATCCTGACCGCTGCACCACCCAAGAGTTATCAAGCTTCTTATATCCCTTATGGACTAGAAACTTAAAAACAGTGGTGGTTTTTTTAAAAAAGCACACCACTGAGGTTCCTTTTACTGCAGATCGCTTCCCAGGAACAGAGCGGAGGCTGAACAAAAGCGACAGGGTCATTCATTTCATCCCGCCTCAAGTTTCTCATACACACTCACCAAAGCTTGCACTGCCAGCTCTGTCTGGCAGCTGTCCTTCCAAACCACCCATGCCCTTGCCAGGCGCCGCTTTTCCTTTCTGTGCTGGAATCGGCGCAGGAGGACGTGGTGTCTCCACCGTGTCAAATACTTCCTCCTGCAGCAGAGAGGGAAACAGCTTATTCTCAACATTTATAACTGCGTATTATTCCATAACCTATATTTTCTATCAATCCGTATTATCCATGGTTACATTACAAGTGAGATTAAAATCCTGCTAATGTTTCCATCTGCTTGCAGGGGTCTCCTAAATAACTTATACATTTTCCCCATTCTTTTAAAAAAGTTTTTGTCCTCTTGGTTCCTGAGTTTTCCAGTCAGTTTTGCCATCTCAGCATAGTACATCAGCTTAGCTTGCCATTCCTCTCTGGTAAGGACTTTGTCGTCTTCCCATCTCTGGGCTGGTAGCATCCAAGCAGCTATTGTCCCATACATAAAAAGTCTTTTCTGATCTTTTGGGATATCGGGACCTATAATTCCTAATAAAAAGGCTTCTGGTTTTTTAACAAAGGTAATTTTAAATGTTTTTTCCTCATTTCATTATATATCATCTCCCTGAAAGCTTTTATTACCTTATACATCCACCACATATGATAAAAGGTACCTTCTTTTACTTTACATTTCCAGCAGGTATTTGTACCTGTTCTAAACGTTTTTCCTAACTTGTTGTTGTTGTTTAGTCGTTTAGTCATGTCCGACTCTTCGTGACCCCCTGGACCAGAGCACGCCAGGCACTCCTGTCTTCCACTGCCTCCCGCAGTTTGGTCAGACTCATGCTGGTAGCTTCGAGAACACTGTCCCACCATCTCATCCTCTGTCGTCCCCTTCTCCTTGTGCCCTCCATCTTTCCCAACATCAGGGTCTTTTCCAGGGAGTCTTGTCTTCTCATGAGGTGGCCAAAGTATTGGAGTCTCAGCTTCACGATCTGTCCTTCCAGTGAGCACTCAGGGCTGATTTCCTTCAGAATGGATAGGTTTGATCTTCTTGCAGTCCATGGGACTCTCAAGAGTCTCCTCCAGCACCATAATTCAAAAGTATCAATTCTTCGGCAATCAGCCTTCTTTATGGTCCAGCTCTCACTTCCATACATCACTACTGGGAAAACCATACCTTTAACTATACGGACCTTTGGAGGCAAGGTGATGTCTATGCTTTTTAAGATGCTGTCTAGGTTTGGCATTGCTAACTTACTAGGAGTCAAACAACACCGGTACATCATTTTCATATAATTTTCTTTCGCGTACATGTTGTGAATTTCAGGGTGCCAGAATTCATATATCAACCTAGCCTTGCAGATTTAAGTGTCCATTTCCTCCAGCCTCTCGCCAGCAGGAGGCTAGAAGCCTGGGTTTCCATGATCTTAGTCTTCATGGTTCTGAACCAAGGGCTGGTCCATCTGGCCCAGTATTGTGTACACCAGTTGGCAGCAGCTCTTAAGAATTTCAGATTGGGAGATGCCAGGGATCAAACCTGTGACCTTCGGTATGCAAGGCAGGCGATTTTCCACTTTGCTAGAGTTCTTTCTCCACTGAGGCCAGCACAGAAACAAAAGCTGTTACCCTCGTAGAAGGCATGTTTCCCCACTAGACTTCTACCAAGTAGCGACAGAGGAGTGGCGAGCCATTCTGTTCCCTACCAGCATTGGCTCCCAGTACGTTTCCAAGCACAATTCAAAGTATTGGTGCTGGCCTTTAAAGCCCAAAATGGCCTTGGCCTAGTATACCTGAAGGAGCGTTTCCACCCCCATCCTTCAGCCCAGACACTGAGGTTCAGCTCTGAGGGCCTTCTGGCAGTTCCCTCACTGCGAGAAGTGAGGTTACAGGGAACCAGGCAGAGGGCCTTCTGGGTGGTGGCGCCCGCCTTGTGGAATGCCCTCCCGTCAAATGTCAAGGAAATAAACAACTGTCTGACTTTTAGAAGACATCTGAAGGCAGCCCTGTTTAGGGAAGTTGATGTTTTATTGTATTTTTATGTTGGGCTGTGTGTGTGTGTGTGTGTGTGTGTGTGTGTGTGTGTGTGTATATATATATATATATATATATATATATATGTTTAAAAATAAACAGTGGTACCTCGGGTTAAGTACTTAATTCGTTCCGGAGGTCCGTACTTAACCTGAAGCGGTTCTTAACCTGAAGCACCACTTTAGCTAATGGGGCCTCTGCTGCTGCCGCGCCGCCAGAGCTCGATTTCTGTTCTCATCCTAAAGCAAAGTTCTTAATCTGAAGCACTATTTCTGGGTTAGCGGAGTCTGTAACCTGAAGCGTATGTAACCTGAAGTGTATGTAACCCGAGGTACCACTGTGTATATGTGTGTATGTACGTACATATTTATATATAATTTCTTCTGCAGATCAGATGGAAACCAAAGGACCTGGTGGGGGAGGAGTGGCAAAATCCCTTCCTCCCCCCCCTGCCTGCTTACTCGCCTGCACAGAAATTCCTGATCGCCTCTGGCGACCCGGCAAGATTTCAAATGAGAGGCTACATTGACCCAGCTGGGGGTCTCTCTCTCTTTCTACTGTCTGTTTGCACACTACAGACTTGACAGCTCACAGCCTTACCCAAGCCACCTCCTGCCCACCGTGGATGGGGTCATTTCAGGCCTCGTCTCCTGGTTCCACCCATGTCTGCTGCCTTGTCCTGCTGCCTCCGGATGCATGGGGGCCCGCTGTGGCCCCAGGGTTTTGCTTTGGCATCTGTAGAGCGTCAGCCAGACGCGGAAAGAGCTGGAGGTCAGCCTGGAACGGATGGCTAAGCCTGGCTGAGGAGCCTCGTCGCTCGTCCGCCTGCGCCCTTAAAAGAGGAGAAACCAGGTTAATGCACAATGGATGAGCCGGGTTCAGCCGGTGAAAGGGTGGCAGAAACAGAGGGGCGGGGAGAGAGGATGCCCCGCCCACTTTCTGCCCTGCCCCTGCTCACTGCTGACATAAATTCAAAGTGCTGGTTTTGAGCTATAAAGCCTTAAACGGCTCAGGACCGCAATACCTCTTTTTATAAATTATTTTTTATTAATTTCAAAGCATAAAAATTGACATACATTCCACAAAATTTCATCTCTTATACAATCTTTTTGGACTTCCATCAGCACCTCTGGTGATCTTCCATTTTTATAATTTCTTCTGCATTTCTTAATTTCATATTGCCTTTAATTATCTTAACTAATGTCTCCCTTTTCATCCAATTATGGAATAGTTCAAATTATTCACCTCACAAAACTTCCTGCAAACCTACAAATGTAATCTGGTCATCACAATTACTTTTCAAATAATCCGTAAATTTACGCCAGTCTTCTGTGAATCTCTGGTCCCGCCCATTTCGAATTCTTCCTGTTAGCTTGTCTAATTCTGCATAGTCCATCAATTTCATCCTCCAATATTCTTTCGTCGCTAATTCTTCTTGCTTCCATTTTTGTGCCAATAACATTCTTGCTGCCCAGGACTGCAGTACCTCAACAGTTCACCTCTTTCCATATGAACCTACCCGGACCCTGAGATCATCTTCTGAGGCCCTTCTTCATGTGCCTCCTCCTCGAGAGGTCTAGAGGGCGGCAACACAAGAACGGAGCCTTCTCTGCAGTGGCTCCCCATCTGTGGAAGTTCGCCTGGCGAACTGTTTCCTGTTCTGGCTCCTTAATAAAACTACTAACTGAAAGCTAGCTGGTGTAGCCCTGTCTCTCTCCCTCTTATCTGCGCCGAACTGTGCTACATGTCAGTACTCCCAGGGGGGGGGTCACATTTCCTTTTGCACTTATTTTTTGCAAATAAGTTTTTATTATTTTTCTAAAATTCCCCCAATAATGGCCAACTTATAGCAATATCAATTATTATATTGCAAATAAGTTATAATTATTTTTCCAAAATTCCCCAAATAATAGCCAACTTCTAACAATATCAATTATTATATTGCAAATAAGTTTTTATTATTTCCCCAAAATTCCCCCAATAACAGCCGAATTATGACAATATCTATTATTATTAATAATATGCAAACAGGTTCCTCCCCCCAAAATTCCCCTAATAATAGCCAAATTATAACAATATCAATTAATTTGGGGAGGGGGGGTCCCATTTCCTGCCCACGTTTGCTTGGACGAGCGGCAAAAGCAGGCAGAGCAGGAAATGCCAATTTTTAATTTTCCACGGCATGCTAGTTTCCACAGAGACTTGCACGCTCTCTTCTCCCTGTCCTCCATCCAGGCAGGTCGGGGGCAGGCCCAAAATTTAAAGTCCCATTTCCAGCCGAGCAAAAAAACCTCAAGGAAGGGCGCAAAGGTGGGTAGGCTGGGAAAGTCCGAGAGAGGTCCAAAGGGCTGCGACAATAAAACTTTCTCTGCACCTGCAAATTCCCCAAGAAAACAACAGACAGGGGGAGTTCCTTACTGCTTGGCCAAAGAAGGGGCGCTTTCAGGAATTTCCGGGCTCCGATGAAGCCGCTCTGCCGCCGGACGCACTGGCGGAAGGTGGCCGCTCTCGTCCAGTAGCTGCTGGCCTGGAAAGAAGGAAGGAATTAAGCCAAATTTGATCTCCTTCCAAGAAAACAGGGTTAGAATCAGGGTGGATTTGATTCACCGTATTTTTCGCTCTATAAGACGCACCAGACCACAAGACGCACCTAGTTTTTGGAGGAGGAAAACAAGAAAAGAAATATTCTGAATCTCAGAAGCCAGAACAGCAAGAGGGATCGCTGCGCAGTGAAAGCAGCAATCCCTCTTGCTGTTCTGGCTTCGGGGATAGCAGTGCAGCCTGCATTCGCTCCATAAGACACACACACATTTCCCCTTACTTTTTAGGAGGGGAAAAGTGAGTCTTATAGAGCAAAAAATATGGTAAATCATATCGATTTAAATCACGATTTAAATCACTAGTCAGTAAGACTTGATTTAAATCACTAGTTGGTAAGATTTGATCTAAATCATTTTTTTACAGAAAGACTCGTTCTTTCTGGTATAATTTTAATATTTACAACCAGATGAAGGTTTCATTTTTGGAAGACTAAGTTTCCAGAGTAGCTTTTACAGTTATATCAAAAATTACATAAGACAGATAATTATGAAATTCTTATGAGGTTTAATAAATTAACTGTTTATATTTGGACAACTTTTCTGCTGTACTCTGTTGGAAGGAGAAAAACAACCGTTTCCTTAATAACAATTTAAACAATTTATTTAACTAAAACAATAACATTATAGCATATGTATCCATGTTTGTTAACTGATGTGCTTAACTTCAACTGAGTTTTAGCACACATGAAGAACTTTAATGTAACTTAAGTAGAAAACTATCTTTACAAAGATTTTCCCTCCAAAAGCATTTTATTTTAAAAACCGATTTAAATAAAAAAACTCCGATTTTTTTATTTTATTTTTAAAAAAATCATTGATTTTTATCCACCCTGGTTAGGGTCCGCCCAAGGGTCAAGAGGTCATGGCAGGATTTGCACAGGAAGCAGCCTTAGAGGGAGCCAAATCGGCAGAGGCTCTCTGGGATTTTAGGCACGGGGTCTTCCCCATCCCTGTCGCGAGATGCTGCAGGAGATGGAACCCAGGATCTTCTGTATGGCAAGCAGGGGCCCTGCGCCTGAGCTTCCTAGTGGATAATAATAATAATAATAATAATAATAATAATAATAATAATAATTTTTATTTATACCCCGCCCTCCCCAGCCAAGACCGGGCTCAGGGCTGCTAACAACCAATAATAAAAACAAGTTGATTCAAATACAATTACAAAACAAGATTAAAACACAACATTAAAACATTAGGATGCAGCCTCTTCACAGGAGGAGAAAGGAAAAAGAAAGAGGGGGAGGGAATCAAACTGATTCTAAGCCAAAGGCCAGGCGGAACAACTCTGTCTTACAGGCCCTGCGGAAAGAGATCAGATCCCGCAGGACCCTGGTCTCATGAGACAGAGCGGTCCACCAGGCTGTGTTGAAAAGGATAAACTTTCTATCGGAAGCATCGTTGCCTCCAGCTGTGGCTCTGCTCCTCTTCCACAGCTGGAAACCGACAGCAGGGAGAGGGCTTTTGTGCTCAGATCCCGCTTGACTACTGCAATGCGCTCTACGTGGGGCTACCTTTGAAGGTGACCCGGAAACTACAACTAATCCAGAATGTGGCAGCTGGACTGGTGACTGGGGGCGGCCGCCGAGACCACATAACACCGGTCTTGAAAGACCTACACTGGCTCCCAGTACGTTTCCAAGCACAATTCAAAGTGTTGGTGCTGACCTTGAAAGCCCTAAATTGCCTCGGCCCAGTATATCTGAAGGAGCGTCTCCACCTCCATCGTTCAGCCCGGACACTGAGGTCCAGCGCCGAGGGCCTTCTGACGGTTCCCTCCCTGCGAGAAGTGAGGTTACAGGGAACCAGGCAGAGGGCCTTCTCGGTGGTAGCGCCCGCACTGTGGAACGTCCTCCCGTCAGATGTCAAGGAAATAAACATCTACCTGACTTTTAGAAGACATCTGAAGGCAGCCCTATTTAGGGAAGTTTTTAATGTCTGATGTTTTATTGTGTTTTTAGTATTCTGTTGGAAGCCGCCCAGAGTGGCTGGGGAAACCTAGTCAGATGGGCGGGGTATAAATAATACATTCCAGTCAGTGGAGTAGCGTGGGTTGTCAGCACCCGGGGCAAGGCAAGTAATTTGCGCCCCCTAACCCGTGGATTTGCGCCCCCTAACCCGTGGATTTGCCCTAACCCCAGATGTTGCGCCCGGTGCGGCCGGCCCCCCTTGCACCCCCCACGCTACGCCACTGATTACAGTGGTACCTCAGGTTAAGAACTTAATTCGTTCTGGAGGTCCGTTCTTAACCTGAAACCGTTCTTAACCTGAGGTACCACTTCAGCTAATGGGGTCTCCCGCTGCCGTCGCACCACCACGGTGCAATTTCTGTTCTCATCCTGAAGCAAAATTCTTAACCTGAAGCACTATTTCTGGGTTAGCGAAGTCTGTAACCTGAAGCGTCTGTAACCCGAGGTACCACTGTATTATTATTATTATTATTATTATTATTATTATTATTATTATTCCCATAAGGGGCATCTGGTCATCCACTGTGGGAAGAGGATGCTGGGCGAGATGGGCCTCATCCAACAGGCTCCTCTTATGATCTTGTTCAAGCTCTGGAACCCCAGATACCAACCACCTGTGGAACCCCCCCAGCTCACCTGACTGACGGAATTAAAACACAGAGCCCGGGACCCCCTGATGGCTTTCCTCCATCGCCACATCGCCCCGTACCCCGCCAGTCTCCGCCGTGGGCATTCGTCTTTCCGTCGCCGGTCAGCTCTCAGGAACTCCGCCTTCCACCTCCCGAAGCAGGACGCCAGAAGACGCTGCCCTCTGGCACTCTCCAACCACGCTAGAGTCATGCGCCACGTAGAACGGCGGGCGGCTGCCGCAGACCAGGAAGTGAAAGCCCTGCAGCCAATCAGAAGCCCCGTCAGACATTTGGCTTCCAAAGAACATTCGCAAACTGGAACACTCACTTTTGGGTTTGCGGCGTTCGGGAGCCAAAATGTTTGACTCGCAAGGCATTTGGGATCCAACGTACAACTGTACTTCCCTAAACAAACACAATTTTCCATATTTTATACCGCGTCCCAGCCTGAATGCCTTCCAATAAATGGAATCCCTGTTTGCTCAAAGCAAGGATTCAGCTCACTAAAGGTGATTTCTGCGGTTGCATGCAAAATCTATACATTAAAAAATATAATACATCTTTGGATGTCTTTTTTTTTTTTACTAATAAATGCATTTTAATGCGTTTCTCTAGCCTGGCATTTGCATTTCTTTTACTTGGCAGGAGAACTGCATTGCAAAATTCGGAGAAAGGTAAATGTCAAAGGAAGGCTGAATTTTGGTCCCCATATCGTTGGAAAAATTGTGAATTAGGTAGATTCGCCTTCGAAGGCAAACTGTATCAGATTTCGCCCCCATCCTTCAAGACCAGGGGTCAGCAAGGTTTACCTCGCCTGGGCCGGTTCACTCCAACGGAGATTCCTCCATGGGCCAGATCATGCACGCACATGTGATTTCAGGCGTCTGCGAAGACGTGATTTCCGGTGCCGTGGAAGCGAGTCCCTGCGCTGCGCCGCTTTAGTGCAGCGCGTGGGGACTCGCCGAGCTGGCGGCTCGGGGGCCAGTTAAACGACCCCCGTGGGCAGCTTGTGGCCCATGGGCCTTAGGTTGCTGACCCCTGCCCAAGACTCTTACCTGGAGAGGAGAGCCCACTTGTGGTGTCGTTCTGCCTTCAGGTTCTGCACAGTCCTGGCCGACCAAAACGCAAAGCATTTCGCCAGCAGCTGCCTCCGATTCTGGGTGTGGCCATAACCCAGAGGGAAGGGCGCTTGCATGTGGAGAGCTGCAGCAGTGAGATCTTGCGAGTCACTGGGGAAATGGCTTGGAGATGGGGAGCCGTGAGGAGGAAGGTGCCCCGAGTCTTCAATCGTCAACGATGAGGAGATACTAGCCAGGCTACTTTCCTCTGAGCTGCTTTCCTATTCCCAGTCATGAAATGACAGACGTATTAATTTTGTGCTTCTAAAGGCTGGTTTATTTAAGATTATAGGTTAAACTCAAAAAATTAAAATATCGTCAAAAAGTTCATTTATTTCAGTAATTCAACTTAAAAGGTGAAACTAATATATGAGATAGACTCATGACATGCAAAGCGAGATATGTCAAGCCTTTATTTGTTATAATTGTGATGATCATGGCATACAGCTGATCTCAGAAAATTAGAATGTTAAATGAAATCAGCAAAACAAGGACTGCAAATAGACCAATATTGGACCTCTGAGAAGTAGAAGCATGCATATGTACTCAGTACTTTGTTTGGGCCCCTTTTGCATCAATTATTGCCACAGTGCGGCGTGGCATGGATGCTATCAGCCTATGGCACTGCTGAGGTCCAATATTTCTCTATTTGCAATCCTTGTTTTGCTGATTTCATTTAACATTCTAATTTTCTGAGATCAGCTGTACGCCATGATTATCACAATGATAACAAATAAAGGCTTGACATATCTCGCTTTGCATGTCATGAGTCTATCTCATATATTAGTTTCACCTTTTAAGTTGAATTTTTCAAGTTTCACCTGTATATACAGAGAGAGTCTCTACTGCTAGTCCTACCCGGAAGAGACCCGCTGAAGTTACTGGACATGACTAACATAGGTTCAGTTGTGTCAATCGGTCTACACTATAGTATATATGGAGCAGGGAAAACTGATCCTAGGTCCCACCCAAAGAAGAATGGCAACTTCAACTGATGGAATATGTGCAGCTTGCAGACTTAACATATAGAATAAAGAGAACAAGAAGAACATACGTTTAAAGAAGATTGGAAAACGTGTATTGAATATATGCGGGGGGGAATTGTGTACACTTGAAAACATTGGCAGCATTAAGATAATTCAGCAGTGTAAATAAGTTTTGACGGATGCAATAATGGAATACTGAATGGTATAGTTTATGTAAAATATGCAGGGATTTATTATATGTAAAATGAAGCATGGAAAGAGAAGAAGGGAAATCATTGATATTTTAAGGTTGTTTGAAAGAATATTCTAAAATGTGAAACAGAAAAACTTAATAAAAATAATTTTTTAAAAAAGGAAAAAAAAAACCTGATCCTAAACTTCTGCTGCCTCGAGGCTAATATTCATTTTTGAGAAAGGCTGCAGGAGTAAACCCCAGGGGTGGGAGAGATCCAAACCTTCTGCCTTGCAGGACATCTTCGGGAGAAGAAAAGGCTCAAGACAAAACCCTACAGAAATCTGGAGTGCAGTCGCTAAAACGGTCGGATGGCGCCTTGCACGCCTCCTTCCGGCAACTCCAGCAGCCAAGCTGGTGCCAAAAGTATTGATCTGCTTTCCTTTGGAGATCAGCGGTGCTGGGGTGGGGGGTTCTTTTCATCTAGGCAGCCCAGGACCCCCAGACAAGCTACCCAGGCTGGCACTACAGAGAGGTCATTTCTGTGCTGCAAACACAGAAATTGTTTGGTTTCCACAGTTACGAGTGGCCAGCCTCTGCAACCACAGCAGGCGCTGTGATTCTCCAGTGGTTTGACACAGACCATTGTCTCTCAAGAAAGACGGATGCCAAGCACTATATATATGTAGATACCGCAATACCTCAAGGAACACCTCTTCCCATATGAACCTACCAGGACCCTGAGATCATCTTCTGAAGCCCTCCTTCGTGTGCCTCCTCCTTGAGAGGTCCAGAGGGTGGCAACACGAGAACCGGGCCTTCTCTGGAGTGGCTCCCCATCTGCAGAATACTCTCCCCAGAGAAGTTCGCCTGGCGCCTTCATTAGACACCTTTAGGTGTCAGGCAAAAACGTTCCTTTTTTAACCAGGCCTTTGGTTGATCTGATCGACATCCTATACTCTTTTAAAATGCGGCTCTTTTTTTGGAGAGTGTGCGTATTATTGTTAGAATTCCTGCTCCATGTTTGCAGTCATGGGATTGTTGTCTATCACATGACAGTATATGTTTTGACTCCACAGAGTGGGAAGTGACGGAGACAGGGTGTTTGTGTTACTGTGTTCTGTGAAGTGGGACTATTGTCATTTGTTCACTCTCTCTGCTGTCTGATGTTAGAGAGAGAGGGAGCCATGTTGCAGTGCTCCGTGTGTGTTTATATGAAAATAAAGTTGATTAGCCAAAATGCTGAGTTGCTGAGGTCTGTTATGCATGATGCAAAGACTCTGCGGATCCCTAAGTGTGCCGATGTCTGTTGGCATCGGTCGCTGTGATGTTCAGGCAGAAGAAAGCTTTTGAAGCTCCAAACGACCAGGAGGGAGAGAACATGCCAGGCGGGCATGTGTCTCTACCAGGGTCCTACTCGAGTGTAGGCAAAGCTCCTGACAGTTATTGGGTGTTTTTATTTTTATTTTATATGTTGTGATCTTTTTCTGTGAACCGCCCTGAGACCTCCGGGTATAGGGCAGTATAAAGATAAAGGTAAAGGGACCCCTGACCATTAGGTCCAGTCATGGCCGACTCTGGGGTTGCGGCGCTCATCTCGTTTTATTGGCCGAGGGAGCTGGCATACAGCTTCCGGGTCATGTGGCCAGCATAACTAAGCCACTTCTGGCGAACCAGAGCAGCGCACGGAAACACCGTTTACCTTCCCGCCAGAGCCGTACCTATTTATCTACTTGCACTTTGACGTGCTTTCGAACTGCTAGGTGGGCAGGAGCAGGGACCGAGCAACGGGAGCTCACCCCGTCGCGGGGATTCGAACTGCCGACCTTCTGATCGGCAAGTCCTAGGCTCTGTGGTTTAACTCACAGCGCCACCCGCGTCCCATAGGGCAGTATATAAATTCAATAAATAAATAATAATAAAAAAATAGTATGTGGGTGGATGTGTGTATATCTATCTATACGCTGCCCCTGCTTGGTCCGCTTGCTGACCCCACCTATGCACCAAAGCGTTGACCCTCACCTTGTCCAGTGAACCGCTGGAGAGAGGTGGGGCAGGCACGTTGCTATGGAAACCAGAGGACAGGGAAGACTCCTCAGAATCTGGCGACGCAAGGAGAAGGTCCTCAGCGAGGTCCCCGGGGCCAAGTCCAAGAGGATGCGGGCAGAGGGTCTTCCGGCGCCAGAGCCCAAGAGCTTCTCTCAGCTGCCGCCTTTCCGAGACTCGGCGGAAAGCGCTGTAAGGGAAAGACCTTTGTGAGCTTTCGGAAAAAAGTACAGTGGTACCTCGGGTTAAGCACTTAATTCGTTCCGGAGGTCCTTTCTTAACCTGAAACTGTTCTTAACCTGAAGCACCACTTTAGCTAATGGGGCCTCCTGCTGCCGCTATGCCGCCGGAGCGCAATATGTCCCCAAAATAACTGGTATGGGAAGGAGAAAGATCCTGCCAGGGCCTTTTGCCTGCTCCAGAAAGAAAAAGTAAACAAAAAATTTCTGCAGCCAGAATCCTGCAACTTCCCATACGGCTAGGCGTGGGAGGGGGGAACCAGTCCCTCGGAAGCTGGATTCAGCCACTTCCCTCTGGCTTCCAAAATTTCGCCCTCTATCAATGAGGACTAGAAGCTTGCTTTTTCAAAACAACGATGAAACATGAAAGCTGCGGCTTGGATACAGAAAGACCTCTCTGTGCCCGTTACCCCCGATTTCTTTGCTCTTAGGTCAGGGTCTGAGTGCTTACGTCGCCCGCTGGGATTCCCGCCACCTCAGTTCCCAAGTCCGGAACGCCTGCTGCAACGTCAGTGCGCGGTAGAAGTCGTCCAGAGCGTCAGCGCCACTCTTTTGGGACCACCTCGCGTGGGCTGCAGGAACCTTTTCGGCTGCATCCATGTTCCCTGCTTATTTAAGTGTGGGAGGGAGAGGAAAAAAAATAAGCATTTAGAAGGAATTTCAAGTACAGTGGATGCTCGGGTTGTGAATGCGATCCATGCGGGAAGCACGTTCGCAACCCGCAGCACCGCATCTGCGCACGCGCGGGTTGCGCTTCTGCGCATGCACAAAGTGTGATTTAGTGCTTCTGTGCATGTGCCGAAACCCGGAAGTAACCCATTCCAGTATTTCCAGGTTTGGCGCGGTGCACAACCCGAAAACGCACAACCTGAAGCATCTGTAACCCGAGGTATGACTGTACACTCTACCTCTAACTCTCTTTTAAATCAGAACCAGTGAAGGCGGTGAAGGTCCTGTGTGAGTGCCTGGAGGCGGTTGGAGGATGGATGGCGGCTAGCAGATTGAGGTTGAATCCTGACAAGGTAACTGTGCCCCTGAAGGACCAGGTGCGCAGCCTAGGAGTCATTTTGGACTCACAGCTGTCCATGGAGGCACAGGTTAATTCTGTGTCCAGGGCAGCTGTTTATCAGCTCCATCTGGTACGCAGGCTAAGACCCTACCTGCCTGCGGACTGTCTCGCCAGAGTGGTGCATGCTCTAGTTATCTCTCGCTTGGACTACTGCAATGCGCTCTATGTGGGGCTACCTTTGAAGGTGACCCGGAAACTGCAACTAATCCAGAATATGGCAGCTAGACTGGTGAATGGGAGCGGCCGCCGGGACCACATAACACTGGTCCTGAGATATCTGGATTGGCTCCTAGTACGTTTCCGAGCACAATTCAAAGTGTTGGTGCTGACCTTTAAAGCCCTAAACGGCCTCGGTCCAGTATATCAAATCCCGACATCTCCAGGGAAATCTGGAAACCCTGGGGAGCTGCTGCCAGCCAGTGTGGACAACACTCAGCTAGATGGAACAAGGACCTTTCCTTGTAGCTTTCCTAATGAAAGCCAGTCCTTTATTCAAAACCATGAGGACTAGAATCTCAGCTCATTTTTTCAGGGGGAGGCTGCGCCTCACAGGAAAAGAGGCCAGTCTCTGAAACCCCAAAGAGATGTTGCCAGTCAGTGCAAGCAACCCCGAGCAAGTTGGACCCGATGGCCTGACTTTGCTACGGTTCTCACCGTGGGCTCTCTTCCGCTTCAAGTGCCACAGCTCCAGCAGAGTCTTCCTGGCCTTTTCCCGGGCTTGCAACATCAGGGCCCATTGATGGAAATGCACCCTCAGGGATTCGAGTCGCAGGCGTTCCCTGCTGTGTCTGCACAGCGCCTCCCGGTCGGCGACAGACTTCCAGGCCTGGAAACAGCTTGAGGGGGGTGGGAAAAGGAACAGAACGGCTTAGGAAGAACCTGGCAGCAGGATCAGGCCGTCATGGCCCAGCCTCCTGCTGCCCACGGCGGCAACTCTGCCCACTTGCGTTTCTTCCCAGTGACCTGCTTCCGACAGGGGAGGTGGGCGAAGGGGAATTCAAAGGCAAGTGGCCTTCTGGGACAGCCACCGCTCTGCAGGCTTGTTGTGAAGTTTGCAGAGCAGCGTCGTGGGATGCCAATACTGACCCACCTTGGCTCCCAGTACGTTTCCGGGCACAATTCAAAGTGTTGGTGCTGACCTTTAAACGGCCTTGGTTCAGTATATCTGAAGGAGCGTCTCCACCCCCATCATTCAGCCTGGACACTGAGGTCCAGCACCGAGGGCCTTCTGGCGATTCCCTCATTGCGAGAAGTGAGGTTACAGGGAACCAGGCAGAGGGCCTTCTCGGTAGTGGCACCCGCCCTGTGGAACGCCCTCCCACCAGATGTCAAAGAGAACAACAACTCCCAGACTTTTAGAAGACATCTGAAGGCAGCCCTCTTTAGGGAAGCTTTTAATGTTTGATGTATTACGGTATTTTAATATTTTGTTAGGGACGCGGGTGACGCAGTAGGTTAAACCACAGAGCCTAGGGCTTGCCGATCGCATGGTCGGCAGTTCAAATCCCCGTGACGGGGTGAGCTCCCGTTGCTCGGTCCCTGCTCCTGCCAACCTAGCGGTTCGAAAGCACGTCAAAGTGCAAGTAGATAAATAGGTACCGCTCCGGCGGGAAGGTAAACGGTGTTTCCATGCGCTGCTCTGGTTTGCCAGAAGCGGCTTAGTCATGCTGGCCACATGACCCGGAAGCTGTACGCCGGCTCCCTCCGCCAATAAAGCGAGATGAGCGCCGCAACCCCAGAGTTGGCCACGACTGGACCTAATGGTCAGGGGTTCCTTTACCTTTAATATTTTGTTGGAAGCCGCCCAGAGTGGCTGGGGAGGCCCAGCCAGATGGGTGGGGTATAAATAATAAATTATTATTATTATTATTATTATTGCTGTGAAAGCTGCAGAGCAGCAAACACTGGCCTCCCTTGCAAGGCTCTTGTGAAGAATGCAGAGCACCCTCTTGCAAAAGTAATCATGCAAAGACGTAGAGCGGCATTGCGTGATGCTAATGCAGCGTTTCGAAACTTGGGTCTCCAGGTTGTTTTGGGATTACAATTCCTGCTAGCTAGGGATGATGGGAGTTGTATTCCAAAAACAGCCAGAGACCTGAGGTTGGGAAACACTGTGCTAATGCAAACCTACCCCAGAAAGTTGTCGCAAAGAGGTAAAGAACGTAATCTGATCATAGAGTGGGAAACAAAGGATGAATTGGTTAAAACATCCATGATTAAATAGGCGCAAGACATTGGGAAAAATATTATGTTTGAACAATGGGAAAAATTGTGGGAAGAAGATATAAAATTCACTATGTGTTATATATATTGAAAGAAAATTACCTTAAAATACAACATAGATGGTATTTAACACCGGAAAGAATAGCAAAAATGAATAAAAATTGTAGCGATGTCTGCTGGCAATGCAACACTGGAAAATGTACTATATGGTGGAATTGTTTAAACATCAAACAATTTTGGGAGACAATATATAACAAAATGAAAAAATGTTTAGATATTCATTTAGGAAAACACCAGAAGGTTTTCTATTGAGAATAGTACCAGGAAGTCTAAAGGAAGAAGACAAGACATTATATTTTTACGCAACAGTAGCTGCAAGGCTATTGAATGCAAAAAATTGGAAAAGTGGTATTGTACTGACAAAAATAGAGTGGCTTGCCAAATTATTGGAGTACTACAATATATCCAAAACAATGGGAGAAATTGGAAGGATCTCAAAAAAGAAGATAGACAGGGATTGGAAGGTGTTTAAAGGATACTTGCAAAACCATATTGAAAAATCAGAACTCCTATTAGAATAAACAAGTTCCGTTTTAAATACTGAATTGCTAAATAAGATGAATAACAATGTGTAATAGAAAAAGAAGCATGAAATTAGGTTAAAGGTGTGTGAAAGAAAGTAAGAGAAGTGGAAAGAAATTGCAATTGAGTAGACTGGAAGTCTAACACAAAGGTGGGGTGAGGGGTGGTGGATGGTGATGGGAAAAGGAATTATCTGTGGGACTGAGTGTAGGTATGTTTGAACATTTTAAGGATCGTATGAAATGTATGTTTGTATACTTGTATATTCGCAATATGTGTGTATTAATGCTGAATTATTTTAACAATAAAAACTAAAAAAAATTAAAAAGAACGTAAGGCGTGACCAAGAAGCCCACACATAAAAATTATCATCACTGTGCTCTGCTCACCGGCTCAGCAGCCCTCTCTGCACCTGAGCCACCAGCGGCTGGATCCGCCGGGCTGCCCTGTAGTGGGAACGCCAGGCCTCAAACGCTCTCACCAGCCTCTTTTTCTCCAGGAGGGCGAGAGCTTCCTGGGCGCGAATCTCCTCTTTCTCCAGACGCTCCTTCTGAAGGCGCCACAATCTGAAAGCTGCTGCGTTGCAGGGGAAAAGAGTGGGGAGAGAGACATCGGAGGTGAGGAGAGCGCCAGGCGGGTAGATTTTCGTTTCCAAGCACAATTCAAAGTGTTGGTGCTGACCTTTAAAGCCCTAAACGGCCTCGGTCCAGTATATCTGAAGGAGCGTCTCCACCCCCACCATTCTGCCCGGACACTGGAGTCCAGCACCAAGGGCCTTCTGGCAGTTCCCTCATTGCGAGAAGCCAAGTTACAGGGAACCAGGCAGAGGGCCTTCTAGGTGGTGGCACCCGCCTTGTGGAACACCCTTCCATCAGATGTCAAGGAAATAAACAACTACCTGACTTTTAGAAGACATCTGAAGGCAGCCCTGTTTAGGGAAGCTTTTAATGTTTAACAGACCACTGTTTTTTAATATTTTGTTGGAAGCCGCCCAGAGTGGCTGGGGAAATCCAGCTAGATGAGCGGGGTGTAAATAATAAAGTATTATTATTCTTATTACAGTGGTACCTCTGGTTAAGTATTTAATTCGTTCGGGAGGTCCGTTCTTAACCTGAAACTGTTCTTAACCTGAAGCACCACTTTAGCTAATGGGGTCTCCTGCTGCCACCACGCCACCACCGGAGCACGATTTCTGTTCTCATCCTGAAGCAAAGTTCTTAACCCGAGGTACTATTTCTGGGTTAGCAGAGTCTGTAACCAGAAGCATCTGTAACCTGAAGCGTATGTAAACCGAGGTACCACTGAATTTTCTAGGCTTGGGGCAAATACTCTGTGTGCTGTAAGAATGCCTAAGAAAACCTCTTGCGGCCCCATGAGTGAGGAACGCTTTTTCAGCCTGGGGGCCGTATTTCTTTCTGAGGGCCATTGGTCGGTGGAGCCCAAGGCACAATGGAGGTAGCAATTCTTGAATTGCAGCAGGTTGAACTGGATGACCTTTGGGGGTCCCTTCCAAATCCACAAATCTATAAAATTTTATTTGAGGGATCAGAGTACAAGGGCATATCCCCATCGCACAGAAACACTCCAGGAGGGTGTGGGACAGGGCCAGTAAAAGGTGTGGTTATGGGGAGCTTTAGGGATGGGGGGTGGGGGGGACTGGAGGGTCGCTTTTGGCCTCCAAACCTGAGTTTCACCCACCCCGATCTATGCAAACAAGTAGTCCATGGGAGAACTTCTGAAACGACAATGGGATATTAGCTTCGCCCGAGGCATGATAGATGGCAAGTGACGGCTGGGGATAGACGTAACATTTTAGAAGGACAGGAAGGAACACCACAGACAGAATAACTGTCACACACAGAAGGAATAAGGATATAGTTTGAATGCTTCACCTATGGGTTTACAAATCATTTAATGTGTCAAGACGAATGGATGCTGTTAATACTGCAGTTGTCGTATAAGGGATTATTTTGACTGGAATGTAATTGAGATGAACAAGATTTTGGAACGTGGAAACAAATCACCAAACCATCCATTCTGGCACGCGGGAGGCCACCCAAATTATATAATTTGGCATCTGAATGACTGGGATTAGTAATTGCATTATAATTCGGCACTGTTATAACGAGGCTACCATTGGATTAATATAAGTGAAAACTAATAAAAATTATTGCATTTAAAAAAAAGTAGTCCGGGGCATCTCAAAGCTTGCAGAAGTACAAAATATCTGAGGTTGAGGTGTGTGTTGGGGCGGGGGAATTAAGGGAGGAAGGAGGGCCCCCCCCCCAGCAGCCCATGGAGGATGGAGCATGCTCAGTGGTCCGCTGTCGTCGTCGGTGGGGGAAACGGAATGGAACACCTTGGGAAAGGGTGTGGCCGGCAGAGCAGGCATCCTGCACAGAGGGAGTCTCCGCTGCAAGCTTCCCAACTGAAGTGAAGGACATGAGGCAGGAGTTGATAATGCAGGTGAGCTGTGCATAAGCAAGCTGCCAGCTAGCTCTACCGAAGCTCTTTTTATTAGCACAATATGCAAAACCAGTCAAATACATTTTGACTGTGCCCTGTAAAGGTAAAGGGACCCCTGACCATTAGGTCCAGTCGTGGCCGACTCTGGGGTTGCGGTGCTCATCTATTGGCCGAGGGAGCCGGCGTACAGCTTCCTGGTCATGTGGCCAGCATGACTAAGCTGCTTCTGGCGAACCAAAGCAGCGCACGGAAACACCGTTTACCTTCCCACTGGAGCGATACCTATTTATCTACTTGCACTTTGCTGTGCTTTCGAACTGCTAGGTTGGCAGGAGCAGGGACCGAGCAACGGGAGCTCACCCCGTCGCGGGGATTCGAACCGCCGACCTTCTGATCGGCAAGTCCTATGCCCCTGTGGTTTAACCCACAGCGCCTTTACACATCTTCCAATCACCCAATTGTGGGGTGGTACAAAGTTATTTTGGCACCTGTTTCCACCGCGTCACTTTCCCCTTGCACAATGTATAAAGAAGGAGACAAAGGTCATAGACAGGCAGACCACTGAGAAAGCCAAAGGTTAGATAGAGGGCGTGATGTTCAGACAGCTGTGGCTTGTCTGCGGGTGGAAGTGTGCTCTCTTCCTTCCTTCTCTCTCTCTCTCTCTCTCTCTCTCTCTCTCTCTCTCTCTCTCTCCTTCCTTCCCTCTCTCTCTCTCTCTTTCTTCTCTCTCTCTCTCCCCCTTCCTTATACCGTATTTTTTGCTCCATAGGGTGCACCAGACCATAGGGCGCACCTAGTTTGGGAGGCAGAAAACAAGAAAAAATTATTCTGAATCCCAGGAGCCAGAACAGCAAGAGGGATCTGGCTTCTGGGATACCGTGTGGCTGTTCTGGCTTCTGGGATAACTGCGCCAAGCCTCTTCAGGGCAGCAGGATGAAGGCTCCCCCTGCCGGAAGAGACTGTGCGCGGCTAAGGCAGAAACCAGGACAGGCGCGTTGCTGAAGGGGCGCTGCGCCTTCTCTCTCTCTGTGCAGCACCCCTCCTTCACAGGAGAGGCGCTGCGCAGAGAGGGAGAAGGCGCAGCGCCCTTCAGCGAAGCTGGAGAAGGAACAGGAGACCCTTCTGTTCCTCCTCCAGCTTCCAGGACTGGCGCGTCGCCACGAAGCCAAGGAGCCTGCATTCGCTCCATAGGACGCACACACATTTCCCCTTCATTTTTGGAGGGGAAAAAGTGCGTCCTATAGAGCAAAAAATACGGTATATATGGAGAGAGATATATATAAGGAAAGGGGGGAGAGAGAGAGAAGGAAGGGGAGAGAGAGAGAGAGAGAGAGAGAGAGAGAGAGAGAGAGAGAAGGAAGAGAGAGAGAAGGAAGGAAGGAAGGAAGGAAGGAAGGGATAGAGTGATATGGAAGAGAGAGAGAGAGAGAAAGATGAGAGAAAGAGAGGAGAAAGTAGGGAGAGAGACAAAAGAAAGGGAAAGAAAGAGAGAGAGAGAAAGAAAGAAAGAAAGAGAGAGATAAGGAAGGGGGAAAGAGAGAGAAGAAAGGGAGGGGGAGAGAGAGAGGGGGGGGCTTGTCTGCAGGTGGAAATGTGGCGGCCATTCTTTCCCAACTTATCTTGAGCCACTATATAAGCAGCTGCTCAGGGGCAACAGCCTTACCAGCCAAGCGCCTCACATCCCGTAGAGCCGCGGCCTTTCTGCAGGTCTCGCCCCCTCCCTGCTGGCGACGAAGCTGCGTCCAGAGATTTCCCTCCGCCCTGAAAAAAGTCGAGGTGGAAAGAAGATAAAAGTCCCGACCAGAGAAAAATGGCAGATCAAATTGATGGATTATGCCGAAATGGCCAAAATGACGGGAAGAATCAGAAATCAGGAAGACCTAAATTTTAATAGGGAATGGGGAAAATTTATAACATATCTTAAAAACCATTGTAAACAGCTAAAGTCGTTAGTAGGATTGGGATATCACTTGTAGTTTAAGGGTGAATTTTGGAGACAATGGAGAGGTAAA
This sequence comes from Podarcis siculus, assembly GCA_034642415.1. Lineage (NCBI taxonomy): Eukaryota > Metazoa > Chordata > Lepidosauria > Squamata > Lacertidae > Podarcis > Podarcis siculus. Next base: position 200,056 of record JAXCMG010000122.1, read on the forward strand.
AGGTTTTGGATGATCATAAAAGATGCAGGAGGAAATGATTAACAATAGGACCCGCAAAGGGGAGGAGGGAAGTCCAGGAGATTCTATGGAATCTTGTTTTTATGCTGTATGTTGGATAAAAGGTAAATGGACCCCTGGCCATTAGGTCCAGTCGTGGCCGACTGGGGTTGCGGCGCTCATCTCCCTTTATTGGCCAAGGGAGCCGGCGTACAGCTTCCGGGTCATGTGGCCGGCATGACTAAGCCGCTTCTGGCGAACCAGAGCAGCGCATGGAAACGCCGTTTACCTTCCCGCCGGAGCGGTACCTATTTATCTACTTGCACTTTGATGTGCTTTCGAACTGCTAGGTTGGCAGAAGCAGGGAACGAGCAACGGGAGCTCACCCTGTTGCGGGGATCCGAACCGCCGACCTTCTAATCGGCAAGTCCTAAGTTCTGTGGTTTAACCCACAGCACCACCCGTGTCCCTATGTATGTTGGATATGTACTGTAAATCTGAAAAACCAAATAAATAAATTTAAAAAAGAAAAAAGGCACAGTGGTTCTGTTTATCCTCCCAAAGTGCGTGTCTGTGTGCAGCGGCCAGTTTCAGACTGAGGAGGCCGGGATGCAGATTCCCGCTCACCTACAGAGATTAGATTGACGCCATCTCTCAGAGCCAGCCTACCTCGCAGGGGTGTTGCGATCTATTTAATGCTACAATCCCGAGCAAACTATACGAACCAGGATTCCTGTCTTTCTCCTCTTTTACGCACCTGCTATACCGGGCAGCGTCTTCCAGGTGTTCCGCAGGTAGGTGGCATAGGCTGGGGGACATCCTTACGCCCCCTGCTTCTGGGGCTGTCGGCGGGCCTCTGCTGGGGCTCACTGCCTCCTGTTGCGGGGAAGGTTGTGTCTTCCACTGCTTCGCCAAAGCATCCTGCCACTAACAAAGAACCAGGCTTGGAATAATTAATAAACAACAACAACAACAAATTATTATTTATACCCCACCCATCTGGCTGGGTTTCCCCAGCCACCCTGGGCGGTTCCCAACAGAATATTAAAACCACCTTAAAACATCACTCATTAACAACTTCCCTAAACAGGGCTGCCTTCAGATGTCTTCTGAAAGTCAGATAGTTGTTTATTTCCTTGACATCTTCAAGAAGGACACTGACAAACTGCAACGTGTCCAGAGGAGGGCAACCAAAATGGTCAAAGGCCTGGAAACGATGCCTTATGAGGAACGGCTAAGGGAGCTGGGCATATTTAGCCTGGAGAAGAGGAGGTTAAGGGGTGATATGATAGCCAGGTTCAAATATATAAAATGATGTCACATAGAGGAGGGAGAAAGGTTGTTTTCTGCTGCTCCAGGGAAGTGGACACGGAGCAATGGATCCAAACTACAAGAAAAAAGATTCCACCTAAGTATTAGGAAGAACTTCCTGACAGTAAGAGCTGTTCGACAGTGGAATTTGCTGCCAAGGAGTGTAGTGGAGTCTCCTTCTTTGGAGGTCTTTAAGCAGAGGCTTGACAGCCATATGTCAGGAATGCTCTGATGGTGTTTCCTGCTTGGCAGGGGGTTGGACTCGATGGCCCTTGTGGTCTCTTCCAACTCTATGATTCTGTGATCTGACGGGAGGGCGTTCCAAAGGGCGGGCACCACCACCAAGAAGACCCTCTTTCTGGTTCCCTGTAACCTCACTTCTCGCAGGGAGGGAACCACCAGAAGGCCCTCGGAGCTGAACCTCAGCAACCAGGCTGAACGATGGGGGTGGAGACACTTCTTCAGGTATTCTGGCCCGAGGCCATTTAGGGCTTTAAAGGTCAGCACCAACACTTTGAATTGTGCTTGGAAACGTACTGGGAGCCAATGTAGGTCTTTCACGGCCAGTGTTATATAGTCTCGGTGGCCGCTCTCAGTCACCAGTCTAGTTGCCGCATTCTGGATTACAATAGCTACATTTTCCGGGTCCCCTGCAAAAAGCGCATTGCAGTAGTCCAAGCGGGAGATAACCAGAGCATGCATCACTCTGGCTAGACAGTCTGCGGACAGGTAGAGTCTCAGCCTGCGTACCAGATGGAGCTGGCAAACAGCTGCCCTGGACACAGAATTAACCTGTGCCTCCATGGACAGCTGTGAGTCCAAAATGAGTCCTCCACACCTGCCCGCCTCCTGTCCCCCAAGAACAGTACTTCTGTCTTGTCAGGATTACACCTCAATTTGTTAACCGCCACCCACCCTACAGTCACCTCCAGACATAGAATCATAGAATGCAGAGTTGAAAGGGACCCTCAGGGGTCATCTAGTCCACCCCCCTGCAATGCAGGAATCGCAGCTTCAATTTCACGCTCCATAAATTTTTCACAAGTGCTACCCTTCAATTAAAATAAATATCTGAAAAAATAACCCTACATCATCCAGGAAGGACTGAGGTGTGGTTCGTTCTAAAACAGGAGCAGGGAAGCAAATGAGTAAATGTCAACTAAGGGATTGGTTCTTTTGGATACAACCCACAAGGGACCTGCAACTAATTAGGAACACCCAAATTCCCCCTTGGTATCCTCTCTTGAAACACAGATTTTGGACCATAAAGAAGGCTGATCACCAAAGAATTGATGCTTTTGAATTATGGTGCTGGAGGAGACTCTTGAGAGTCCAATGGACTGCAAGAAGATCAAACCGATCCATTCTTAAAGAAATCAGCCCTGAGTGCTCACAGATCGTGAAGCTGAGGCTCCAATACTTTGGCCACCTATGAGAAGAGAAGACTCCCTGGAAAAGACCCTGATGTTGGGAAAGATGGAGGGCACAAGGAGAAGGGGACGACAGAGGACGAGATGGTTGGACAGTGTTCGCGAAGCTACCAGCATGAGTTTGACCAAACTGCGGGAGGCAGTGGAGGACAGAAGTGCCTGGCGTGCTCTGGTCCAGGGGGTCACGAAGAGTCGGACACGACTAAACGACTAAACAACAACAACAATTGCCTTAATACAAGTTTGAAGTGCCCTTTGGCTAGAACAAATAACTGGCGAACTTGGAAACTTGAAAAACTTACCATCTGCAGACTGGCATATTCGTGCATCTAACTCATGATCGGTAGCTCTGACTGGCAGCAGCTCTCCAAATTTAATGATTTATCAAAAAACCAGAGAGGGTGTGTGTTCTACCAGTGAGGCGTAGCTGGACCCAGAAGCTGGGCCTGTCTTGGTTTCACCCTGCTCTTAACACCCCCCCAAGCCCTCTTACCTTGCAGAAGCTGGCAGCCAGCACCACCAGAATGTGGTTCCTCTGGGCGATGCCTGCTTGAACCTTCCTTAACTGCACGGCCCACCGCAGGGCAGCAAGCCCCTTGCGCAACAGCTGGCGCTCATACAGAGCCCGGGCAGCGGCCATCTTCCCAGAGACGTGGTTGTGCCAGGCCACAAAGCATTTCTCCAGCTGGGGGTCCACCCTCTGGGGCAAAGGCCTGGGAGAGAGGGGAAGAAGGGAAACAAGAGCTAGTGTTCCGTTTAACCAATTAACCCCCACAAATTTAAGTTGATTAAGTGATCAGCTCGAGTTGATTAATCTAATCCGATCTCTTTAAGGGAACAGGCGATACTTCGAAAGAGAAAGCAGGTTTCGGAGACAATGTGCACATCGCTTGGGATGGACAGGCGTTCTCCCCCCCTACAGCTTTTTAAAATACATGCTGCTATTAAAAAATATTTATTTACTACAGCGGTACCTTGGTTCTCAAACGCCTTGGTTCTCAAACTCCAAGAACCTGGAAGTAAGTGTTCCGGTTTCCGAACATTTTTCAGAAGCCAAACGTCCGATATGGCTGTCTGCTATTGTTTCTGGGGCGCTTGCACCAATCAGAAGCTGCGCCTTGGTTTTCAAACATTTCAGAAGTCAAACAGACTCCCAGAACGGATTAAGTTTGGCGCTTTTGCTTTTGGTATTTATTTTGTGTTTTTGAGGCTTTTTCAGTTCATTTGTTTTTGTGACTGTGTGGAACCCAGTTCAGCTACTGATTGATTGATTGATTGATTGATTGATTTAAGGATTGAGTGACTGCGGAAATGGATAAAAGCCCCCCCATCCAAACAATGACTATCATCAGTGCAGGTAAGAAAAAAAAATCATTTTAATTTTTAATCATCTACAATACTGTCTTATTTATTTTAATCATTCATTTTAATTTATTTTAATCATTCATTTTAATTTTTAATCATCTACAATACTGTCTTATTTATTTTATAGTACAGTACATTGATTATTGCTTTCATTTTATGACTCAATGGTCTCGTTAGATATTAAAATTCAAGTTAAAAGGGGTTGTTTTTAAAAGTCTGGAACGGAAGAATCCATTTTACATTACTTTCTATGGAAAAGCGCACCTTGGTTTTGAAACGGACTTCCGGAACGGATTAGGATTAGGTACCACTGTATTTGATTTAAATGGGGGAGGGGTGTCTTTTAAAAAAATGTAAACACATTTTGTAACATTTACAGCACCAAAAGCGTTTAAAGACGGGCAAAAGCATTACCTGTTTCTCTTCTTCTCCATCGATTCCAGGTCCTGTAAGAAAAGAAATAAAAATCAAGACAATATGTTGGAAGAAGCTCATCCCGCCTCTTATGGAATCTCTGGGCACCACGCAAGGCTTGGGACATTCCACACCCACTAGATTCTAAATTCTGTGCCATGGTAACCTGAATTGGGCTGAAAAAACTTGAGGAAAGCAGAAATCTACCACCTGAATCCACAGCGCAGATCGAAATAAAATAATATACACACCCTGGTATACATCAGCTTATCGCACACAATTTAGTTTTGCTTCCAAGTAACTTGTGGAACTCACCGCCACAAGCTGGGAGTGAAGGCCACAAGCCATAAAACTCAATGTACATCCAACATGCCACTCCGTTAGCTGGTAAGAGGAATGGCTGTATCAATTTGGACTTCAGGTGGTTGGCAGGAGCGGGAGAAGGGGGGGATCTCTACGTTTAGGCCATTGCTCCTGAATCCAATAATAATAATAATAATAATAATAATAATAATAATAATAATGATTTATACCCCGCCCATCTGGCTGGTTTTTCCCAGCCACTCTGGGCGGCTTCCAACAAAACACTAAAATACAATAACCTATTAATCCAAACTTTATTTTTTAAAAAACTAAGATTTTATTAAGACTTTTCATAATACTTGACAATAAAAAATGAAGTAATCTAGACAAAAAGAAAAAAACAGAAAAAGAAAGAAAAAGAAGTATTGTCTCACAGGTAAATCTTAACTCTTACCCCACCCAGAAAGAGGTGGATTCTCCCAGTTCTCACCTTATTTGACAAAAGAAGTCAAACAGGAAAAGAAAAACAGAGGGAAACAAAGAAAGGAATGAAACGAAAAAATCCAAGCTTTAGTTTCAGGCATGGGCAAACTCTGGCCCTCCAGAGGTTTTGGAACTACAATTCCCATCATCCCTAGCTAACAGGACCAGTGGTCAGGGATGATGGGAATTGTAGTCTCAAAACATCTGGAGGGCCGGAGTTTGCCTTCGCCTGCTTTAGTTAGTAACAGACAGACCGAGCTCACCTCCTTTGGCTTATCATCCACCCTGTTGTTGCTTTCCTCGTCGTACAACGCTGTGGTCCTTTTCCCAGTCTGTTCCGCTGAAGGCCCTCCTCCCTGACTATTTTCCGCATCAGGCCAACAGTCGTCGGGCACGGAATTTGGGGAGCCGTTGCCACTTCTCCCAACAACGGCCGCACCTATACTATCGGCAGCCTGCCAATGTTCTCCAAAGTGGCTGAGCTTCCAGGGGGCCAGATCCGCAGCGTGCTCCCCTGCGGAGAGCGTGGGGCCCTCGCCGTCCTCTCCTAGTTCGCCCCCAGCTTCACAGACGTCAGAATCCTGGGTGCCGTTCCTAAACTGGCACGCAGGAGAATGCACCGCCAGGTTGACGCACACAGGAGACCCCAGGTTTGCCGGAGAGTCGGCACACAACGTCTTCAGGGAGACCTCCAAGCTGTCGAAGGAAAGGAGACTCAAGGCATGGTCTGAGAGACTCAACTCCGAGCGACGCAACGCTCCGGAGGCGAGCTCTTCCGGATCAGCCGCCTTTCGGTGGCAGCGGGTTTTGGAACAGCCGCATGCACCCGTTCTTTCTGGAGTCCGCCATGTGCCGCCCGAGCAACATTCGAGGTAGCGAATGGAGGTTTTGGAGCAGAGGTCTCCACGGAAACCTGACTGGTCCAAGGCCTCCGTTGGGCACGTCTGCAATCCAGCGTTGTCGCACCTGTAGACAACCGAGATGGGTTTGCCCACGGTGGAAGTGCCACCCCAGTCCCTGGGAAAAGGGGCTCGCCATTTGACGCTGGCCTGCCTGGCGTAGCTCTCTCCGACCGTGAGATGCTCCACAGCACTCAGCACGGTCGAGGCGGAGACCTGAGGATTGCGGAGTGGCTGGCAAGGGAAAAGAGGACCTTTGGATTCCCAGGGGGAGGAGCCCAACGCCCCCATTGAGGCGGCGGCTTCTCGCTTGAGCTGCCGGATGGAGCGGTGCAGGTCAGCAGACGTCCGGGAAGACTTCAAGAGGGTCTGGAGCGCTGCAGAAGACCGAGAGCTCTCCAGCAAAGTCGAAGAGTTCAAATGGTCCAAGGTAAGGCCTGGCCCACGAGGGAAAGAGTCGTCGCTTCTGCTGAGGCTCGCAGGAGGACACTGGCAGGAAACGGAGCCAGGAGCCGATGTCACGGGCAATTCGGCCGCAGAGAAGCACCCTCCGCAGTCCCCGAGGTGCCCGCAGATTCTTCTCGACGCACAAACATGGCTTGGTTTTGACCCATACCGGTCCTTGCTTTCCATCCTGTTCGTGGAGAGGGTGCCGCAGGAATGAGAGGCATTGTGGCTTCTACTCAAGAGGTGGCAGGGAGGGTTGCCCTTTAAACCGAGCTGCTCTGAGCATGGGCAGAGAGAGGGGCAGGAAATCGGTGCATCTCTGGTAAACTCGGAGTCTCCAGATGCACCCCTCTGCAGTTTCGACACAAGGTTGCTTTGCCGTTTGGGTAAAGAGCCGCCGGTGGCGTCCTGGAAAGGCCAATAAGGGCAAGAGAGGTTGGTCTGAACCACACGGTTTTGCTGCAGGTCATTGCTTCCCTTTCCCGCGAACACAGCCCGTTTTCCCCCCTGGGCACTCGCTCCTCCGCAGTCTGACCTGCGGACAACGGAGTCGACTGCTACATTCCTTTCCGTGGACAGGTAAAGATTGATGTTGATGTTTCTCTGGATGTTTGTTTGCTCTGCAGAGGGGAAGAATAAAGCTGTTTATGTTAGGACTCAGCATGTGTGTCAAATACCTTTCCATTCCTTCCCGCGGCTGACGTTTAACAGTGACCCCACGTCAGATCCTTCAACTTTGCAAGTTGGGATGTGCGTGAACATTCCGTGACTTCACCAAAGCAAACAAGGATAACCGACATGCCGCAATGTCTAAAAACAGGGAATCTGAGCAGAAGGAGGAAGAACGTGTGGAGAACTGACATACATTTACTGAATGCCACATCCGTACTCTACATTTAAATCGCATGGCTTCTTCCAAAGAATCCTGGGCATTTCCCCCTCACAGAGTCACAAATCCCAGCACCTTTAACTACAGTTCCCAAGATTCCTGCGGGTAGCCACGTGCTTTAAATGTGTGGTGCAGGTGCATTGTGGGAAAGCAAAGCACACTGTTACAGTCGTACCTTGGAAGCTGAATGTAATCCATTCCAGAAGTCAGTTCAATTTCCAAAACGTTTGGAAACCAAAGCCCGGCTTCTGATTGGCTGCAGGAAGCTCCGGCAGCCAATCAGAAGCCCCGTCAGACGTTTGGCTTCCAAAAATTGTTTGAAAACCGGAACACTCGTTCGGGAGCCAAGGTGTTCAAGATCCAAGGTACGACTGTATTCTGATAATAATAATAATAATAATAACAATAACAATAATAATAATACAAAGAACACTGTAAATTGACGCAACAATCAAGGAACATTTAAGTTTCTAAAAACGGTGAGAAAGTGAAACATTACAGAGGTTTGTAAAATTACGCTGTGTTTGCAGAAAGCGAATAAGGTTTCCTCTTTCTCCCATAGTAAAAGTAAGGTAAAGGGACCCCTGACCATTAGGTCCAGTCGTGACCAACTCTGGGGTTGTGGCGCTCATCTCGCTTTATTGGCCGAGGGAGCCAGCGTACAGCTTCCGGATCATGTGGCCAGCAGGACTAAGCCGCTTCTGGCGAACCAGAGCAGCGCACGGAAACGCCGTTTACTTTCCCACCGGAGCAGTACCTATTTATCTACTTGCACTTTGACGTGCTCTTGAACTGCTAGGTTGGCAGGAGCAGGGACCGAGCAACAGGAGCTCACCCCGTCGCGGTGATTCAAACCACCGACCTTCTGATTGGCAAGTCCTAGGCTCTGTGGTTTAACCCACAGTGCCACCCACGCCCCTTCTCCCATAGGATTGGAATCTAACAGGGCCATTTAAGGAAGCTGAAACCTGCAAGATTCAGGGCAGACATTAGGAAGGACTTATTCACGCCGTCAAGCCCTGGGTTTCAAATGCATGCCGTGATTCTCTAGGTGTTGCATGGGGCTGACTCTGTCCTAGAACAGTCCATCCCTGGATTTCAGATTAGTGAGCGATACACAGCCAATCCCCAGAGAGGCTGTGACTAACCCACTCCTTCTCACAGGCTCCGCCACAAATAAGAGTTTTCGGCTATGGTCTGCCCCCTCCCTTTAATAGCAAACTTAGGTGCTCGGTGCCAACTGAAATGGAGCAAAACGAGGCTAAGTATAAACCTGAGTAAGAAACTCACCCAAATAAAGGTCAATAGAGAGATGGGGTAGATATATACAGTGGTACCTCGGGTTACATACGCTTCAGGTTACAGACTCAGCTAACCCAAAAATAGTACCTCGGGTTAAGAACTTTGCTTCAGGATGAGAACAGAAATCGTGCTCCGGCAGTGCGGCGGCAGCAGCGGGAGGCCCCATTAGCTAAAGTGGTACCTCAGGTTAAGAACAATTTCAGGTTAAGAACGGACCTACAGAACGAAATAAGAACTTAACCCGAGGCACCACTATACGCGGGTGGCGCTGTGAATTAAACCACAGAGCCTAGGACTTGCCAATCAGAAGGTCAGTGGTTCGAATCCCTGCGATGGGGTGAGCTCCCATTGCTCTGTCCCTGCTCCTGCCAACATAGCAGTTCGAAAGCACGTCAAAGTGCAAGTAGATAAATAAGTACCGCTCCAGCGGGAAGGTAAACGGCGTTTCTGTGCACTGCTCTGGTTCGCCAGAAGCGGCTTAGTCACGCTGGCCACATACCCCGGAAGCTGTACACTGGCTCCCTCGGCCAATAAAGCAAGATGAGCGCCGCAACCCCAGAGTCGGCCACGACTGGACCTAATGGTCAGGGGTCCCTTTACCTTTACCACTGTACAATGGTACCTCAAGTTAAGTACTTAATTCGTTCTGGAGGTCCATACATAACCTGAAGCACCACTTTAGCTAATGGGGCCTCCTGCTGCCGCTGCGCCGCCGGAGCACAATTTCTGTTCTCATCCTGAAGCAAAGTTCTTAACCTGAAGCATTATTTCTGGGTTAGCGGAGTAACCTGAAGCGTATGTAACCTGAAGTACCACTGTATATTCATTGAGAACAAGGCAACCTCAGTAGCTGTAGGATTTTGAGCACTGGCTAGAACACCAAGATACTCTGCCACATTTTGCTGCTGTTGCCCCCTATCTCGTCCCTCTGCAAGGATGCCAAACTGAGCAGAGGCTGCCCACCTGCCCAGCCAAATGCTATTTGCCTGTGCCTGAGCTAAGCTGCCGAATGCCACTTTCAGTACATCGTAAGCGTGCGGCTATACGACGCACCTCCTGCAGCAAAACTGCCTCTCTTCCCGCAGCGGCCTTACTCACTCCGATCGGCACCATGGGACATGCTCCCGGCTCCGTCCACATCTGTGGGGTAGGGTGTGGGGCAGAGGCAGATGCCCCTTTGTGTTTGCTTCTCTGACCTTGATGGGTTGGGGCGGGGAAGAACGACAACACCCCACCGAGCTGGGTTCTCCCCGGCAGCTGACGGCACGCTTAATGCTCGAAAGCCAAAGTGTGCTAGCCAGCTGAGTCGCTCTAAGCAGCTTAGAGCCCACGATTTAAGATCCCAGTTAGTCATTGTGGAACCAGATGTCCAGCATGAAGGGCGGTGGAAAAGAGGAGCAAGGAGGCTTTGATCCACTTCTAATTAGAGCTCCGTCCTCAAGACGAGCCGGGCGAATTACCGTATTTTTCGCTCTATAACACGGACCCGACCATAACACGCACATAGTTTTTAGAGGAGGAAAACAAGAAAAAAATATATTCTAAACCAAACAGTGGATATATGATTTTTGTGGTTTATGCTGTGGCCACAGACATGTGATCTGACGGTGAGTTTGGGGTAGCCCAATGCAAAAATCCTGAGGATCCATGTGGATCCATGCTTTGTAACCACATTTTTGCACCACTGCGGCCCCAGGCAACAGTGGGTGCGTGCTTTTTTTGGTGCAAGCTGTAGCCATGGACATGCTTTGTGATCTGATGGTGAATTTGGGGTGACCCAGTGCAAAAATCCTGAGGATCCATGTGGATCCGTGCTTTGTAACCACGTTTTAGGTGGGGAGGGAAGGAAAAGCACTCAAGGGACAAGGAGCACACGTGGGGTGTGTGGAGAAAGGCGTTGCTAATAATGCAGGAGAGGGGTATAAGAGGAGAAGGCTCCTCTCCTCTCCCGCTTTGCTCCTTTAAAGAAGCAGGCTCTCTGTCCCTCTCTCCTCCCCACTCAGCGTCTCTTCTCCTGCTTTGCTGTTTCAAAGCGAGCCACGAAGGAGGGAAGGAAGGGGAAGCATGGATCCTCTGCTCACGACTGCAGCAGATCCCCCCGCCATCCGTAGGCATTCGCTCCATAACACGCACAGACATTTTCCCCTTACATTCTAGGAGGAAAAAAGTGAGTGTTATGGTGCAAAAAATACGGTAGCTCCAGAACAACCCAGTCAGTCTGGCCGGCGGCGGCAGCAGAACCGCATGCTGATGTCTTGCCCATAGAAAAATATCTTCTGTGAATTATTTCAAGCAATTCTCAAATGCCCGTAATAATGATCGCTCAAGAGCAAAGACAGACAAGGGATCCGCACGCTGCCTCTTTAGCCAAACATGGCTCCCACGAGAGCAACTTACGAAAATCAACACTAAGCGGGTCCCTGCCCTCGAGTTTTACAGTCTAAAAGGACATACACGTACAGTGGTACCTCGGGTTAAGTACTTAATTCGTTCCGGAGATCCGTACTTAACCTGAAACTGTTCTTAACCTGAAGCACCACTTTAGCTAATGGGGCCTCCCATTAGGTCCAGTCGTGGCCGACTCTGGGGTTGCAGAGCTCATCTCGCTTTATTGGCTGAGGGAGCCGGCGTACAGCTTCCGGGTCATGTGGCCAGCATGACTAAGCTGCTTCTGGCAGTGCACGGAAACGCTGTTTACCTTCCCGCCAGAGCTGTACCTATTTATCTACTTGCACTTTGACGTGCTTTTGAACGGCTAGGTTGGCAGGAGCAGGGACCGAGTATCGGGAGCTCACCCCGTCACGGGGATTCGAACCGCCGACCTTCTGATCGGCAAGTTCTAGGCTCTGTGGTTTAATCCACAGCGCCACCCATATACAGTGGTGCCTCGGGTTAAGTACTTAATTCGTTCCGGAGGTCCGTTCTTAACCTGAAATTGTTCTTAATCTGAGGTACCACGTTAGCTAATGGGGCTTCCCGCTGCGCCGCCGGAGCACGATTTCTGTTCTCATCCTGAAGCAAAGTTCTTAACCCAAGGTACTATTTCTGGGTTAGCGGAGTCTGTAACCTGAAGCGTATGTAACCTGAAGCGTATGTAACCCGAGGTACCACTGTACAAGGAAAAAGGGAGGAGGAGGAGGGAAGAGGGGAAGCGAGCTCAGGTGACACCCTTACACAAATATTTTTTCTGATTCTAAGACAATGGACTCCTCAGGACACACCATAATAGTGCATGTTACCCCATGTCAAGACGTAGAAAGACAAATAACGTATTTAATTTCTAATTCTCAATATTTTTTTTTAAAAAACCTCCATCCAAGTATCAACAGCTGCTTACCTACTATACTATGCCAGTCCTGAAACTACTCACCCACTTGTCTTCCACAGACCCCTCCCTCCTTAAACTCGATAAACGATGTGACTATAAACCTTTCCTACCAATTCCTAAGAATTTAATTTCCCCTTTCGCAAACGTGAGCACATCTATTTCCTACCTGAGTTGCCAATGATTTTGCTCCCAATACAATTTCATTTATTTACGTATTCAATCAATCTTTGTCTGAAGATCCCAGCATAAAAACGCAATATATATATATTTACATATGCAAATACACACACACATATATAAAACAGGAACAAAAACAAAACAATGGGCCCCCTCTCCCCTGTATCTCTTACTCTATCTCCTTTTTATAATTTTTATTAAATTTATTAAATTAAATTTAAAGTACTCATTTTTACATCCTTAAAATATCAGGGACTATCCTTCTCTTTCCATGGTTCATTTTGCATATCATAAATCCCTGCATATTTTACAAGAACTATACCAATGGGTTTTCCATTATTGCACCCATCAAAACTGTTGAATTTATCTTAATGCCGCCAGTGTTTTCAGCTGTACACAATTATTTCCCATATATTCAATAAACATTCTCCAATCTTCTCTAAATGTATGTTCTACTTGTTCTCTTTTTCTATATGTTAAGTCTGCGAGTTGTGCATATTCTGTCAACTTACCATATTTTTCGCTCTATTGGACGCACCGCACCATAGGAGGGGGACAACAGGGGGGAACATTTTTTTCCTTGTTCTCCCCCTCTAAAACAAGGCGCGTTCTGTGCGTTCAAGGTGTGTTCACCAGAATGGCTCTGGAGGCTTTGGGTTCCTTTCGACCTGCTCTTTGGGGCTGGCTGTGGGGGGGAGCACTGCTTTCCCCCACCGCCAGCCCCAAAGACTAGGTCGGAGAACAGCGGGAAGGAGGCGCTCCGCCTCCCCGCTGTCCCCTGAGCTTGTGGGGCTGGCAGTTGGGTTTGGAGGCTGCTATCCGCAAGCCCTCGGGAGCCTGGCGGGAGTTCCCACCGGGCTCCCAAGGCTTGTGGATATCTGCCCGAAGCCCGGGGCGCGCTGCGCAGCGCTCCCAAGGCTTTGGGATGCAGGCTGCTATCCGCAAGCCTTGGGAGCCCAGCGGGCACTCCCGCAGCACTCCCAAGGCTTGCAGATAGCTTCCTGAAGCCTGGAGAGTGAGAGGGGTTAGTGCGCACCGACCCCTCTTGCTCTTCAGGCTTCAGCGAAAGCCTGCATTCGCCCCATAGGACGCACACACATTTCCCCTTCATTTTTGGAGGGGAAAAAGTGCGTCCTAGAGAGCGAAAAATATGGTAAGTTGCCATTCTTTTTTGGTTGGGGCCTCACTCGTTTTCCATTTTGGGGCTAACAAAACAAGGGCATACATAAATAACCTTTTTTGACACCTGGGAATTTCAGTCTGTATTATCCCCAACAGAAAAGACTTTGGGTTTTTTGGGAAAGTACTTTAAAACATTTTTTCCCCCAATTCATTATGGATCATTTCCCATTATCTCTTTCCTAACCCTTTCTGAAAACATAATAAACATAATAAAAAAATTTAATAGGATCACTTGAGCTTGATTGACACACCAGCTACAGTCCAGGGGGGCAGTAGTTGGCTGGTGCCCATTGGCACCAGTGGAGGCCAACAGCAGGGGGCGCCAGAGCCAATGGCAGGTGGAGACAACTTATTCCAGATTTGCCTCCACCTCCTGGGCTCTACAAGGAGCAACCCTGAGACTAAGCAAGGAGGGAGCCGACAGTCAAGGCCACCCCACCCTAGTGAACTCCAGGGAAACCTCAGCTTACCAGACGCCACATAGCCACTCAGAAAAGGAGGGATGTTTTCTTTCTTCCTGTGTCTCGGCATCCTGTCCCGGTCCTCCACACCTGTGTAGTCCCTTTAAACCTGAGGACAATCCTGCAACAGGAAACCCCGGGGCGAGGCCACAGCACCAACTGCCTGGAAGATCAAAGCAACAGGAGGTAAACAAAGCGGTCTTCTTCGCTGCTATTCCTGCATCGCAGTGGGGTTGGACTAGATGACCGCACTGGGTCCCTTCCAACTCGACACTGCTGTGATTCTAAGGCAAGTAACGGCTCTGAAAGTCAGTATGGGCTACTGAGTGGCCATACATTTAAAGCACACCCTCCCCCCAAAGAATCTTGGGAGCTGTAGTGCTTACTGTTAAGTTGTGGGTGAACATATCAGACGACACAGGGATTCTTCAAACAGCTCTTCTTTATTCTGAGGCCAGAACAGAACTGAACTGAAGGGTTCAGCCAGCCTGCTTATATAGAGCTCCAGTACAACGCAACTGTAACAACTTTCTGTAACTATCCAATCACTGAACGTCACTTTCAATCCCTTATTTGCATATGTGGACCTGAGTGAAAACTATCTACAGTATCCCCCTGCTGGCCCAGGGTGAGAACTTCAGTACATAACACTTACAATCTGCAATCCCCAGCACCCCTTAGCAAACTACAGTTCCCAGCATTCTTTGGGAGAAGCAATTACCTGTTGCTGGAAACCACAGGAGTCGAGCTGCTTGGGGGCTTCCCACTGTGAAAACAGGATGCTGGACTAGATGGGCCTCATCCAGGCCACTTTATGTCCTTAAGCTGCCTTCTTAAGCTGCCGCTGGGGATGAATTTATGACAAAGTTTGGACTAGAATCTTGGGCTATTGACTAGAACCGGTACTCCGGAATCTTGGGGTATCAAATAAGGACTAGAACATGGGTAGGCAAACTGAGGCCCGGCGGCCGGATCCAGCCCAATCGCCTTCTAAATCCGGCCCGCAGACGGTCTGGGAAGCAGCATGTTTTTACATGAGTAGAATTTGTCCTTTTATTTAAAATGCATCTCTGGGTTGTTTGTGGGGCCTGCCTGGTGTTTTTACATGAGTAGAATCTGTGCTTTTATTTAAAATGCATCTCTGGGTTATTTGTGGGGGATAGGAATTCGTTCATTCCCCCCCAAAAATATAGTCCGGCCCCCCACAAGGTCTAAGGGACAGTAGACTAGCCCACAGCTGAAAAAGTTTGCTGACCCCTGGACTAGAATCTCGCATACTCCTAATCACGTTCCTTTTTAACCAAAGCTTTGGTTGATCTGATTTGCATCCTATGCCTTTTTAAAGTTCTTTTTTGGGTGGGTGCGGGGGGCTATTGGGTTTTTGTTTTTATTATGTAATTTGTGGTTTTATACAGTGGTATCTCGGGTTAAGAACTTAGTTCGTTCTGAAGGTCCGTTCTTAACCTGAAACTGTTCTTAACCTGAAGCACCACTTTAGCTAATGGGGCCTCTTGCTGCCGCTGCACGATTTCTGTTCTCATCCTGAAGCAAAGTTCTTAACCCGAGGTACTATTTCTGGGTTAGCGGAGTCTGTAACCTGAAGCGTCTGTAACCCGAGGTACCACTGTATCTTGATTTTATTCTGTGAACCACCCTGAGACCCCGGGGTATAGGGCGGTATATAAATTCAATTAATAATACTGTAATAATAATAATAATAATCAGCACCGATCTGTTTGGGGCTTGGTGGCCCCAATACAGTGGTACCTCAGGTTACATACGCTTCAGGTTACAGACTCCGCTAACCCATAAATAGTACCTCGGGTAGGACTCAAACCAATGGCTTCAAGTTACAGGAAAGGAGATTCTGACTAAAAATCCGAAAAAAATTCTGATGGCAAAAATTGTTCAAGAGTGGATTGGACTCCCTCAGAAGGTGGTGGACACTCCTTCCTTGGAGGGTTTTTTTTAAAGCAAAAGTTGGATCTGTCAGGGATGCTTTAGTTGCAATTCATGTCTTGCAGGGGGTTGGACTAGATGACCGTCGGGGTCCCTTCCAACTCTGCGATTTTGTGACTGAACACCCAGCCCACGTTTCTGTCTTCCATGACAGCATGCCAAGCACATGAGGAGAGAGGGCACAGAACCACCCTCCGCCAGGCATGCAGTTACAATGGTACCTTGGGTTACAGACGCTTCAGGTTACAGACTCTGCTAACCCAGAAATAGTATCTCAGGTTAAGAACTTTGCTTCAGGATGAGAACAGAAATCGTGCTCCGGCGGCATGGCAGCAGCGGGAGGCCCCATTAGCTAAAGTGGTGCTTCAGGTTAAGAACAGTTTCAGGTTAAGAACGGACCTCCAGAACGAATTAAGTACTTAACCTGAGGTACCACTGTACTCCTAATCACATTCCTTTTTAACCAAGCCTTTGATTGATCTGATTTGCATCCTATGCCCTTTTTATGTGTTTTTCTTTTGAGGGGGGCTATTGGGTTTTTGTTTTTATTATGTAATTTGTGGTTTTATATCTTGATTTTATTCTGTGCACTGCCCTGAGACCCCGGGGTATAGGGTGATATATAAATTCAATTAATAATAATAATCAGCACCAATCTGTTTGAGGCTTGGTGGCCCCAATCCTGCATCCTGCACTGAATAACCTCCCTGCTCCCAGATCCGCATTTGTCTTAAGGGGGTTTATTATTCCTGATTCACCCCCTTCCGATTTGCATGTTGCGAGTGGTTTTCTGGTGGCCCTAGGCCATTGCATTCAGGCCTGCTCTGCACCCCTTCTACCTAAGAACGGAAGAAGAGCCCCGCTGGAGCAAATCGGGAAATCTCTCCTCCTAACCCAGTATCCTGTTCCCGACGGCGGACAGCCTTGACGCCGCTTCCATTGTCTCATGGAGGGATTGGGGTGGGGGGAAAGAATTGCTAGGGGAGAGGCACGGGGTGCGGGTGGGGAGATCTCACCTGTGTCCCTGCCAAAGAAAGAACTCGGGAGAGAGAGATCCGAGCCAAGCGACTGACCCACAGTGAGGAGGGAGGGCAGGGGAGAAGCCCCCGAGACAAGAGACTCCCTTTCCGTTGCAAGCCAAGCTCCCGCGCCTAGCTTTAAACCGACGGAAATGCAACGGGGGGAAGCCAAGGGGGGCTCGGACAGCCCACAGCCGCCGCGCCGGCTCCGCAGCCTCTCCGATGGGGCCGCGGCAGGGATCTCGAGAGGGGCGCGCATTGGCCGGAAAGGCGCCGCTTTGCTGCACATTTCGCGGGGCGGACTTGTCCCGTATTTATTCACTTACTACTAACTACATCCCCTAATGCAAACACGCTCGTTTGTTGGTATGCCTCTGTGTCTCCCATCGCTAGGAAAATTAGAGCAAATTATATAGCCAAGATAGCCCCCAACTGTAAAGGAGATGAATTTATTTGACCCTATCTAAATCTTTATGTAGGACAAGAAGTTAACAGTTAGAACTGGATATGGAACAACTGATTGGTTCAAAATCGGGAAAAGAGTACGGCAAGGCTGTATATTGTCTCCCTGCTTATTTAACTTATATGCAGAATTCATCATGCGAAAGGCTGGGCTGGATGAATCCCTAGCCGGAATTAAGATTGCTGGAAGAAATATCAACAACCTCAGATTTGCAGATGACACAACCTTGATGGCAGAAAGTGAGGAGGAATTAAGGAACCTTTTAATGAGGGTGAAAGAGGAGAGCGCAAAATATGGTCTGAAGTTCAACATCAAAAAAACGAAGATCATGGCCACTGGTTCCATCACCTCCTGACAAATAGAAGGGGAAGAAATGGAGGCAGTGAGAGATTCTACTTTCTTGGGCTCCGTGATCACTGCAGATGGTGACAGCAGCCACGAAATTAAAAGACGCCTCCTTCTTGGGAGAAAAGCAATGACAAACCTAGACAGCATCTTAAAAAGCAGAGACATCACCTTGCCAACAAAGGTCCGTATAGTGAAAGCTATGGTTTTCCCAGTAGTGATGTATGGAAGTGAGAGCTGGACCATAAAGAAGGCTGATCGCCGAAGAATTGATGCTTTTGAATTCTGGTGCTGTGGGGGACTCTTGAGAGTCCCATGGACTGCAAGAAGATCAAACCAATCCGTTCTGAAGGAAATCAGCCCTGAGTGCTCACTGGAAGGACAGATCCTGAAGCTGAGGCTCCAATACTTTGGCCACCTCATGAGAAGAGAAGACTCCCTGGAAAAGACCCTGATGTTGGGAGAAGGGGACGACAGAGGACGAGATGGTTGGACAGTGTTCTCGAAGCTACCAGCATGGGTCTGACCAAACTGCGGGAGGCAGTGGAAGACAGGAGTGCCTGGCGTGCTCTGGTCCATGGGGTCACAAAAAGTCGGACACGACTAAACGACTAAACAACAACACTTACTACATCCCCTAATGCAAATACGTTTGTTTGTTGCTATGCCTCTGTGTCTCCAATCGCTCTGTGTCTCCAATCGCTAGGAAAATCAGAGCAAATTATATAGCCATATACACCAACTGTAAAGGAGATGAATTTATTTGACCCTATCTACATCAAGCTATAGGGACGCGAGTGGCGCTGTGGGTTAAACCACAGCGCCTAGGACTTGCTGATCAGAAGGTCAGCGGTTCGAATCCCCGCAACGGGGTGAGCTCCCGTTACTCGGTCCCTGCTCCTGCCAACCTAGCAGTTCGAAAGCACCTCAAAGTGCAAGTAGATAAATAGGAACCGCTCCGGCGGGAAGGTACCGGTAAATGGTGTTTCCGTGTGCTGCTCTGGTTCGCCAGAAGCGGCTTAGTCATGCTGGCCACATGACCCGGAAGCTGTACGCCGGCTCCCTCAGCCAATAAAGCGAGATGAGCACCACAACCCCAGTCGGCCATGACTGGACCTAATGGTCTGGGGTCCCTTTACCTTTACCTTTAGCTATATTCTATCTTTATCACCAAACCTGAATATAATTGCACATTGTATTAATTAACATTATTTTTTAATATATTAGTGGCCATGTGGTGATTTTAGCCTATACATTTTACTGTATTGTTTAATGTCTTAACCTGTATATTAAGGTACTTTTATAGCTCTGTTTTGGTTATGTCTTGATAATATAAATGTGTGTTTTTTTTGTATTACACCAGCATATTTTCTTTTAATTGTTGAATGATCCTGTGTACATGGCGGCAGCCTTTGGCTATGTGCTATAAAACTGACTATTGACTTATTGAATTTATATAGCTGACCCATACATCAGGATTTTTTTGGGGGGGGGAAGAACTGAGTTATATGTGAAGCGATTGGTCAGTTAGTTATTTTTATTGACAGCTGCGCACACCCACACCCTGGCTGTGCCCATGGCCCCATAGCACAAATACTCTAGGAAGCCAGAGTGGTGTAGTGGTTAGAGTGTCGGACGTGGACCTGGGTTCAAATCCCCCCACTCAGTCATGAAGCTCACCTGGGTGACCTTGAGCCAGCCACTTAACCTACTTTGCAGGGCCGTTGTAGGGATTAGCTGAAAACTGGGGTGAACCACATGGAAAGAACGGTGGGATATAATTGCAGCAAATGAGCTCTTCGGCTTACCTGCCGGCCGGATGGAGGTGTCATTCGGCAACCTGGCACACACATGGTTGCAACTGGAACTGTGCCAGTGGCAAAAAAGGCCCCTGGCAAATTTCTGACACTGGAGAGAGCAGGAGGAGATATCCTGCCCCCTCCCCGCGATCTCATAATGCTTAAGCTCCAGGGTATCCAATGAAACTGAATGCGATTCAGCAAAGACGAAAGGAAGTCATTCATTGATTTATCAGCTACTTTAAATGAGGCTGCATTTTAAACTGTATTTTAAATTGGTTTCTCCCCCCCCTTCTCTTTCCCCCAATTATGTTTTTACTGTGATTT
The DNA here is from genome assembly GCA_034642415.1 of Podarcis siculus. Taxonomy (NCBI): domain Eukaryota; kingdom Metazoa; phylum Chordata; class Lepidosauria; order Squamata; family Lacertidae; genus Podarcis; species Podarcis siculus. The sequence goes on from JAXCMG010000122.1 coordinate 219,956, forward strand.
TATTGGTGTTAGCCCCCCTGAGCCCAGCTCTGGCCGGGGAGTGCGGGGTATAAATACAATTATTATTATTATTATTATTATTATTATTATTATTATTATTATGCACAAACTATGGAACTCACTCCTGCAGGAGTCAGGGATGGTCAACTTGGATGGATTTAAAAGAGGACTGGACAAATTCATGCGGAGCAACTAGTTATTATGGTTTATTATTACAGGGTGAGTGCTTTGGAGCTTGAGTCCTGCTTGTGGGTTTTTCCTTGCAGCATCTGGTTTGCAACCATGGGATGCTGGACTAGATGGGCCTTTGAGCAGCTCTGTTGGTTAAAGGATGGTGCTGATAATGCCAAGGTTGCAGGTTCAATCCCCGTATGGGACAACTGTGTATTCCTGCGCTGCAGGGGGTTGGACTAGATGATCCCCAGGGTCCCTTCCACCTCTATGATTCTTCTATGACTTCTGTTTTCTCCCCATCCCTCCCCATTGAGCAACCACCCAGCTTCGTTCACCTGTTACAGCTCAAACCAACAAGCGAGTCTAGCAGAGAAGACGCATGATCAAACTCAAGACTGAAACGTTTTCTTAAAAAGGTTCTTTAATTTTCTCTAGGAAAACAATCATACATACAAAGAACAGGGGAAGAAAGGAAGGCTGTGTGTTTTCTCTAAGGCACAAAAGTGTTTTTGAGAGAGGAAAAAACGGTCAGCACACCTACAGCAGTCATCAGAAGGTGCGTGCCTGCAGCAAATCATCGGCAGAAAAATGGCACAGTTGCAGCAATGGGTGAGGGAATGGATTGCTCTTTGGAAATAATCAGTTAGCTGGCTCCTGTAAGCAGACAGATCCTCCAGCTAACAACTCTCTTGCTGAGTCTCTTAGTGGGGGGGGGACTATTTTATTGGGGGGGGGGCTACTCTTCCCAGGGTAGCCTTGAGAGGCTCAATCGATCAGCATCAATGTGACTGGGAAAAAATACAGAGAACTTTGCTATTGCAGAAGGAAATTGGAAAGGGTTGTACATATGATATTTCTGGGATCAGGGGAAAGACTTTAAAACATCGTTGTCCAAGGTGCGCTCTGGATTTGCGGCAGAAACTATGAGAAAACCCTCAAGCCGTTCGGGAGGAACGAAAATCCACAGGTTGCTTTGTCGCCAAAGTTTTTTCCCTCCCCTCCTAGACTGGTGTTTAGAAACCACGCTTCCTCTGGTGGCGAGGAAGAAGTGGGGTTGGGGGTAAGTGGCGAAGACAGTTTAGTTCCCCAGCGCAGCAAGGAAAGGGCCCAGTGTTCATTGGACGGTTCAGGGGACGCCTCAATAAGAGGGAGGTGTGGAGGCCTTGGTAGCCACGTCTGGGTAGGGGCGCGGCGGCTCCGGGTGGTCGATGGGCTGGTACGAGCTGCGGTCCTGCCCGACGTTAAGGACACCTGCGTGGAAGGAAAGGGGAAAGCGACAGCTTTTAGCCTTCGGATGCAGCACCCAGGGTTCAAGGTGTTCCCAGCAAGAATCTAAGTGCTGGGATGAGCTGCAACTGGAGAGTTGTAAGTTTCCGAGCCATGAATTAGACTATCACTTGCCTTTACAGCCCCCTATACCTTACATCAATGGGACACGGGTGGCGCTGTGGGTTAAACCACAGAGCCTAGGACTTGCCAATATTTGCATGATTCCAGAAAACTCCTGCTCAGATTAGCAATGGTGTATCACCTAAACGCAGTGGCGCTGTGGGTTAAACCACAGAGCCTAGGACTTGCCGATCAGAAGGTCGGCGGATGCGGGGTGAGCTCCTGTTGCTCGGTCTCTGCTCCTGCCAATCTAGCAGTTCAAAAGCACGTCAAAGTGCAAGTAGATAAATAGGTACCACTCCAGCGGGAAGGTAAACGGCGTTTCCGTGCGCTGCTCTGGTTCGTCAGAAGCGGCTTAGTCATGCTAGCCACATGACCCAGAAGTTGTACGCCGGCTCCCTCGGCCAATAAAGCGAGATGAGCGCTGCAACCCCAGAGTCGGTCACGACTGGACCTAATGGTCAGGGGTCCCTTTACCTTTTATACCTTGCATCACAGCTCTGGCCGTTGGCCATGTTGGCTGGAGGGGAACTGTTTTTCCATCTCTGAACTAGACCATCACTTGTCCCTAGGGACCACTGACCATGGCAGCTGTGGCTGATGGGAAGTGGACTCTCATCTCAAATCCCATCAATGAGCCAGACCATCACTTGCCTTTACTGCCCCTGCGTCCTTCTCAGTTCTGCCTTTTTTTGTTTGTTTGTTTAATGCATGGCCAGGCAGCCTGGTTGATGGACAACAAATCCCATCCTTGTCCCTATTGGCCATGCTGGCTGATGGGAGTTGGCAGTCCAACCATGTTTGGAGAGTCACAAGTTCCCTTAGCCATTGCATTTCATTGTCCATTGCCAGTGATCAATTTCCAAAATGAGGGATAAGTGCTTTGTGTCCAGGAAACCTCGCCTCTCAGGTGGCACTTTTGGTTGCTGTGAGCGACTAGGTGGGGAAGCACTCTGCACATGCTCTACGGCAGACCCAACCTTGGGTCTCCAGCTGTTTTTGGACTACAACTCCCATCATCCCTCGCTAGCAAGACCAGTGGTCAAGGATGATGGGAATTGTAGTCAGAAAACAGCTGGAGACCCAAGGTTGGGGAACACTGCTCTACTGTACCTTCTTTATGCAAACACTCTAGACTCCATTGGCCCAGTCTTAGATGACTTTAAAAATAGTTTGGTAAACTCCGGGAGCTTGGGTCTATCTATGGTAAGGTAAAAGGTCAAGGCCCTCTGGATGGTTAAGTCCAGTCAAAGGCGACTATGGGGTGCGGCACTCATCTCGCTTTCAGGCTGAGGGAGCTGGCATTTGTCCGCAGACAGCTTTCCGGGTCATGTGGCTGGCATAACTAAACCGCTTCTGGCGCAACAGGACACCGTGACGGAAACCAGAGAGCACGGAAACACCGTTTACCTTCCTGCCACAGCGGTACCTATTTATCTACTTGCACTGGTGTGCTTTCGAACTGGTAGGTTGGCAGGAGCTGGGATAGAGCAATAGCAGCTCACCCCATCGTGGGGATTCGAACCGCCGACCTTCTGATCGGCAAGCCCAATAGGCTCAGTGGTTTAGACCACAGCTCCACCTGCGTCCCTAGGGTGTATCTATGATGGAGCTGTTGACCACCAAAGCTAAACTGAGCCTCCCAAACCAGAGACAGTCTACCTCTAAAGGAAATCTTTTAGAACAGGGGCAGGCACCTGTGACCTTCTGAATGTTGCTGAACTTCCAACACCCATTAGCCAGAATGGTGCTGGAATCTAGCAAAATCTGGAGGGCTACAGGTTCCTCATCCATTAAAAGAGAGCAGAATTGTGATGGAGGTAGCCTGGGCCAATAAAGGCACATGGCAGTAATAGAGTTACAACAGAGGCAGCTAGGGGGAAGTAAAGGCAAGTGATGGTCTTTGGACCTGAGGAAGAATCTGTAGCCCTCCAGCCTCCATTAACCCCCAGGCAGGAATGATGGGAGTTGTAGTTCATGTGTAGTCCAGCAACCATGACGGACAAGTGTTCACCACCCCCGAAATGGGGGGGGGGAGACACCATTACAGACAAATGCCCCACTCGTGTGATTTCTAGTCATTGATAGCAACAGTACACTGGATTAGGTAGGCCTTTAATAAGATTTCTGTTTTCGTTAGGTTTCAATTCAAGTGTTGCTTTAAATGTGTAAAATATCACAGTGTTTCTTAGGACTTAAATCATTCCAAAGAAAATTAAGTTATTCTGGTCAATGAAAGTTGAGCCTCCATGTTCAGACGCAATCTATCCCTGGATATCAGGTGCTGTTGACAAACAAAATGGCATTGAATGCAGCCCCCCCCC
>JAXCMG010000122.1:231760-280731 GCA_034642415.1 Podarcis siculus
AGGAACAGTGGGATAGAAATTCATTAAATTTGTTTCTTTCATTGAACAAAATTTATATACAGTGGTACCTCAGGTTAAGTACTTAATTCTTTCTGGAGGTCCGTTCTTAACCTGAAACTGTTCTTAACCTGAAGCACCACTTTAGCTAATGGGGCCTCCTGCTGCTGCTGCGCTGCCGGAGCACGATTTCTGTTCTCATCCTGAAGCAAAGTTCTTAACCCGAAGTACTATTTCTGGGATAGCAGAGTCTGTAACCTGAAGCGTATGTAACCTGAAGCATATGTAACCCGAGGTACCACTGTACAGCACTTGATAGTGCAGCAAAACCTCTAAGCAGGTTACAAAGACATATTAAAACCATCAATAAAGAAACAGGTAAAGACAATGAAAAGCAGCTACAAATAATTGAAAGGGATTAAAACATGTCAGCATCTACCATATTTTTTGCTCTATAAGACTCACTTTTTCCCTCCCAAAAAGTAAGGGGAAATGAGTGTGCATCTTATGGAGCAAATACAGGCTGCGCAGCTATCCCAGAAGCCAGAACAGCAAGAGGGATTGCTGTGCAGCGATCCCTCTTGCTGTTCTGGCTTCTGAGATTCAGAATATTATTTTTTATTGTTTTCCTCCTCCAAAAACTAGGTGCATCTTATGGTCTGGTGCGTCTTATAGAGCGAAAAATACGGTGTGTGTCTGGATCCAATAACATGTAACATGTTTTAATAGACACATAAATGAAATGTAATAATAGATAAACAAAATCTTTCACCAGCTATGAGCCAAACAAAACCTCCATTAACAGGTGCAGTATACCTCTGGTGCCAGATGTTATGGGCATAGGCCCTCTTCCCCCCCCATTTGTGAGCTCTTCAGAGGCATTTGGTTAGCTGCAGTCACAAAACAGGATGCTGGATTTTTGGTGCGGTCCAGCAAAATAATTCTTAATATTCTTAGAAGTACCTCTGAGCATGTGAGAAGGACCCTTCCCTCCCTACTAAGCCTCTACCACCACATGCTTAAGATATTCGGTTGTCTCCCATGTTAGTCTTACTCAGGTTGATTAACTTCAATGGGACTACTTTTGAGTAGAGCTTAGTTATATCCAACTAAATTGGATACAGCCCAATGTCTTGGCATATTAAAATAATGTACATGCAAATAATAAAATCCTTGAAAGTTTCTGGTCCAGTATAAGATTCAACGAGAGCCAATCTTGATTGAAAAATGGAGTAAAACATCATCTGTCAAAGGAATGGAAAAACAACAGACCACATATATAAGAGATATACAAAGGCCAGTGAAATGCCACTGGAGATTTGTCAATTTCCTGAACCAGTAACATGTCGCAATGCCGTTATCACTACGGTAATTCTCTTTAAAAAGCCCTAAGCAAACAGGGAAAATATAATCTTGTATATTAATCATTGAAACCGACAGCGTTTAATATATTCAACGTCTAAGCTGACAGCTTTTTAAAAAATGTCCAATTATATTAAGCAGCAACGCTTCTGGGGACGGGGGTGTTTAGCCAATATGCAACAATCATTAAAAAAGACCTTGGCTAATTAAAAATCTGCCCCCCCCAGCCATCCACTCAATATGCAACAGTCATTAAAAAGAACCTCAGCTAATTAAAAAAATTTGCTCCTCCCCAAGCTCTGGGAATGCTCTCGAGACCACCACACGATTAACACAGAGACCCTCTGCAAACACAGCTGGACTTTTGACAAAATTAATTGCCCCCTTATGGCTTACAGAATGAAAAACTGGAAGGGGTGGTGGTCTCTGCCCGCAGGAACCTGGTAAACATTTTATAACCTTTGATGCATAATTGCTTGCGGGTTTGGGGGGGTGTTTTTTGGTGCGAAGGGAGGGAAAGATACTCTCACAACAGCCAACAATTCATTACAAGGTATTAAGACTGGTTCGCAAGGAGTCAGGAATAGCTGGGAGTTTTAGAATTCCTCAAGGCCTTCTTGATTTTTTCCCCCTCCCCAAAACTCACAGAGTAGGATTTTGACAGCCTATTTGCAGACTGATCCATAAGCACACAGTGCCCCACACAACCCCTCCCCCAAGGCTGCGAGGGGGGACCCACTGATGAGATGCCAAAAAATGGAGATCAACTTTCAAGGCCACCTAAAAGGCCTCTGTTTTATTCATTATTGGCCGCAGACCAAAGAAAACAGACCCATAAAAACCTCCAGAGCTAAGACTCTTATGATCTCCCAGGAGCTGCCTTGTCTCTCTCTGACATCACAGCAGCTAAGCCAATAGCAACTAGCTAGGGCACACATCCTCACTTTTGAATTTCTGGTGTCTCTTGAAACTTTTTTTTTTAATGACAACAGCCCTGTGAATTTTTATTTTAAAAAATAGTGAGTAGCAAGTCATTTTAATGGTTGCTTTGTGCTGCTCGTAATGGTTTAAAAACACACACTGATATTGCTGCAAGCTGTTCTAATATTTTGTTAGAGGGTGGTACAGAAATACTTTTCTAAAGAAATAAACACCTGCTTGCCACTTCTCACCCTAGTGAGACCAGCAAATGAAGCTGACCAGTAGAACTTCAGGACCTTGATGCAGTACCATAAATCTAAGAGAACAGGTATTTCACACTGCATGCAAGGAACAATAAAATAAAATAAAAACCAGCGTTTGAGGAAAGTTACTACTTCCATGGGGACGCGGGTGGCACTTGGGACATGGGTGGCGCTGTGGGTAAAACCTCAGCGCCTAGGACTTGCTGATCGTACGGTCGGCGGTTCGAATCCCCGCGGCGGGGTGAGCTCCCGTCGTTTGGTCCCAGCTCCTGCCCACCTAGCAGTTCGAAAGCACCCTTAAAGTGTAAGTAGATAAATAGGTACCGCTTTATAGCGGGAAGGTAAATGGCGTTTCCGTGTGCTGCGCTGGTGCAGGCTCGCCAGAGCAGCTTCGTCACACTAGCCACGTGACCCGGAAGTGTCTGCGGACAGCGCTGGCTCCCGGCCTCTTAAGCGAGATGAGCGCGCAACCCTAGAGTCGGACACGACTGGCCCGTACGGGCAGGGGTACCTTTACCTTTTACTACTTCCATGAGTTATGCATCAGCAGATATGTTTGGCATTCTTTAAGGGAGCTCTTAAAAAGGCAGGTTTGCAAAGCAATCTGGATTACACATTTAGTTTCATTTTTAAGAAAACCCCAGAATGACAAGACCAGTGACTGGTCATGATTGGGCAAATCTGTGGAGCACGACGACATCAGAGAGGACACACAGAGAGAAGTGAATGAATGATGTTTTCTTCCCAGCTCAGGAAATAGTGAAGCAATCACTGGTCATCATGTAAAAGGAATCCAACCTGAAACATCTGTTCTCTTTTTGGTTCTCTGTTTGCTCAGTCCTTGCCATTTCCTTGTTCTCTTTTGCCTAGGTGATTGTTGTGAAATTCAAGAAAGGACACCACCACTATCTCTCAAAAATGTGCCAAGTGGTCAGGACAAGGATAGCTTAACTTCTGCTGTCTATGCTCTGTTGTTGTTGTTTAGCCGTTTAGTCGTGTCCGACTCTTCGTGACCCCCTGGACCAGAGCACGCCAGGCCCTCCTGTCTTCCACTGCCTCCCGCAGTTTGGTCAAACTCATGCTGGTAGCTTCGAGAACACTGTCCAACCATCTCGTCCTCTGTCGTCCCCTTCTCCTTGGGCCCTCCATCTTTCCCAACATCAGGGTCTTTTCCAGGGAGTCTTCTCTTCTCATGAGGTGGCCAAAGTACTGGAGTCTCAGCTTCAGGATCTGTCCTTGCAGTGAGCACTCAGGGCTGATTTCCTTCAGAATGGATCAGTTTGATCTTATTGCAGTCCACTCAAGAGTCTCCTCCAGCACCAGAATTCAAAAGCATCAATTCTTCAGCGATCAGTCTTCTTGATGGTCCAGCTCTCATTTCCATACATCACTACTGGGAAAACCATAGCTAACTATACGGACCTTTGTTGGCAAGGTGATGTCTCTGCTTTTTAAGATGCTGTCTAGGTTTGTCATTGCTTTTCTCCCAATCTATGCTCTAGTAAGCTCTAAAGGCTCTAGTAACCTCTATGCTCTAGTAACCTCTATGCTCTAGTAACCTCTAAATTAGATTATTGTAACATGTTATATGTGAGGCAGCCTCTGAAGATGGTTTGGAATTCTGGTGCAGAATTCGGCAGCCAAGTTGCTCATTGGGGCAAGACACTTTGAGCACATAATGCCAATCGTGGCCTGACTGCACTGGCTGCCAATTAGTTTCTGGGTCCCATTCAAAGTGCTTTGACCTAGAAAGCCTTAAACAGCTTAGGACCACAATACCTCAAGGGCCGCCTCTCCCCATATAAACTGACCTCGACCCTGTGATCATCATCTGAGGCCCTTCTTCCTCTGTGAGAGGTCCAGAGGGTGGCAACAACAGAACGGGGCCTTTTCTGCAGTGGCCCCCATTTGTGGAATGCTCTCCGCAGGGAGGCTAACCTGGTGCCTTCATTACATCTCTTTAGGTGCCAGGCGAAAATATTTCTCTGGCTTTTTCTATGTGTCTGTGGGAGGGGAGTTACAGATTTTGATTTTGTTTATTATGTATTCTGTGCTTTCATTTTGTATTTTTATATTGGGAACTGTCCTGTGATCTTTGGATGAATGGCAGTATTCAAATGTAATAAATAGGAACAAAATAAGAACAACTATTTAATAAGTGCCCAAGTTTGATTTCCTCCTCTTCCCTCCCTATCCCTGTTTCCTCTTATGCCGTTTGTTTATTTATTTCTATATGGAGATTGAAAGCCTGTCTTGTCTTGACTGATTGTATGCAAGCCACGCTGGAAGCCTTTCTGCCTGGAAATGCTGTAAATAAACAAATGTGAGGATAATGACATGTTAAAGAAAAACTTGGTTCCCTCTCATAATACTAGAATTTAGGGCCATCTGCTGAAGCTGAATGTTGGAAGACTCAGGGCAGATAACAGAAAGGCCTTATCTGCACAGCACAGAGTTAATCTATGCGACTCACTCCCACAGGAGGCAGTGACAGCTTTAAAAGGGCTGCTTTAAAAGAGGATTAGACAAATTCATGGTAAAGGTAAAAAAGGTAAAGGACCCCTGGATGATTACATCCAGTCAAAGGCAACCATGGGGTTGCGGCGCTCATCTCACTTTCAGGCTGAGGGAGCCGGCATTTGTCCACAGACAGCTTTCCGGGTCATGTGGCCAGAGGACTAAACCACTTCTGGCGCAACGGGAAACCGTGATGGAAGCCAGAGCACACGGGAACGCCGTTTACCTTCCTGCCACAGTGGTACCTATTTATCTACTTGCACCGGTGTGCTTTCGAACTGCTGGGTTGGCAGAAGCTGAGACAGAGCACCCCGTCGCGGGGATTTAAACCGCCGACCTTCCATTCGGCAAGCCCAGGAGACGGCTATTAATGGCTACTGGTCCTGATGTCTATGTTCTGCCACCTTTGGTCAGGCAAAATACAGGATGGGTCAGAGGGTGGAGATTGGGGGGCACACATACACTCATAATACCAAATGTTCCACCTTCCCGCCTCCCTCGCCACCCTGGCCCCGCTTTCCCTCTTGACTCACGAGGATGGGCAGGGGCCAGAGGTAGATGGCCAGTTCCCACGGGTGACTTGAACTGCAGCTCCAGCCTCTTGCCCATGCTGGCATTGGAAGAGACGTGAGCGCAGAGAGAGGAGGAGAGGTCAGGTCAGGTCAGTGGAAAGGGCCAAGCAGTGGCGGACTTTTGCCCCAAAACAGGGCGACCCCGTCTTTCTAGGGACAGGTGGCAACCTTAGCCTCCAACGTCGGTACCGTAAATCTTCTGAAATTTCTGAATACCAATTGCTGGAAATCACAGGAGAGGAGAGTGGCCTGGAGTCCTGCTTCCAATTGGGGCATCTGGTTGGGAAACTGGTCTGATCCAACAGTCTTCTGTTATCAGTAAGTCTTTGCTTAAGGGTCAGCAAGGTTTATCTTGCCTGGGCCGGATCGATCCCGCGGAGATCCCTCCATGGGCCAGATTGAGAGAGAGAGAGAGCACGCCCACGATTTTCAGCGTCTGCACAGACACGATTTTCGGCACCACAGAAGCAAGTCCCCACACCGCGCTGCAGCAATTTAGCACAGCGCAAGAATGGGCAACTTGGTTCGGGGGTGGCTCCTGGGCCGGTCAAATGACCTCTGTGGGCTGCTTCCGGTCCATGGGCCTTAGGTTGCTGACCCCTGTCCTTGCTTATTTAACACTGGACACACACACAGAGAGACTTCCCCAAAGAAAATGTACAGTAACCCATTTTATCTAGCCTTGAGACAGAAAAAAATCAGCTGCTTGGGAGTTTGCTGGAAGCCCTAGAAGAATGTAGGGGGTAGGCATGGATTTACGTAAAAGATAAGTTAAGAATTCCCTTGTTGGATCGAGCCAAAAAGCCCTGTAGACCAGCTTCCAATTGTCAGCCAGAAATCATAAACGGGGCACAGAGATAAAAGCTCCTGTGTTGTTGTTTTTTCTGAAGAAACTGCTAATTCAGAGGTATACTGTCCCTGAAGAAGGAGGCTCCATCAGTTCAGCTTTGTTTCCTGGAGACAGGGGCACAATGCTAGCAAGCACCTCTGCAAAATTGTCCACTTTGCTCATTGTCGGTCCCGACAACTCATCAGGGGAAAATACTTTAATCTGCAGTTTAAAGCTGCAGTTGTACACAGCACTCACTTATCTGGGAGCAAGCCCCGCTGAATTTACCGTATTTTTTGCTCTATAAGATGCACCAGACCACAAGACGCACCTAGTTTTTGGAGGAGGAAAACAAGAAAAAAAGTATTCTGAATCCCAGAAGCCAGAACAGCAAGAGGGATCGCTGCACAGCGAAAGCAGCAATCCCTCTTGCTGTTCTGGCTTCTGGGATAGCTGCGCAGCCTGCATTTGCTCCATAAGACGCACACACATTCCCCTTACTTTTTAGGAGGGAAAAAGTGAGTCTTATAGAGCAAAAAATACGGTACTTCAGAGTACATATTACAGGGCTAAAAAGGTAAAGGTAAAGGTACCCCTGCCAGTACGGGCCAGTCTTGACAGACTCTAGGGTTGTGCGCTCATCTCACTCTAGAGGCCGGAAGCCGGCGCTGTCCACAGACATTTCCGGGTCACGTGGCCAGTGTGACATCGCTGCTCTGGCGAGCCAGCACCTGCGCAGCACACGGAAACGCCGTTTACCTTCCCGCTATAAAGCGGTACCTATTTATCTACTTGCACTTTTTAAGGGTGCTTTCAAACTGCTAGGTGGGCAGGAGCTGGGACCGAAAGACGGGAGCTCACCCCGCCGCGGGGATTCGAACCGCCGACCATGCGATCGGCAAGTCCGAGGCACTGTGGTTTTACCCACAGCGCCACCCGCGTCCCCAGGGCTACTGCACCTTTAATGGCAGCAGGAAACAACTATTAAGGGTGCATGAGCTCCATCCTCTGGCGTACCTCGACATCCTAGTTTTAATCCCCTGACTCATGCAAAAAGGGTCGCCTCTTCAGGAGCAGACTTTGGAAGTTTCAGGCACAGCTTTTTTGCTTCTCTCAAAATCTCCTAAAAAGAATGCTGCAGGGATTTTAGGATTCGCCATGTAAGAAAATCACACCAACCCCACTCTTTTGGGGATCCCCCCCCCATAAAAGGGGGAGATATATAAGCAAACTCTGCTTAGACATGTGTGTGAGAGGGGGGGTGGAGTTGGGAGAGAGGGAAAGAAAATCTGTTTTTAGTAGCACTTACGTTTTAATAATTAACCAAACCGATCATAGCACAGAACCTTTGATTTGCAAGGCTGCCGAAAAACAAAGCAGTTTTAAATTCCGTCTCACAATGCCCTCCCCAAGTTAAGAGCCATGCTCTCGCTCTCTAAATTTCAACAGGCACTATCCACTTAGAAACTTTATCTGCACATTTGTGAGTTGACACAGAGAAACAAAGCCCACTCTCCCTGCAGCTAGAAAGCTAACACATCAAGGAAGAGGACCCAGGCTCAGAAATCATCCTGATGAGCTAGGTTTCTACATATAGAGTACTCTGCAGAAGTGGGGGACATTAATAAAGGACATTCCCATTATGTGCATTTTGCTAACCAGATGAATCAGCTCAGCAGGCAGGCATGCTGAGAGGCCTAGGGACACATCTTATATTGGTGCTGTGTAATAAGATCACCTTCAGCATGTCCCTGCAAGGTAGGCCACCGTCACCTCCATCTGACAGAAAGAAAAAACCAGGCTCAGAAGCTACTCAAAGCCAAATAACAAGTCTGCAGCAAATTAAGACGGCATTCAAACTCATGCCTGGCAACTTCAGCTTCTTATATCACACCAAACTACGGTTTGGAAATTTAAATGATGGCACAGCACACATGTCAGCAACACAGACCTGGCATGTGGCCCGGGGGGGGGCGGTTCAGAGCAGCCCCCCTGGGCGCCCAAGTGGTATTTTCTGTGTGCCCTTGCATATGAGAGGTTGCTACAATCACCAGCCGCAGCCTCCAGCCACTGCCCCTGGCATGCGGCCCTCAACTGCCCATCCATCATTGCAAGTGGCCCTCGAGGAAGGTTGCCCGCCCCCAATGTAGCATAATGTACAAACTGCTCAACCCAAGCCTACAATCAACTGTTAAACCAGAGCAACCACCTGTGGTCTGAAGTTGGTTTTGCAAACCATAGTTCATGCTAAATGTGGTTTGCTGCAACCCAATCATGTGCAGGGGAGGGGTAATTTTTGCAGCCGCTGCTCTGCCTCGTAAGGCCACCGCACCTTAGAACTGGCAGAGCCAAGCAGACAGAAGAGGAGAGCTAACTAGTGCCTGTAAATGATGGTTTGTTATAATAATAATAATAATAATAATAATAATAATAATAATAATAATAATAATTTATTATTTATACCTTGCCCATCCGGCTGGGTTTCCCCAACCACTCTGGGTGGCTTCCAACAAAATCTTAAAAATACAATAAAACATCAGACATTAAAAACTTCCTTAAACAGGGCTGCCTTCAGATGTCTTCTAAAAGTCAGGTAGTTGTTTATTTCCTTGACATCTGACGGGAGGGCATTCCACAGGGGGGGCGCCACCACCAAGAAGGCCCTCTGCCTGGTTCCCTGTAACCTCACTTCTCACAGGGAGGGAACTTCCAGAAGGCCCTCGGAGCTGGACCTCAGTGTCGAGACTGAACGATGGGGGTGGAGACGCTCCTTCAGGTATACTGGACTGAGGCTGTTTAGGGCTTTCAAGGTCAGCACCAACACTTTGCATTGTGCTTGGAAACATACTGGGAGCAAATGTAGGTCTTTCAGGAACAGTGTTATATGATCTCGGCGGCCACTCCCAGTCACCAGTTTAGCTGCCGCATTCTGGATTAGTTGTAGTTTCCGGTTGACCTTCAAAGGTAGCCCCACGTAGAGCACATTGCAGAATTCCAAGTGGGAGATAACCAGAGCATGCACCACTCTGGCCAGACACTCTTGTTTGTATCTCTGGAAGTGCAAACCATGATGGGGTTGGGGTTTATAGTTCCAGTCTACCGTTAGATAGATACCGTTTTAGATACCAGATATCATTTGAGATACCAGGCAAAAGGACAGAAGCAGGATACCGGTAATTTTTGATATTGTGGCAAAAACGAATTGAATGTGAATGAAAATATGAATGTGAATGGAATTGGAGGATGTGCTGCTTTTACTAGAAAGATTTTTACCACGTTATTTCGAGGATGTACCCAGTATCTACAAAAACCCCGGGACATAAAGCAAAAACAAGGCAGCATTAGAACCTTGTAGGCCTTTTTCCCCATGCCCTGGGAGACCAGGGCCCTGACTGACTCCAGCTACAAAAACTGACGCTGCTGAACAGACTCTTGGGCTGGGGTATTGCTTAGGGGGAGTTTGTTGCTGTTATTTATATTATTTTTTGTCTCTTTGTTTTAGATCTTATTATGATTATGTGGAAATCATTCAATTTCGTTGTGTATTTTTTACATTTGTTGTTTATGACTACTTCTGTTATGTCTGTAATGATGTATTTTTTCATGCTGTAAGCCGCCTTCAGCAGGGTTTGAACTATGGAAAGGCGACATACAAATAAAATGATGTATGTATGTAAATTAGCCCAAACTAAGAACAGAACCTTTAACGTGATCAGATCGTCATGTGATGACCTGCAAACTTAACCACAAGCATTGCAGGTTTTGGTTTCCCCTAGAGCTGACAATCTAGGCCAGAGACAGCAATAAAAACTGCCACTAACAGGAATTTTGTGGGTCATGGCCGAGTGTGGATTTCGACATATTGGAGGACTGTGTTTTGCATCACATGGGGTGTCGGGTGGGGAGGAGTTCCTTGAGGAAGGCTGAAATATCTGAACGGTTGTCACATGGAAGACGGAGGAAACTCATTTTCTGCTGCTCCAGAGGCTAGGACGTGAACCGATGGATTCACATGGCAAGAAAGGCGATCCCAACTAAATATTTGGAAGAACTTTCTGGTGGTGAGAGCTGTTTGACAGTGGAAGAGACTCCCTCGGAAGGTGGTAGTAGACTCTCCTTCCTTGAAGGTTTTTAAGCAGAGGTTGGATGGCCTTCTGTCAGAGATTCTTCAGCTATGATTCCTGCATTGCAGGGGGTTGGACTAGATGGCCCTTGGGGTTCCCTTCATACTCTTCCATTCTTTGATGCTATAAAGCCGTTCGAGCACATCAGCCCGGGTGTAGGGGCAGAAAAAAATTCAAAGGGGAACAAGAGTCATGGAGCTGCCCAGAGCGGCTGAGGCAACCCAGTCAGATGGGCAGGGTAAAGGTAAAGGGATCCCTGACCGTTAGGTCCAGTCATGACCAACTCTGGGGTTGCGGCGCTCATCTCGCTCTATTGGCCCAGGGAGCTGGCGTACAGCTTCCGGGTCATGTGGCCAGCATGACTAAGCCGCTTCTGATGAACCAGAACAGCGCACAGAAACACCGTTTACCTTCCCGCCGGAGCAGTACCTATTTATCTACTTGCACTTTGACGTGCTTATGAACTGCTAGGTTGGCAGGAGCAGGGACCGAGCAACGGGAACTCACCCTGTCGCGGGGATTCGAACCGCCGACCTTCTGGTCAGCAAGTCCTAGGCTCTGTCGTTTAACCCACAGCGCCACCATGGGCAGGGTACATATAGATTATTATTATTGTGGAGTTCATGTTTAGAGAGCCAGTGCACAAACGCTGCACATGGATGGACATTCAGTACCCAAAACCCGGATGCAATGGAAAAGCAGGGAACGATCCCTGCTCTCAATCCCAGCCACACCCTCCCCCTCCCAGAAATGCACCATCCAGTCCTCGCTTACTTAACTTTCACAAGGAATAGAAGAAAGAGGTTCAATGCGTGTTTTACAAACCACTGCCTGTAACGAAGAACATGCGTCCTAAGCATCAACTCCTCTAGGAAACTTCCCAGGCTGCCAAATATACAAGTTGCCCCGGGTGCTTCTCCTTCCGAGCGTTGCCAACTTACTAAAACCGTGTTCTCGGGTACACACGCCCGGTCTGCGGGGCAGCGTGGCGCAGGAGTTAGAATGTCAGTCTCGGCCCTGGGTTCGAATGACAACTTGGCCATGAAGCTCACTGGGCGACGTTGAGCCAGTCACTTACTCTCAGCCTAGGCCTACCTCGCAGGCTTGTTGTGGGGATTAAACTGAGCAGAGCCATGCCACCACCTTGCGCTCCATGGCTCAAAAGGTGGGATAGAAATGCAAGCAAGCAGTCCACCCCCCAGCCTCGTACCTGGACACCAGCCCATCTTTGACACACCCACTTCCCCCCACCCAGCCCCCCAGTCCTTTCTCTTGCACCCCCGGACACACCTGACTCCTACTCAGTTGCCAACTGCACCCAGGTACCAGGCCTTGCGCCCTCCCTTGCGCACGAGCCCCTCTCCCAAGGGAAAGCCCCTTGCGCCATCGCGCCTCGCACCTCCTCCCTCCCCGCTCGCTTTCCTCTCCTGCGCCTACCTTCAGGTTCACCGCGGGCACTTCCATGACGCCCCGCCAGCCGCTCCAGCGCAGCGTTCGCACCGCGCCGCTTCTGGCTCCCAAATTCGACTTGGCATCACTCCCTCGCCCTCCGTTTTTCCCTTCCCGGCCGGGCTCCGCCCCGTCCAGCCCTGCCGAAGACCCGTGACTCCCTCCAGGCGGAGAAGGAGGGAGGGAGAGGCTCCGCCTTCGGCAACAGGGCAGCGCCAAAGCCCGGCCAGCTCCAGGAACCGGAGCCGCTCCGGAGTGGCGCCCCTTTTGGCCACCGCCGCTCTCTGGCTCAGAGCAATGCCACCTCGTGGTATGCGACAGTGCCGGATTTAGTACAGTGGTACCTTGCCAACATTCCAGCTGAACTATTTAAAATTTTAAAAGATGATGCTGTTAAGGTGCTACACTCAATATGCCAGCAAGTCTGGAAAACTCAGCAGTGGCCAGAGGATTGGAGAAGATCAGTCTACATCCCAATCCCAAAGAAGGGCAGTGCCAAAGAATGCTCCAACACAATGCTCCAGCACAATTGCACTCATTTCACACACTAGCAAGGTTATGCTTAAAATTCTACAAGGAAGGATCAAGCAGTATGTGGACCGAGAACTCCCAGAAGTGCAAGCTGGATTTAGCAGAGGCAGAGAAACCAGAGACCAAATTGCAAACATGCGCTGGATAATGGAGAAAGCTAGAGAGTTCCAGAAAGACATCTACTTTTGTTTCATTGACAATGCAAAAGCCTTTGACTGTGTCGACCACAGCAAACTATGGCAAGTTCTTAAAGAAATGGGAGTGCCTGATCACCTCATCTGTCTCCTGAGAAATCTCTATGTGGGACAAGAAGCTACAGTTAGAACTGGATATGGAACAACTGATTGGTTCAAAATTGGGAAAGGAGTACGGCAAGGCTGTATTTTGTCTCCCTGCTTATTTAACTTATATGCAGAATTCATCATGCAAAAGGCTGGGCTGGATTAATTAGCCGTAATTAAGATTGCCGGAAGAAATAGCAACAACCTCAGATATGCAGATGACACAACCTTGATGGCAGAAAGTGAGGAGGAATTAAAGAACTTTTTAATGAGGGTGAAAGAGGAGAGCGCAAAATATGGTCTGAAGCTCAACATCAAAAAAACGAAGATCATGGCCACTGGTCCCATCACCTCCTGGCAAATAGAAGGGGAAGAAATGGAGACAGTGAGAGATTTTACTTTCTTGGGCTCCATGATCACTGCAGATGGTGACAGCAGCCACGAAATTCAAAGACGCCTGCTCCTTGGGAGAAAAGCAATGACAAACCTAGACAGCATCTTAAAAAGCAGAGACATCACCTTGCCAACAAAGGTCCATATAGTTAAAGCTATGGTTTTCCCAGTAGTGATGTATGGAAGTGAGAGCTGGACCATAAAGAAGGCTGATCACCGAAGAATTGATGCTTTCGAATTATGGTGCTGGAGGAGACTCTTGAGAGTCCCATGGACTGCAAGAAGATCAAACCTATCCAGGAAACCAGCCCTGAGTGCTCCCTGGAAGGACAGATCCTGAAGCTACGGCTCCAATACTTTGGCCACCTCATGAGAAGAGAAGACTCCCTGGAAAAGACCCTGATGTTGGGATAGTTTGAGAGCACAAGGAGAAGGGGATGACAGAGGACGAGATGCTTGGACAGTATTCTCGAAGCTACCAGCATGAGTCTGTGGTTTAACCCACAGCACCACCCGCGTCCCTCCAAAGGGGTTTATGGGGGGAAATAGAGCATGTATAGAGAACCTCTGCTGCGGCCCACCCTAACACCCACTCAAAACCCCACTTTCCTAGACTAGCAAAATTCCCCACCCCACTCCAATGCCAACCAAAGCAATGTAGCAATTTTAATCTGTTTGTGCCCTGGGTATCATTTCTTTGTGGCCTTGCAGAGTTTTCGCACCCAGTTTTTTTCTGCAGGAGCGATAAAGCAGGACAGCGAGAATCCTTGCAGGAAAGATAAGGGGCAGAGAGTTACAAAAAGGGGGTTTGCACCAGGAGTCCTTTGTGAAAGGAGAGGCCGCCGGTCCAGGGCAGAGCATCTCCTTTGCCTGCACAGGCTCCCAGCTTCATTCCCCGGTATCTCCAGCAAGGACTGGCCATGTCCCCTACCTGAAACCCCGTAGAGCTGCTGCCAGTCAGTGCAGACTATACTGGGCTAAGGGGGGCCAGTGGTCTTTCCTGTTACAAAGCAGCTTTCTACGTTTCTAGGTATTGATCTGAGTGGTGGAGTGTCTGTTTTTCATGAAGATGGTCCTGAGTTCAATCTCCAGGAAGGGCTGGGAGAGACTCTTGCCTGAAATCCCAGAGTGCCCTTGCTGCCTGCCTGCCAGTCAGCATCATCATCATCATCATCATCATCATCATTTATTACTTCTACCCCACTCATTTGGCTGGGTTTCCCCAGCCACTCTGGGTGGCTTCCAACAAAATATTAAAAATACAATAAAACATCAGACATTAAAAACTTGCCTAAACAGGGCTGCCTTCAGATGTCTTCTAAAAGTCAGATAGTTGTTTATTTCCTTGACATCTGATGGGAGGGCGTTCCACAGGCCACCACCACCAAGAAGGCGCTCTGCCTGGTTCCCTGTAACCTCACTTCTCACAGGGAGGGAACTGCCAGAAGGCCCTCAGAGCTGGATCTCAACTTCGGGGCAGAACAATGGGGGTGGAGACACTCCTTCAGGGATACTGGGCTGAGGCCGTTTAGGAATTTAAAGGTCAACACCAACACTTTGAATTGTGCTCGGAAATGTACTGAGAGCCAATGTATGTCTTTCAAGACCGGTGTTATGTGGTCTCGGCGGCTGCTCCCAGTTACCAGTCTAGCTGCTGCATTCGGGATTAATTGTAGTTTCCGGGTCCCCTTCAAAGGTACCCCCAGGTAGAGCGCATTGAAGTAGTCCAAGCAGGAGATAACTAGAGCAGTCTGTGTACGCAATACTAAACCAGCTACAGCAATGGCCTAACTCTGCATAAGACATCGTCTTATGTTCCTATTTAAATCAACCCATGCTTTCAAAGCCACAAGGACTAGAATCTTGCTTTATTTATTGGGGAAGGGGCAAAGTTCAGTTGGGGTGGGGAAACCCTCTGAAACCCCAGAGACTGTTAGACAGTGCGGACAGAACTGAGCTAGATGGACTGATGATTTAACACAAAACAAAACCCTGGCCATCTGTTGGCTCAGCATGCAATGATCTTGGATGTTGTTATGTACTGAGTTGAATAGGATCCAAAATGCAGCAGTCTGATTGGTCCTAGAACAATAGGATTCAGAATGCAGCAGTCTGATTGGTCCTAGAACAATGCAGCAGTATGATTGGTCCGCAGGAGCCACCCAATCCAGCTCCAGATGGAAGTGAATCCACAACCTGATTAGCCTACAGGAGAATCCCGGAATTAGCCAATCACGTGCAGCCCATTGTGTAAATAATGTATATAAGGCAGACATTCTGGGGGAACTTCCATTCCTCCTCACCACTATGAGCTGAATAAAGAGCATGAAATCCACTCTCGACTCCGAGTATATTTCAGATGCTCTGCTGGCAGAGGGAGGGAGAAAGGACTGGTCACAGAATGTTGAAGGGCAGCGCAGGTTCCGAAAGCAAAGTGCGAGGCCAGTTTGGCTGGGTGGGAGAGGGTGGCAGGAGGGCACTTGTGAAACAGCCCAGATCTTAGGGGGTGTGAGTGTGCTTGAAGCAAGCTCATCTGATTGTTCAAAGAAAAAGGATCCCGGATGCGGTTGTGTGAAGGATAACTATCTCTTTATTTACATCTCATCAAAATAGGAACATGCAAGCACATCACGGCATTGACTAAAGGGGTAACAGGAGGCGATCCACTCCCTGCAACCAGAAACGTTCTTATGCTCTTCACGCAGCAAATATCCCCCCCTTCCCCCAACAAAGGACCCCCCCAAACTCCTCCTAAAATAATGATAAATAACTGAGATTCGAGGGTGCTAACCAAATGAATTAGACGCTGAAAGCCGGCAGGGAATGATTCATTGATTTCAAAAAAGAGACAATGTCCTGGATGAGAAGGAGGGTGGAAGTTAGGAACCAGGTGGTCGTAAGCCATGCCGTGGCTGCTGGGATCCAAGTTTCTAAACCTGATGAAGGTAAGCTTGGCAATGAACAGGAAGCACGGGGTGAAAAGATGGGGCAGGACTTTGCAGACCTCCTCCCAGCTGACAGGAAGCAGAAGCAAATTGATGTATGCAGACGAATGGATAATAAGCAGAAGTACTAGGAATTGGCTTGATCAAACACACGGGGTGTGAAATTCAGATTCTCGTGGTGCATCGTTTGAGTGATGTCTGTGTCCTTCTGAATTTGGGGTCCTTCGCACAGATTGGTGCAGTTATAACAGTGCCTGGCTTGGATTGGGTCCCTGCACATGTATATGAGATGTCTCTTTGTTCTGGTACATACACCCCAATTGGTACGCCCAACTGTATACAAGCCAAAGTCTCAGTGCAGCAGACCTGCAGCAGACAGCTCAGGCTGCAGGATTTATTCCTCGCTTCAGACTTCCCAGTTGACACGAGTGGGGTGCAACTCTTGCTGATTCCTTGCTCTAGCTTCCAACAAAAGTTTAGCCTTCTGCCCCACGGCTCACTGAGTGTGTATGTGTGTGTGCTTATAGTATTCAATTGCTCCTGATACAGACACTCCCAGAGGAGTCTGCCTCCAATAAAGAGGGGACTCTCCTCCAGGAACAGCGACTCAGAAAGAGCAGCAACAGGCATACTCCAGCAAGCTCCTCTTGGGCATAGCTGTCAACTGTCCCTTATTTGGCGGGAAAGTCCCTTATCCCAGCGCTGTGTCCCACTGCTGTCCCTTATTGATGATGTCCCTTAAATTTCCCGGGTTTCAAAGGAAGCAGCTCCTCTCCCTCCCTGCCGGCCTCCCTGCTCCCGCTAGGCTGTGCTGCGGCTGTGCCACCGAAGGACCCGGATGAGATGGGCAGCCTGGTACGGCCTATGAATTGCTGAGGAGCCTTGAGAGGAGAGCGAGGGCAACCATAGAGAAAGCAGTTCAGAGAGAGGAGGAGGAGGAGGAGGCGGAGGCGTGGGCTGGTGTTCCAAGGG
Source organism: Podarcis siculus (assembly GCA_034642415.1). Classification (NCBI taxonomy): domain Eukaryota; kingdom Metazoa; phylum Chordata; class Lepidosauria; order Squamata; family Lacertidae; genus Podarcis; species Podarcis siculus. The sequence continues at coordinate 248,917 of JAXCMG010000122.1, forward strand.
TTCAGCATAGAGGGGGAAAGCGGAGGAAGGACCGCAAGCGCTTCTCCCATTGATTTGTAGTGGTAGACTAGCATAGATAGTCTGATCTGCGGGTTTACTTTGGGTGCTATTCTCCCCCCCTCTCTTCCTCCTGCCTGATGGAACTGAGAGCTGCAGATGGAGCACAAGAGAAAAGATACAGAACTGCAGCAGCATCTTCGTAGCTTGGACTTCATTTTGTGTGAAAAGTGGTTGCTGCTTGTAGTTATTTAATTGCAGTGTTTCATCAGCTGGTGTCTTGAGCAGCAGCCTCTGGAAACGAAGGGCTAAAAACCGGCGCTGCTCTCCCAAATTATCTGGTCCCTTTTAACTTCGTATTTCAGTTGGTTGACTAAAATCCCTTATTTTGGCCGCTGATCCCTTATTTTCGAGGCTGCTGGTCCCTTATTTTCAAATCTGTAAGTTGACAGCTATGCTCTTGAGAGTGTTTAATTCTTAATTTTAGCAGACCAAACCTGCTAAATCCTTTGGGGAGATGTAAAATTGTGCCTCCAGATTTCATAGCAGCATAGAATCGAAGAGTTGGAAGGGCCGTGCGCCCCGGCCCCCTGCAACTGAATTTTGAAAATCTGCCCCTGTTACGCACTTGTCTCAATCCCAGCTTAGCCTACAGCGTCTGAGTCATTTGGTCCGTGTCCCTCCCGGGTGACACTAGTTATAAATTAATTCTTCCTGCTTCCAGGCCCAGAGAAAGCACCCTGGTACCCTTCTCTAGACATTAATAAAGGATCCTTGATCTCCATCAGCGGACTCCGGTTCCACGCAGCGGCCTTTTCGCCGGGTCACTCTGCGGTTGCGGTGAAATTTGGCATAGCAGCGCAGGCCTAAATTGGGAGAGAGGGGGAGGCCTTGAGTGAGGAGAACGGCAGATTTGTGATGAGAAAAATTCAATGTTCCCTCACCCCAAGGAGAAATCAACTTTCACCCAAGGAAAACAAAAACAGATTTATACCCCTGATATTGAATATTTAAAAGGTCTAACTGGATATCTAATTTCCAGTCAATAAATCAAATGCATCGTTCCCTCCCCTCCACACATATTTTATCCTCACAACCACCCTACAAGGTTGGCCAGTCTGAAAGTGAGGCTGACACACCTAAGCAGGTGCCTCTGTGGCTGGGCTTATTATTTATACCCCGCCCATCTGGCTGGGCCTCCCCAGCCACTCTGGGTGGCTTCCAACAAAACACTAAAATACAATAACCTATTACCAACATTAAAAGCTTCCCTAAACAGGGCTGCCTTCAGATGTCTTCTAAAAGTTTGGTAGTTATTTTTCTCTTTGACATCTGGTGGGAGGGTGTTCTACAGGGCGGGTGCCACTACTGAGAAGGCCCTCTGCCTGGTTCCCTGTAACTTGGCTTCTCGCAGTGAGGGAACCGCCAGAAGGCCCTCGGCGCTGGACCTCAGTGTCCGGGCAGAACAAGAGTATTAATCATAAACAGGAATAAAAATGTGCGCCCCACCACTGAGACCATTCCATTGTAACTATTCAACCTCCCAAAATTTCAACACCACTTGCGATGGTTTGACCCCTTTCCGTTTTAACAGTACAAATTCGACAAACACCTTCCATATCTTCTCAAAATCATATCTCCTGCATATTCCCCATCTTACCTTAATGGCACATGTTAATTTATAATTCATAGCTATATCCCACACCTCTTTATACAGTGGAACCTCAGGTTGTGGACGTAATCTGTGACAGAGGCACGTCCGCAACCCTGGTGCGATTTGGCGCTTTTGCGCATGCGTGAATGGCAAAACCCAGAAGTAACCCGTTCCAGTACTTCCGGGTTTCCCGCGGTCCGCAGCCCGAAAACACATAACCTGAAGCGTCCGTAACATGAGGTATGACTGTACCATCATTCCATTTTATAATCTGCTTGCCCCTTCCACTTCCTAGCTATCATAATGCGTGCAGCTGTCAATAAATTTGTGATCAAGTCCTTCATAGCCTGCAAACCTTCCACCCCATCGTAAACAGATAATAATGCTACCTCTAGACCAGGCATAGGCAAACTCGGCCCTCTAGATGTTTTTGGGACTACAACTCCCATCATCCCTGACCACTGGTCCTATTAGCTAGGGATGATGGGAGTCGTAGTCCTAAAAAAGATCTGGAGGGCTGAGTTTGCCTATGCCTGCTCTAGAACCCAGTGATTTCTGTTTTCTCCTTAAACACGCTATGCCAGAAAAAATGTACATATTTAAACCCCCACCACACATGAACATAATTCCCGGTTTCCTGGCGCTCCCCAGTGCTATGTCACTGGGAAGGGGGACAGCTTCAACCCTCTCCCACCAGGCAAGCGTCAGCCCTCACCTTCTGCGCACATACAGTCATCGTAGCATTTGTTGTTAAGGCCGCGGTTGTGGGGTTTGCAAAGGTGCTCCCGTAGATCACAGCAGCATCCTGCCAGCGCAAGGAGGGAAGAAGTTAAGAAGCATCCAAACTCTCTTCTCTAGCTGCGTACGGACCACAGTGTTATGGTTTTTTTGGGGGGGTCAGTCTGGATGACCTCTGAGGATCCCTGCCAAAGGGATCTCTGGCCTCAACCAGAGCCAGGGCTTTTTCGGCTGTGGCCCCGATCTGGTGGAACGCTCTGTCACAAGAGACCAGGGCCCTGCGGGGCATGACATCTTTCCGCAGGGCCAGCAAGACAGAGCTCTTCCACCAGGCCTTTGGCCAAGGCACAGCCTGACCCCCTCCTTCGGTGATCCTCACAGAACTCTAGCCCAGTGGTTGCCATTTGATTTTGAATTGATTTTAGAATATCGATTTTAGAATGCTGTGTTACTTTTATTGCTGTTAGCTGCTCTGAGCCCGGCTTCGGCTGGGGAGCGTGGGATATAAATACAATTATTATTATTATTATTATTATTATTATTATTATTATTATTATTATTAAAGTTGTGATCCTGCGTATGGGAGTCTACACTCTACAGGAGAATTTGTCAGGGTTGGGTCAAGATAATGAATAGCTTTAGCAGCTCAGCTAAGTACCCACCACTTGCATCTCAAAAGAGTGGGCTCGGTTGCCATGGAGACAAATAGCTGGGCCTTTCCCTACCTCACCTGGATGGAAGCCACTGTATCCTAAGATGGAGAACAACAGGCCAAGGGGGACTGTGAATTGCGTGAGAGTTTTTTTGGCCAGTGCTGGAAGCTGGAGACACAGAGATGTGTCTTGCTCCATGCCGGACTTGGGGTGCTCCCCTGGAAACCTAAGGGGGAAGCAAGAATCTTTTGGGCTTGTTAATGCCATTAGCTCTTCCATCCCACGCTCAGGTTGCAGGTGTAAATAAAACCATGTATCTAAAGACACCACAGTCTCTGTCAACAAGGAACCCCCTCAATGCCTGAAGATTGGCATCGTCCACAACAATATAGTCACAGACTCCTGAGTACTGAGTAATTTGTTAAGAGTGCTGGGAACCTCTATGAGAGGTAAACTGCGGTTCCCAGGGTGCTTTGGGGGGAGTCAAATGAGCCATGGTGTGGATGTCTTTGTTCTTCTGGATTGGTTGAGGAGGGGCAGGAGGTGGGGCCTGCTCTGCTCAAGATACCATATACAATTCTGCCCACCTCCACCGGCGCTAGTCCTCATGAAAGCTGCGGCTCACCTGGGAGGCAGTCGAGGTGATGATCGCAGGACTCTCCCTCAGTGGGGGTGGTTTCGTTGCCCCCGTTCTTACCACGCTGTTTGTCTAGCGGGGGAGAAAGCGAGAAAGGATGAGAAGGGGGGGGGTAAAGGTAAAGAGACCCTTGACCATTAGGTCCAGTCGTGGCCAACTCTGGGGTTGCGGCGCCCATCTCGCTTTACTGGCTGAGGGAGCCGGCGTACAACTTCCAGGTCATGTGGCCAGTATGACAAAGCCACTTCTGGCGAACCAGAGCAGTGCACAGAAACGCCATTTACCTTCCCGCTGGAGCGGTACCTATTTATCTACTTGCACTTTGATGTGCTTTCAAACTGCTAGGTGGGCAGGAGCAGGGACCGAGCAACGGGAGCTCACCCTGTTGCGGGGATTTGAACTGCTGACCTTCTGATCTGCAAGTCCTAGGCTCTGTGGTTTAACTCACAGCGCCACCCGCATCCCATGGGGGGGTGGAGTGGAGTATAAAGACCTGCGTTTTACATGGGTAGGATTCCCATCCATTACCACACACACTTTTGCCTCTTGCCACACCCACTTTTCATTCTGGCCCCACCCACTGCCGGGAAATGAGCCCAGGAAGGTTGTTCACAAACAACAAAGGTTGTTCAGGCCTGGTTGCGCTTCTGCAAGAAATTTGTTAAGTTGTGGGCGAACATATCAGACGACACAGTGATTCTTCAAACAGCTCTTGTTTATTCAGAGGCCAGAACAGAACTGAACTGAAGAGCTCAGTCAGCCTGTTTATATAGAGCTCCAGAACAACGTAACTGTAGCAACTTTCTAAAACTATCCAATCATTGAACGTCACTTTTGATCCTTCATTTGCATAACTATCTACAGTATCCCTCTGCTGGCCCAGGGTGAGAACTTCAGTACATAACAAAATTAATCTTTTAGCACTGATAGTATACTTTGGAACTCCCTGCCTATTGACGTTAGGCAGGTGCCTCCACTGTACTTCTTCTGTCCAGCTGGTGTGTGTTTTAATCTGGTTTTTAGCTTATTGTCGAGTTTAATTATTTTTGGGAAGGTTTCCCATAGTTGTTTTTGAGTACAGTGGTACCTTGGTTCTCAAATGCCTTGGTACTCAAACGCCTTGGTTCCCAAATGGCAAAAACCTGGAAGTAAGTGTTCCGGTTTTCGAACATTTTTCGGAAGCCAAATGTCTGATGAGGTTGTCAGCTATTGTTTCTAGGGCGCCTGCAACAATCGGAAGCCATGCATTGGTTTTCAAACATTTTGGAAGTCAAACGGACTTCCGGAACGGATTGAGTTTGAGAACCAAGGTACCACCGTATGGGTGTTTATCGTTTTATTCTTTCCGTAAACCGCTTTGAGGGTGTTTTCAGTTTTTTTAAAAAAGCAATATAGTGGCATATAAATTTTGTGAAATAAATAACCTGGAGTCCCTTAGGGATCGGGACCTTCTGAACTACACCCCCACCCACCCCGCAAAAAGGAGATGATAAAACAGGACACACCTTTCTTCCGGATCGAAGGCCACATATCCGGCCGGAGATCTTCGTAGTCAGTCCAGTCAAAGAGCGTCATGTCCAGGGTGGGCATAACGTCGCCTTCCTGCCTGACTCGCACCCGAGGCCGGGCGGACGTTGCGTGGAGGGCAGGGGGCTCCTCGGTGGATGTCTTTACCGTGGGGCCCAGGAAGGAGGTGGGAGGCAAACCGGCCGAAGACCCTTCCCCGCCGTGAAGGGTCTGAAGCTGCTCCTCAAAGCTTTCGGGTTTCTTGTACAGGGCGCTTGGACCCGGGTCAGAGGCTTTTCCTGCAGGAGTGCGAAGTCAGAACGAAAAGAACAAATGGACAGAGAAAAGTTTATTCTCCCTCTCTCGTAGTGCAAGAACTCGCAGACGTCCCGTTATTCTTTTTATTACTTGATAAATGTCTATTCCACCCTCCATCCGAGCATCACGGGCCAGTTTACAATATAAAAGCACAAAAATACATAACGTCGTAATGCGAGAAAATAATAAGGCCCTTCCTGCGTTGAAGCTGAATGTTGGAAGGTTCAGGACGGGGGTGGGGGAATACTTTTCCTGTTAAACTGTGGAACCCCCTCCTGCAGGAGGCAGCAACGGCCATTCGCTTGGATGGCTTTAAAATAACAACAACAACAACAACAATAATAATTTATTTGTATCTCGCCCTCCCCGGCCAAAGCCGGGCTCAGAGCAGCTAACATCATATTAGCGGAGTCTGCAGCCTGAAGCGTATGTAACCCGAGGTACCACTCATGAAATATTAAAAACTTCCCTAAACAGGCAACCCTCCATCAGCCCTCGAAGGATACCTCTGTGCTGCCTCAACCTGTCTCTCCGGCTGTGCCGTCGATGGTCCCGGTTCTGCTTCTTCACCCGTTCGGACCCAGGGGCATGGTTTTCCTGATCGGGATACGGAAACTCAAAGCCCAGGAAAACATCCTTTTGCCGGAGGCCTGCAGGCCGGTCTGTCCGCCCCGGGTCGTCGACCGATGCCGGCCGGCTCAGCACCCGCAGGCCGGGCCCCTCCCTGCCTCCTCTGGGCGCCGGCATGCCATAATGGGCCCGGTCGTGTTTGCCCAGGCCGCCGTGCCCGCGGTGGTGCGCCGTGGTCCGTATCATCGGGTGCGGCCAGGCGTCCCGGTTGGGGAAGCTGTTGCCCACCTCAGGGAGGCTGGGGGGCGCAGCGGGCCCGGGGTCGAGGGAGTCTGTGGGGCAGACAGTCAGGAGGCAGAAGGCAAAGATGATGGAGGCAGAGGGGGAGGCGGTGCAGGCCATGCTTCCAGGTGCCTCACCTGTAACGGAAGAAGCAGGGTGTCAATTTGCCGTTCACCAATTGCATTAGTTTCCCACCTGTACACCTGTTCAACATCAACTTCGTTGGACTGGTCATGTGCGGATGCCTGATTATCGTCTTCCAAAGCAACTGCTCTATTCCAAATTTAAAATGGAAAGCATAATGCCAGTAGAAGAAACGGACGCAGGTATAGCAGGAGAAGATCAGAAAATATTCCTCTATGCTACAGGAGCGGCAAGGATCCGAATTGCTAAAAACTGGAAAAAAGAAATTATGCCAAAAAAAATGGAATGGCAAGAAAAACTGTTAGAGTATATTGAACTGGCTAGATTAACAGAGGCAATTAGAGATCATACTAGACAAGAATTTCAAAACAGAACCCTAAAATACATACCTGGACTTGTTTCGATTAATGTCTGCAGGAAACTTTGTGGATATTTAAGTTATAATTAGAAAAATCTTAATAATTATTCATAAAGGAAACAGCTTATAAGAGGTAAATAAGGAGGCCAGAAACAGGATAAAGGAAGTCTTTTATTTGGTTGTTTGTATTGTTGTATGTTATGCTTGTTGTTTGTTATGTTTGTGTCTGATGGGGGTGGATTTCTGTGTTGGGGGGTGGGGGGGTTGTGTTACGTTGTAAATAAAATTTCCAATAAAAAATATTTTAAAAAAAGGAAAGCATAATGCCAGTGGTCAACAAAAGAGTGGTCAACAAGACAAGGCAATTCTTTAAAAATGTAGTATAAACACCGACAACTGGGAAACACTGGCCTGCGAGTGCTCCAGTTGGAGAACAGCCTTTACCAAAGGTGTCATGGGCTTTGAAGACACTCAAACTCAGAGAAACGTAATAGGAGGAAGGCACGCTTGGCAAACCCTCACTGTGATCAACTCCCGCCCAGAAACCTACGTCCCCACTGTGGAAGGATGTGTGGATCCAGAATTGACCTCCACAATCACTTACGGACTCACTGTTAAAACGGTGTTCATGCAAGACAATCTGACTTGGCTATGAGGGATCGCCAAAGAAGAAGAAGACACCTGTCAGCTCAGGACACACAAGCCTTCTTCTCCCCTTCCCTGATTTTATTCTCACAACAACCCTGTGAGGTCGGTTAGGCTGAGGGACTGTGGTCAGCCCAAGCTGTGTTCATGCAAGACATTTTTGTAAAGTTCTGTTTTTGAAATCAAGTGGTGTGTACTGCAATGCGCTCTCTGTGGGACCTACCTTTGAAGGAGATTCAGAAACTACAACTAATCCAGAATGCAGCAGCTGGACTGGCACTGGGAGCAGCTGCCGCGACCTTATAAGGTCCTGAAAGACCTACGTTGGCTCCCAGTACATTTCCAAGCACAATTCAAAGTCTTGGTGCTGACCTTTGAAGCCCTAAACAGCCTCTGCTCAGTATACCTGAAGGAGTGTCTGCTCAGTATACCCGAAGGAGCGTCTCCACCCCCATCATTCTGCCCGGAGACTGAGGCCCTCCCTGTGAGAAGTGAGGTTACAGGGAACCAGGCAGAGGGCCTTCTCGGTGGTGGCACCCACCCTGTAGAACGACCTCCCACCAGATGTCAAGGAGATAAAGAACTACAGAAGTTTTAGAAGACATCTGAAGGCAGCCCTGTTTAGAGAAGTTTTAAATGTTTGATGTTTTATTATGTTTTTTATCTGTTGGAAGCTGCCCAGAGTGTGTGTATGTTTGTGTGTATACACACATGATTGCCCACAGAGAATCTTGGGATCTGTAGTTTGCAAAGGGAGCTGTAGCTCTGGAAGGGGTAAATTACTAGCCATGATGGGTCTACTCTGCCTCCACAGTTGGAGGCAGTGAATGTTTCTGAATACCAGTTGTTGGAAACCACAGGAGGAGAGAGAGCACTGTAGTGGCTGGGGAAACCCAGTCAGATGGGCAGGGTATAAATAATAAATTATTATTATTATTATTATTATTATTATTATTATTATTATACTCAGGTCTTGCTTATGGCTTTCCCATTAGGCCACGCTGAGAACAGGATGCTGGACTAGATGGGCCAGTGGCCTGATCCAGCAGCCTCTTCTTAGCTTCTGAAAGGACATTCCTTTCCCCATTTGGGAACTGTAGTTTGTTCCGTCTTCTGTGCATTTAAGCTCTGTTTTGGGGAAACTACAGTTCCCACCATAAAAAGCAGAGACATCACCTTGCCAACAAAGGTCCGTATAGTTAAAGCTATGGTTTCCCGGTAGTCATGTATGGAAGTGAGAGCTGGACCATAAAGAAGGCTGATCGCCGAAGAATTGATGCTTTTGAATTATGGTGCTGGAGGAGACTCTTGAGAGTCCCATGGACTGCAAGAAGATCAAACCTATCCATTCTGAAGGAAATCAGCCCTGAGTGCTCACTGGAAGGGCAGATCCTGAAGCTGAGGCTCCAATACTTTGGCCACCTCATGAGAAGAGAAGACTCCCTGGAAAAGACCCTGATGTTGGGAAAGATGGAGGGCGCAAGGAGTAGCGGACGACAGAGGACAAGATGGTTGGATAGTGTTCTCGAAGCTACTAACATGAGTTTGACCAAACTGCGGGAGGCAGTGGAAGACAGGAGTGCCTGGCGTGCTCTGGTCCAAGGGCTCATGAAGACTCGGACACAACTAAACGGCTAAACAACAACAACAACAGTTCCCATAATTATTTTCCTGGTGGAAGAAGAAGAAGAAGAGTTTGGATTTGATATCCTGCCTTTCACTCCTTTTAAGGAGTCTCAAAGCGGCTAACATTCTCCTTTCCCTTCCTCCCCCACAACAAACACTCTGTGAGGTGAGTGGGGCTGAGAGACTTCAGAGAAGTGTGACTGGCCCAAGGTCACCCAGCAGCTGCATGTGGAGGAGCGGAGACGCGAACCCGGTTCGCCAGATTACGAGACTACCGCTCTTAACCACTACACCACACTGGCTCTCTAAAAAATTGGACACACACACAAGGACAAACACACACACTTTGAATGCTGAGTCTGCTTTTCCTGCACTCAAGAATCAGGTGCAAAGGCAGCCCCAGAATGCTTTCATGTGCAAATGAAGGCCATTAATCAACCCAGCGTCTCCCTGTCATAGAAGAGTGACCCTGTGTGCGCAGGGGTGCCTCCCAATAATGCATTGCCGCACGCCAGCTGTTGCGCCCTGCCACATCAGGGCTGTCCTGCCAGATCTGGTTGGCACTCCCGGCCTGCCTATGCTGCACAGCTGGCTTGCCTTCAGTGGAAAAAAGTCAGGAAGTTGAAGATGCTGAAGCAGATGGCGAGCAGCTAGCCACCCAACTTGTCACTCACGCATCCGACCTTGGAGCGAAAAATAAAACTCTGGAGGGAAAATCTCTGGCCTTCCCAAAATTGAAAGCCTAGCAATAATCAACCTGCTCCTGGACTGTGACCGCCTTCACGCTGATGGAATGAGCCTCCAAATGACAACAAATGCCTCACATTTAGAAATCTAGTATTTCAGGGAGACGCGGGTGGCGCTGTGGGTAAAAGCCTCAGCGCCTAGGACTTGCCGATCGCATGGTCGGCAGTTCGAATCCCCGTGACGGGGTGAGCTCCCATCGTTCGGTCCCAGCGCCTGCCAACCTAGCAGTTCGAAAGCACCCCCAGGTGCAAGTAGATAAATAGAGACCGCTTACCAGCGGGAAGGTAAACGGCGTTCCGTGTGCAGCGCTGGCTCGCCAGATGCAGCTTATCACGCTGGCCACGTGACCCGGAAGTGTCTGCGGACAGCGCTGGCTCCCGGCCTATAGAGTGAGATGAGCGCACAACCCTAGAGTCTGGCAAGACTGGCCCGAACGGGCAGGGGTACCTTTACCTTTACCTTATTTCAGGGAGAAGGGTTCAAACTTAGCAGAATCCCTCCGCTGCTATTTACAGTGGTACCTCGGATTACATACCCTTCAGGTTACAGACTCTGCTAACCCAGAAACAGTACCTCGGGTTAAGAACTTTGCTTCATGATGAGAACAGAAATCGTGCTCTGGCAGTGTGGCAGCAGCAGGAGGCCCCATTAGCTAAAGTGGTGCTTCAGGTTAAGAACAGTTTCAGGTTAAGAATGGACCTCCAGAATGAATTAAGTACGTAACCAGAGGTACCACTGTATTTACTTACAGTGTTGATATACTGTTTCATCATTGGCATTTGCAAGCAGTGTGCATCAGACAAACCATACAGAGTAACACAAGAAAATCACCATGAAACAAATGTTGCCTTCAAACACGTACTGGAATACAAAAGCCTTTGTTGTATGCCTGATGTGCAGCTAGGAAGTTGCCTGCCTAATCTCATGGGGGTGAGAGTTCCGCAGGATTTGGGCATACAACATTGAATGCCCAGCTTCTGGTTGTTATGAGCCATGCAACCAAGCCATATGGGACTGCCTGTAGGCTTACCCCATCCCCCAGGATTTCAGTGATAGGGTCGGGATATAAGTTGTTAAAGGTAAAGGTAAAGGGACCCCTGACCATTAGGTCCAGTCGTGGCCGACTCTGGGGTTGCAACGTTCATCTCGCTTTATTGGCCGAGGGAGCCGGTGTACAGCTTCCGGGTCATGTGGCCAGCAGGACTAAGCCGCTTATGGCGAACCAGAGCAGCGCACAGAAACGCCATTTACTTTCCCGCCAAAGCGGTACCTATTTATCTACTTGCACTTTGACGTGCTTTCAAACTGCTAGGTGGGCAGGAGCTGGGACAGAGCAACAGGAGCTCACCCCATTGCGGGGATTTGAACCGCCGACCTTCAAATCGGCAAGTCCTAGGCTCTGTGGTTTAACTCACAGCACCACCCGCGTCCCTATAAGTTGTTAAGGGCCTCATAAATTAATGCAAGCATTAGGAGCACTGGAGTTCTTTGCTCTCAATAGCTTATCCCCATGTACAGTCTAGCTGCAGAATTTTGCACAAACTGGGGCTTCCAACCTAAGTCCAAGGGCAGCCCCACACAGAACACATTGCAGTAGTCAAGCCTATGTACCTACCTGAACCTTAAGGAGACCTTTCTCTGTGTTCTCCCTCACTCTGAAGTCCAGAGCGAGTTTTTGGTGCTATGGAATGCCCCACCTAGCAGAGCCCACAGAGACATGAGCACTGCCAGTTTTAAGACTTTTCTGTCCTCCCAGACCTATTTTTTAAAACATTAGCCTCTGTGATACTTCTGGTGGTTTTTCGTTCCTGTATTTGATGGTGATTTTTCTCCCCCCTGGTTGCCTAGAGAGGTATTCTGGTGCACCATAGGCGACCAGCCAAGCTGCAATTTCCCTTGGCTCGTGTTTTTCTCTGAAAATTGACAGATCACAGCGGAAGCAATGCCTTGCCCTGAAAGGAAATCGGGGGGGGGGGGCGTTGTCAGCCAACATGTTTACGGCAGCCAAGTAAATGTTCCAGGACTTCTCCTCCACCAGAAGCAACGTGTAAAAAAGGAAAAGAATCAAAACTGACAGAAACCAGATTGGCGTCTGTTACTTCACCAAGGCCAAGGAAACTGAGGAACATTATCAACAGCAAGAAACAAGTTGTATCAGCTCCCCCACCCCCTTGCACGTTCTTCCACAAAGCCCCTTTTCTACAAAGATACTGGTATATCGGAAGGAAGAATTAGATTCTGTGATGGGCGATCACAGTGGCTGGCTCCGTGCCACTGTCTTCCCTGAGCATCTCACATGCCTGCAGCAGAAAACTTTGGTGGAATAGCAGCAGGGGCTGGTGCAGGCACAGATTTGGCCCTCCAGGCTGAACTACTTGGCCCTTCTCACTCCAGGCCACGCCCCTTGCCAGTCCGGTTTTGAAACCTCCTGGAGAGGAGGTTTTCAACCTTTTTGGGTCCACGGCTCCCTTAACCACAGTGGTACCTCGGGTTACATACGCTTCAGGTTACATACGCTTCAGGTTACAGACTCCGCTAACCTGGAAATATTACCTCAGGTTAAGAACTTTGCCTCAGGATGAGAACAGAAATGGTGCTCCAGTGGCGCAGCAGCAGCAGCAGGCCCCATTAGCTAAAGTGGTGCTTCAGGTTAAGTACAGTTTCAGGTTAAGAACGGACCTCCGGAACGAATTAAGTACTTAACCTGAGGTACCACTGTATATTATTTCTGCGGCACCCTTGTGGTGCTTCAGAAGCCCAGTTATGTCACACCTAACTGGGTGTTTCTAATTCTGGTCTGTTTCTAATTCTGAAAGTTAAATTGTTGTAAATTGTCCATAGACAGCTTTCCGGGTCATGTGGCCAGCATGACTAAACCGCTTCTGGCACAACGGAACACTGTGACGGAAACCAGAGCGCACGTAAACACCATTTTCCACTGAGCCTCTTGGGCTTGTGGATCAGAAGGTTGGCAGTTTGAATCCCTGTGACGAGGTGAGCTCCCGTTGCTCGGTCCCTGCTCCTGCCAACCTAGCAGTTCAAAAGCACACCAGTGCAAGTAGATAAACAGGTACCACTCTGGCGGGAAGGTAAACGGCAGGTAAACATTTATTATTCATATCAATAATTTTATTATTTATACCCTGCCCATCTTGTTGGGTTCCCCCAGCCACTCTGGGCAGTTTCCAACACATATTAAAAATATAATAAAACACCAAACATTAAAGGCTTCCCGATATAGTTGTTTCTCTCCTTGATGAATCTGATCAGAGGACTTTCCTCAGGGAGAGTGCCACTGCTGAGAAGGCCCTGTGCCTGGTTCCCTATAACCTCACTTCTCACAGCAAGGGAACCGCCAGAAGGCCCTTGGAGCTGGACCTCAGTGTCCGGGCTGAACAACGGGGGTGGAGACGCTCCTTTAGTACTAATACTAATTATAATTAATTCCAATCATAATATAACCTCTAAATTCACCTGCTTTTTTCCCAAGCCAGATCAGAAAACAAGAAAATGTTTTAGAATTCATCTATAATTGGGGAAATTATGCCTAATTCGAGATTTTGACAAGCGCTAGAACTTCCAGGCACTTTTAATATGATTTGGCTCCTTTTCTTCCATATACAACAGAACCATCTTTATGAAGCATCCCATGCCTGTGGCAAATCTATACTTGATAATCCAATAACACCGATAGTCTTTCCTTGGACTTTTGTTATTTTAGTCCACAGGAAACTGCTTAATCATAGAATTATTGAATCACAGAATTGTAAAGTTATAGGGTACCCTAAGGATCATCTAGTCCAACCCCCTGCAATGCAGGAATAAGCAGCTGCCCCATACGGGGATCGAACCTGCAACCTTGGAGTTCTCAGCACCACACTCTGACCAACTGAGCTATCCAGCCTCTCTTTTATACTTTGGGTTTTTCGTCTTTTACTTTTCAGCTGTTCTCTCGGTTCTATATACATTCTATAATGAAATTTAAAAAAAAACTTTTAGCACCACCCACAAATAAAACATAATAATGAATAGCACAATCTCTGGGTCCACCCGCCCTTTCCCCAAGCCGGATCATCAAAGAACCAAGCATGGTTAAAAACTGGGCCAGTTGCACCAGCCAAGACTTATTATCCTCCCTCTCCCCCCCCCTTAAAAAAAATCCCACTGTGGCGTATATATATTTGCACAAAGCCGCTTGGCAATCCATCAAGCGAGTTGGCATTTTCGCCGGGCCGGAGGAACAGGTGCGGCGTCGTGCTGGCTGCGCTTTCTCCACGGCGCCCGGGCGAGGGAAGCTTGCGCGCGTCCTTGGGGGAGGCGCATTTGAAAGGGGAGAGAGAGAAAGAGCGGGGGGGGGCCCTCCCCATTTTTATATTTTCCAAAGCGATGAGAGGAAGGAGTCCACCCTCCCTCCCTCCCTCCCTGTCCCCCGGGTCCCCCCATTGCGCGTCCGAGGCGAGCCCCAATGCGCCACCAGCGGGCGCGCCGTCCGTGCCAAAAACTCCAGGCGCGTCAATGGGACTTGGCAGGGGCGCGCCGGATGATGGACGAGCGTCTCGGAAGCGCACCGTCGGGCCCCGCGCTCACCAGCAGCCGGGCGGCGAGGAGGTTCCCGCAGGAAGGCGGCGAGAGCAGGCGAGACGGGGCCCCATTGTGCCGGGCTCAATGCGGCGAGCCTGCCCCGCTGCGCCGGCCTCCATCTGCTCGCTGCGCGCCCGGGCCTGGGAGAGACGGGACATGTTTGGAGAGCTCCCGGGTCCCCGCCGAGCGCGCGAGGCCTCGGCGCCCCCAGTCCGCTGGCTTTGCAAACTTCCCAAGAGCAGAGAAGAAAAGCGCCCCCTAAGGATCCATTGGAAGCCCCTCTTCTTCTTCTTCTTCTTCTTCTTTTCTGGGGACTGGTCTATTATATCCCACCCCCGACCGTTTCCTGCGCTTTCAGCCCGCTCTGAAAGCCGAGGTCGCCCCCTTTGCTTCCACCAGCCTCTCTGTCTTTTAAATTCCTTGCCAACTCCGGCAATTCGTTCCTCACAAACGGCCCACCAAGGACTCCGGACAAGCGCGTATCCTTTCCAACTTGGGGGGCGTCCCCCCCTCCCCAACTTCCCTTTCAAGAACAGAAGAAAAACGCGGCTGGATCAGGCCCACCGCCCATCTAGTCCAGAGTCCTGTTCTCACAGTGGCCGACCTATTTATAATAATAATATTATAATAATTTATTATTTATACCCCGCCCATCTGGCTGGGTCTCCCCAGCCACTCTGGGCGGCTATTTCTCCCAACCTGGTCATGAATGTACCGCTGATTCTCCTTTTGTCTTATGTTTTTTATTTCATTTTATTTCATTCCAACTCTTCACATACCACTTAACATTGCTGTTTCTTTCTCTTTTGCTTGTATAATTTTTTCAAGCATTTTCACAATAATCTTCATACCCAATGGTTCCATAAATTGACTTTCCACCCCCACTTTACTGAAACCTTTTCTACTGCATTATACAGTGGTACCTCGGGTTAAGTACTTAATTCGTTCCAGAGGTCTGTACTTAACCTGAAACTGTTCTTAACCTGAAGCACCACTTTAGCTAATGGGGCCTCCTGCTGCTGCCGTGCCGCCGGAAAACGATTTCTGTTCGCATCCTGAAGCAAAGTTCTTATCCTGAAGCACTATTTCTGGGTTAGCGGAGTCTGTAACCTGAAGTGTATGTAACATGAAGCATATGTAACCCGAGGTACCACTGCATCTCGATATATTACACAAAGTTTCTCTAGTACTGTTATTTTATCATTCTTCTGCTGCTGCTTTTATCTCGAATCCTGCCCACAATTTCATTTGACTGTAGTATTTTTTAAAAATAGTCCACAAAAGGAATGCTGCTGTTTCTGAGCAGGGTGTATACCCAGGTTGGAAAAAGGTACCTTAAGATGTGCACAGATATGTTCAGCTGGGAAAAACAAGAGCTGGGTCATTTCCAGTGTTAAGATAAGTAGGACATGATAGCTTTTGGACCATTAATCTCAGCAGGTCTAGCATGGAGGACTCAGTTGGGTACAACCTTTTCGTTTTTAGTTAAAGGTTTATTTTCATGGGCACAGCCAAGGGAGGGGTAGGGGGAAGCTTCCCCTGCCCCCCAGATAAAGTAAAACAATAGAAATGCTTAACTGACCAATTACATCGGTTCTGCCCCCCCCAACAAAAACCCTGGCTACGCCCATGGTTATTTTTATATTTTTCTTTTTATTTCATGCGATTGATATAACCTCCAAGGGGTTTTCAAGGAATACAAAAATTTTCTGGTAAAAATACCAGTTTAACACTAAAAAAATTAATTAAAACCAACAGTAAAAAAGAAGAAAAAAACACATTGGCAGCTATGTGTCTGGATAAAGGTAAAGGGACCCCTGACCATTAGGTCCAGTCGCGGACGACTCTGGGGTTGTGGCACTCATCTTGCTTTACTGGCCGAGGGAGCTGGCGTACAGCTTCCGGGACATGTGGCCAGTATGACTAAGCCGCTTCTGGCCAACCAGAGCAGCGCACGGAAACACCATTTACCTTCCCGCTGGAGTGGTACCTATTTATCTACTTTTACTTTGACGTGCTTTCAAACTGGCAGGAGGTTGGCAGGAGCAGGGACCAAGCAACGGGAGCTCACCCCGTCGTGGGGATTCGAACCGCCGACCTTCTGATCAGCAAGTCCTAGGCTCTGTGGTTTAACCCACAGCACCATAGGTGTTCCTAAATGAAAATGTTTTAAGCATACAGCAAAGGTGTCTGCCTGGTGTCAACAGGCAGGGAGTTCCACAGTTGCCACACTGCAATATCTATTTCTTATAACAGCTGAATGAGTATTATGTGGCACTTGTAAGAGTTCCAGTACTGCAAATCAATTTGGTCGAGTGGGCAACACATATAGGGCAACGCACGCAAGTAAACCAGCCCCAATATGTTAAGGGCTTTGTCTACTAATAGTAAGACCTTGAACTTGACCGAGTGCATATCTCTGAGCTGAAAGAGCCTCACTCCTGTCAGCAACTGGGCTAGTGTGTCCTCCACCAACTGCAGTTTCCCAGTCAAACGCAGAAGGAAGCCCCACAAAGATTACATTGTAGTAGTCCAGTCTTGAAGTCACCAATTCCTGAACTGCTGTGGCCAGAGTTCTCTGACCAAGTCTATATACAGAGACGAAAAGAAAAGTCAAGCCGGCATTGGAATTTAATATCAACCTACTGGAGAGACGAAGGGACGCGGGTGGTGCTGTAGGTTAAATCACTGAGCCTCTTGGGCTTGCTGATCAGAAGGTTGGCGGTTTGAATCCCCGCGATGGGGTGAACTCCTGTTGCTCAGTCCCTGCTCCTGCCAACCTAGCAGTTTGAAATCACGTCAAAGTGCAAGTAGATAAATAGGTACCTCTCTGGCGGGAAGGTAAACGGTGTTTCCGTGCACTGCTCTGGTTCACCAGAAGCGGCTTAGTCCTGCTGGCCACATGACCCGGAAGCTGTACACCGGCTCCCTCGGCCAATAAAGTGAGATGAGTGCCACAACCCCAGAGTTGGTCACGACTGCACCTAACGGTCAGGGGTCTCTTTACCTTTACCTTTTACTGGAGAGACAAAGCAACTTCGATATGATAACTTCTTCTGGAGAACAAGATTGTGGGTAGATTCAGCTCGAAATGCAATGAAATTGACAATCTGAACTCAGGTGGATCATGCAAGTCAATTCAAATGAGATAACATGCAAATGCGGGAAACCAAGAGTCTGTGTTGCCTGCAATCACGCCCGTTTCCCCATTTTAATAGATCTGTATTATCCACATGTATTTGCTGTGCCAATATCAGGGTGCGGTCATTCATTGTTTGCTCTTCTGCAACTTTTGGGACTGCATTACACACCACACATTTAAAGAACACACAAACACCCAAAAGTGAATCCTGGGAACTGTAGATTATCCCTTACAGAACTACCATATTTTTTGCTCCATAAGACACACTTTTTTCTTCCTAAAAAGTAAGGGGAAATGTCTGTGTGTCTTATGGAGCGAATGTGTGGTCCCTGGAGCCGAATTGCCCAGGGGCAAAAAGCAGATCATGCTTTCTTTCTTTTTTAAAGAGGGAAGTGGGTGTTGAAACAAAGCTGCTGATCGTTTGCCAATTGGGGAGAGAGATAAGGGACGCTAGAGATAAAGGAGGCTGCCTGGGAGGGGGTAAAGACAGCAAACTTGCAAAGGGGGAAACAGGAAGACTAAAGCAATAAGGAGAGAAATTAGAAGAAAAGGAGGAGCAAGAAACTGCTTCAGCTAAGGAAAAGACACTAAGGGGAAAGACACTAAGAGGGAAGGGAGTGTTGAAAGGAAACAGCTGATTGGTGAGATCGGAAGAGAGATAAGGGACGCTAGCGGAGGCTGCCTGGGAGAGGGGAGGTAAAAGCCCATGGATCCTCAGGATTTTTACATTGGATCACCCCAAATTCACCATCAGATCACATGTCTGTGACCACAGCATGAGCCACAAAAATCATACACCCACTGTTTTGTTCAGAATATTTTTTTGTTTGTTTTCCTCCTCTAAAAACTAGGTGCGTCGTATGGTCAGGTGCGTCTTATGGAGTGAAAAATACGGTACATATGCAGCACACTAAAAGAACTAGAGTTCCCAGGTGGGAGAAGGAATATGCTTTGAGAACATAAGACGAGCCTGCTGGATCAGGCCAGTGGCCCATCGAATCCAGCATCCTGTTTCCACAGAGGCCAACCAGGTGCCTGCAGGAAACTTTCAAGCAGGACCCAGGCACAACACAACAACTGGCGTGCAGCAATGCGTTGTGGGAAGGCACTCCCCAGCCGCCCCTGTAAGCAAGGCCACTCTTCTATGGCAGGAAGATGCTGAGTTGATTAATGGCCGCCATCTGCACATTAAAGCATTCTGGGGCTGCCTTTGCACATTATTCTTGGGTGCAGAAAAGCAGACTCAGCATTCCGCTCTGAGAAGAAGAATTAGGGGAACAACAACAACAACAAATTTTTATTTATACCCCGCCCATCTGGCCGGGTTTCCCCAGCCATTCTAGGCAGCTCCCACCAGAATATTAAAAACATGATAAAGCATCAAACATTAAAAACTAAACAGGGCTGCTTTCAGATGTCTTCTAAAAGTCAGGTAGTTGTTTATTTCCTTGACATCTGACGGGAGGGTGTTCCCCAGGGCAGGTGCCACTACCAAGAAGGCCCTCTGCCTGGTTCTTGTAACCTCACTTCTCACAGGGAGGGAACCACCAGAAGGCCCTCGGTGCTGGACCTCAGTGTCTGGGCTGAACAATGGAGGTGGAGACGCTCCTTCAGATATACTGGTCTGAGGCCGTTTGGGGCTTTAAGGTCAGCACCAACACTTTGAATTGTGCTTGGAAATCTACTTTACCCACCCCCCTCCACAGAGCTATAATGCACAGAACCTTGAACAAACTATGGTTCCCAGGTGGGGGGAGGAATGTGATTTTAGAAGCTAAGGAGAGGCCCACTGGATCAGGCCAGTGGCTCACCTAGTCCAGCATCCTGTTCTCAGTGTGGCCCGATGGGAAAGCCACAAGCAAGACCTGAGCACAAGAGTCCTCTCCCTTCCTGTGGGTTCCAGCAACTGGTATTCAGAAGCATTACTGCCTCCAACCATGGTAAGTTAAAGATAAAGGTAAAGGACCCCTGGATGGTTAAGTCCAGTCAAAGGTGACTTTGGGGTAGCGACACTCATCTCACTTTCAGGCCGAGGGGTCGGGCATTTGTCCACAGACAGCTTTCTAGGTCATGTGGCCAGCAGGACTAAACTGCTTCTGGCGCAACAGGACACCATGACAGAAGCCAGCGTGCACGGAAACGCTGTTTACCTTCCCGCCACAGCTGTACCTATTTATCTACTTGCACTGGTGTGCTTTCGAACTGCTCGATTGGCAGGAGCTGGGACAGAGCAACGGAAGCTCAACCCGTCGCGGGGATTCAAACCGCCGACTTTCTGATGGGCAAGCCCAAGAGGCTCAGTGGTTTATACCACAGCGCCACATATGGAGACCCAGCATAGCCATTGTGGCTAGTAGACATATTGTCTTCCAATAATTTGTCCAATCCTCTTTTGTAGCCATCCACATTGGTGGCCATCACGGCCTCTTGGGGGAGCAAGTTGCAATGGGTGAACAAGTCCCTCCACATATGGGACATGATCAGCCTGGCAATCTTATCTCAACCCTGGCAATGGAATGAAACCCTTCACCATGCCCAAAGGCAAGCAGGCTAGCTTAGAGGCCACAGGCCAGGATGTATCACACAAAACACAGAGAGCTCTGTCCTCCTACAAAGGGGAACAGTTGGCTGGGGGGCCCCTTAGGAGTAGGGCTGGGCGATACCCGGTTTTCAACATTGTGATATATCACCCAGTTAAACATCACTATATACCAAAATACAGTGGTACCTTGGTTATTGCCTGTTGTCTTTGTCCAGCTGGACCATAAAGAAGGCTGATCGCCGAAGAATTGATGTTTTGAATTATGGTGCTGGAGGAGACTATTGAGAATCCCATGGACTGCAAGAAGATCAAACCTCTCCATTCTGAAGGAAATCAGCCCTGAGTGCTCACTGGAAGTACAGATCCTGAAGCTGAGGCTCCAATACTTTGGCCACCTCATGAGAAGAGAAGACTCCCTGGAAAAGACCCTGATGTTGGGAAAGATGGAGGGCACAAGGAGAAGGGGATGACAGAGGACGACGAGATGGTTGGACAGTGTTCTCAAAGCTACCAGCATGAGTCTGACCAAACTGCGGGAGGCAGTGGAAGACAGGAGTGCCTGGCGTGCTCTGGTCCATGGGGTCAGAAAGAGTCGGAAATCCGTTTGACTCCCAAAACCATTCGCGGAAGCTGTGTTGGATGTTTGGCTTCCGAAAAACGTTCAAAAACCGAAACACTTACTTCCGCGTTTGCGGCATTTAGGAGTTGATTTGTTCTGCAACTAAGCCATTCGGGAACCAAAGTACCACTGTATGTCTAAAAATAAGGGACGCGGGTGGCGCTGTGGGTTAAACCACAGAGCCTAGGACTTGCCGATAAGAAGGCCGGCGATTCAAATCCTGTTGCTCAGACCCTGCTCCTGCCAACCTAGCAGTTCGAAAGCACGTCAAAGTGCAAGTAGATAAATAGGTACCGCTCCGGCGGGAAGGTAAATGGCGTTTCCGTGTGCTGCTCTGGTTCGCCAGAAGTGGCTTAGTCCTGCTGGCCACATGACCTGGAAGCTGTACACCGGCTCCCTCGGCCAATAAAGCGAGATGAGCGCTGCAACCCCAGGTCGGTCACGATGGGACCTAATGATCAGGGGTCCCTTTACCTTTTTTATGTCTAAAATAAGGATGGAGCTCTGAAGAGGCATACGCTGGCTTCATGGTTTTCCCTGCATTGTGATTTTTTGCCAGTGTCTGCTCTTATGATTTGCAGGAGGCAAGGGAAAGCTGAGCTGGCAGAGTTAACGAGGGCTGCAGGAATCAAGAGAAACATTGGTTTCCCCCCACATTTGCATAATATGCATGTCATGCTTTGCAATACATTGCCAGGCAATGTATTTGCAAAATTACGAAAAAATTACGCAACTGCTTTCATGATATGGACTTCAAACCTGATTCACATCTGATGTCAGGGCTGGCCTTGAGCAACATCATGACAATGGAGGTGGGGAACAATGATGGGGAACGGCATACAGAGTCAAACGTGGGTGGGGCGGCAGGGCAGGGCAAGGCGGCAACCCTGGTTCGCTTCGGGCAGCAAAATGGGACACGCCAGCCCAGATCTGGAGGTTCCCCATCCCTCTCTAGGACAAGACTGGGAAGGCTGCATCCCTCCAGGACTTACTGTACTGCAACTCCCATCAGCCCTGCCCTTTGGTCGTGGCTGGCTGCGTCTGATGGGAGTTGGAGTCCACCAAGGCCTGGAGGGCACCAGGTTGGGGAAGCCTGAGTTAAAGAATGGAAAGTTGGTTTGGTATGGCTGGCTGGGCTCTGAAATGTTTGATGCTCACCAACCGTAGACCACACAGTATACTTCCAGTACAGTGTACTAATGCCAGTGTACTGGAAGAGGCAAAGATCATCAGTGATGAAGCAATGGTTCTTCAACATCAACTTCACTGGACTGGTCATGTGTGCCTGATTATCGTCTTCCAAAGCAACTACTCTACTCTGAACTTCAAAATGAAAAGTGTAATACTGGTGGTCAACAAAAGAGGTTTAAAACTCTCTCAAGGAAAATCTTAAGAAGTGTAGTATAAACACCGACAACTGGGAAACATTGGCCTGCTAGTGTTCCAGTTGGAGAGCAGCCTTTACCAAAGGTGTCATGGGCTTTGAAGACACTCTAACTCAGGACACAAGGGAGAAATGTGCTAAGAGGAAGGCACACTTGGCAAACCCTCACCGTGATCAACTCCTGCCCGGAAACCTATGTCCCCACTGTGGAAGGACGTGTGGATCCAGAATTGGCCTCCACAGTCACTTACGGACTCATTGTTAAAACCATGTTTACGGAAGACCATCTTTCTCAGCTACGAGGGATCACCAAAGAAGAAGAAGAAGACCATATAGCAGAACACAGTTCAGCCCCTGGGCCAGGGGTAGGGAACTTTTAGTCCTTTGAGTGGTGCTGAACTACAACCAGGGCTGTCCCAAGTCATTTTGGCACCTGAGGCTAACCACAGAATACTGCCCACCCCTGCCAGGGAAGAAGTGGTGAGCGAAGATGTACATCAGGACCAAGGAGATAATTAAAATCTACATCAGGACCAACTGGGAACTAGGGTTGGAGGAGACCAGTAGCCTATTTGCCAAGAGACCACTGTAGAGGCTGCATTGCAGGGGCAGATCTCACCTCCAAGGATTGTGTCTCAGCTGTCAGCTGAGGAATGCTCCCAGAGGCCAAATTTTCTGCCTCTGTGGATCCTGCCACCCAAGGCAGTCGCCTCACCTTGTCTCATGAGTGACTCTCATAATCCCCGGGCCTTGGCCATGCTAGCTGAGGCTGATGGGAGTTGTAGTTCAGCCACATGTGGAGGATCCAAGATTCCCCACACCTGCTCCGAACCATGCATGAATAAACCATGGTTAAGCATTCTGTGTGAACCAAGTCCTCAGCAGAAATCCGTTAAGCCTTAACTATTAAGAATTCCAGAATCTCTGCAGTCTTGCTTTGCAAATTTAATCCGCACCAGTGGATCATCATGATTCTTTTCTCTCTCTCTTTTTAGTATATCATGCAAGACTGATGTATGCCCAGCACAAGATCTCCTGCTAGATTTCTGGCGGATTTTGCTATCGGTTTCTGACTCCCACTTGTTTTAACAGCTACAGGAAAATGACTTTTCCCACCTCAATTAGGCTGCTGAGATGAAGACAGCCCACCAGGAGGGGGGCTGTGTCTGAAAGGATTGCAAGCTCAGTCCTGAAAATAAATCCCTAGGCTCTGAGTGTGCTCAGAAGCACTCTGATTTGTTTATTTTTTAAAAATTAATAGTACAGTGGTACCTCGGGTTACATGCACTTCAGGTTACAGACTCCACTAACCCAGAAATAGTACCTCGGGTTAAGAACTTTGCTTCAGGATGAGAACAGAAATTGCGTGGCGGCACGGCAGCAGCGGGAGGCCCCATTAGCTAAGGTGGTGCTTCAGGTTAAGAACAGTTTCAGGTTAAGAACGAACCTCCGGAACGAATTAAGTATTTAACTCAAGGTACCACTGTATGTCTTTTGCACCCAGCTCCGGTTGTTAGGTTTTGGGGGTCCCAATATAAACTAGGGTAGATCTGACAAGCCTGAAATTGTACCCTTCCTGACCTAAGGAATCCCCATTGACATTTCTTCTTGAATTTCAAATGTCCCTTGTGGCAAAACATTGGGAACATTAATTTTGAATGGTGCGTCTTAGGTTTTTTAAAATATATTTTTTAATCCTAATAAGATTCACGCCTAGGTCCAAAGTGTAGCATTCCCTTATGCCTTTCATTTTATAATTTTGACAATTTTCTACCGCTTAATGACAGCTGTCTCTATGCACAGGACACTCAGTGAAACAAACAAAATGAGTTAAAACTCTCACATCAACATTCAATTAAAAAGCCGTATTAGAAGGAGAATCTTGCAATTTTAAGTACCCACCCCTAATATTTTATTTTGTGCAAAGAAAAGTCAACATTTAAAAAAGTGTACTGGCTGGGTTCAAGGACAATATTTATAATTGGTTTCAACTGGATGTGTGTGTGCATGTAATCTTCTGGATTTTGAAATGTATGGGAGTTAATGGGCAAAATTTTACTCTTTATGGCCCCCTTTTCCTCCAGCCCCCACCCAAAAAGAATCCAACAAGCCCCCCAAAAAGTCTCACCACAAAGATGCAATCATATTTCTAATCAAACCATCTCAACTGGAGATTCTGTGATGAAAGGAGGCAAAACTCTGTCCGTATCATAAAAAGAAAAGGGGGGGGGGACATCTGCCAAAGATGGGGTTGCTAATACTTCCCTCCTCTGAAACTGACCTATTGCCACTTTTACAAGTTCCCGTCTCCAGCATGAAACATTTCATAAACACCGCACATTTTACTCTCTTTCAAACTGCAGCCACGCTCAATCTAGGAAACCTTTTTGGCACAAACTCCAGAGATCCAGAATTATCCCTTGGAGACAAATTGGCTCAGGTGAGCAGAAAATGGGGGTGGGGGGAGAGAGAGAGAGAGAGAAAGAGAGAGAGAGAGAGAAAATAGACCCCCCCTCCCCATGCAAAAGCTCTGAAATGTGTCTTTGTCTCAGTTCTCCAAGGAAATGGGGTGTCCCTGTTCAAGGGTGGGGTGGGGTGGAGCTATTCCAAAAGAAAGAGACTGGATCTTTGCTAAATCATTTTATTTGACTTGAAAAGTGTCCAGGGTTGGGGATTTGTGGGTGAAGGCGTCTGGCCACGATCCAGGGAGGAAGGAGGACAACTTCCACCTCGTGCCTTAATTGCTTTATGAAATTATGGGTTGGTAACGGATCCAAGATAAGCAGCCTGTAACCCTGAATTTAAGACTACTATTGGTAAGGAGGGTCTTAATCCCCACCAACTCCGGAGGCTCCCCATCTAAAGCAAACCTCAGCAAGTTACTTCATATGTCAAGATTTGTTCACCCTCTGTCGTTTTTAAAAATACACAAGCGTCCCAGGGAGCTGCACAACAACAAGAAGTGTGTGTTAAAACCTCGTTCACATCCCGCACAGCATATACGTATGCGCAGTTTGAAGCCAACATAGAAAAAGTCGAATTTAAATTAAATGAAAACTGGAGCTACTCAAGAGCAAACTGATATGTACAAGGATCTAGGCTGCTAGAATTATAACGTGCAAATGGGAAGCTGGAGACTTGCTCTGCCTCCGGGGGCTGTTAGTTCCTACTCAGAGTAGACCCACTGAACTCCATCAAGATGACTAACTTGCGTCCATTCATGGGTCTGCTCCAAGTGCAACTTGGTGGGCTTACGATCTGTTGGACCTAAGATAGCGATGCCCGTTAATTTCTGTCTACTCTGAGTAGGGCTAGCATCTGCACCATTCACATGCCCTTGATACACATCCTAGCGTGGATTGGGAGCGGAGAGGGGGGAAATTGATACGGATAAATAGGTTTAATATATATATATAACCTCACTTCCGTGGTACCTTCTGGATTTCTCATTCTCAAAAAAACCCAAATCTCCTATCTATCTATCTATCTATCTATCTATCTATCTATCATCTATATCTATCATCTATCAAAGCCACTTACGAAAACATTTATTTCATAAAATTTATATACCGCTTGCTCGCTTTAAAAATCCCCAACGACTCCTCACATGTCTAAAATGACTACCTTATGGGGAGATAATCTGAACATTCTTTAAAATTCGATGCCAGAACCCTCACCTTTTTAAGAATAAAGAACCCAGGGACAGCTTAGGAAAGGCACCCACCCACCCAATATTTTCCCTGTTCAAAAATAAAAAATAAAATCTTTTGCTCGGAGGGAAGTCTGGGGAGATAAAGAGTTCCCAGCACGCGCCAGGCTGCCGCGCAGACGCCGCGGTAGATGCGCGCTTGCGGAGCTTACCTGCTTGCTGCTGAGCCAGCGCTGGGAGGCAGCTCGGCTGGTCCAAGGCGGCGCTGCTTTCTCCTGAATCCCGAAGTGCTGAACAGGAGGGAGAAGGGAAATAGAGGGGAGGGGAGAGAGGGGTTGGGCTTAGGACTATTCCCCCCCCCCTTCTAAAAAAAAAAAGTGAGGTGCGGGGGGCTTTCAAGAGCAGGAAAAAAACTGGGAGGACTTTTTCTAAAGCTCCCAGACTTAGAAAGAAACAGTGTTTGAAAAGGAGCACGCTTTGCTGGGGAGAGGGGTGTGGTTGTGTGTGTGTGTACTATTAGGAGGGGGAGTGATGGATTTCTATGAATTGCAAAGAGGGGAAGGCGCGCTCCCGTCGCCAGGCGCGCGCGCCCCCGGAGCAGTGCCGGGGAGCTGCTGCTCGGTCTAGAGACAAATGCACACTCACACAAAGGAGACAAAGGGAACTGGTACCCAGTAGCCTAGATGTTTTAAAAAGGCGACAGTCCAGCAATTATATGTAATATTCTCTCTCCCAGGGAGATGAAGGGGGTGGGGGAGAACTGGCTTGCTGTGGGGTGGGAGAGAGAGAGGGGGGGTCTAGCCTGGCGCTCCTTTCCCTCTGGGTGGTGGTAGGGGGTCGTTTTCTCTCCCCCTCTTCACCTCCATCATCTTCATCCCGCCTTCCTCCTAGAGGATTGTGGGAAACTCCCAAAGGGTAAATTGATGCCTTTGAGGAGGGGAGAGGGGTAATGACAGCGAGACCCAGAGGGTCCTGCTGAGCTGGTTAAAACGATTCTCTCTCCTCTTTCCACGCACACTCCCCTACCTCTGCCCAGGAGAATAGAGGGGAGGGGTCTCCACCTGGGTCTCCCGCCTCTAGATCGACTTTATTCATTGTGAAAACTGATGACACCCTTGCTAGCAGTTATGTGCTTCGGGGGTTTTCCCCTTCGCTGTTCCGTGGTTTTTCAGCTTTGCTAAATCAATTCTAAAACCGCTTAGCCTTAAAAAAAACAAAGTAAAAACTAAGCGAGGTGCAATATGCAGCAAAAAGAAAATATAAATGGTGTTCGCTTTTCCCTATTCAGCTTTATGACACCCCCCACTTTTGTTATAACTTAACAATTCCCCCCGCAAAAACATAACACTTCTAAACTGCTCCACATTAAAAATATATAGATTGATCAATATACTGTGTACGATATTCAGCCAGGAGGAACCCCAACACCTGCTATGACAACGCTGATACCGGCTGTGCGGTTTAAATTCGCTGTTTATATTCGCAGTTTTGTGCAACTGAAATTTGCGGGTGAAGAGCAGCTGTTAAAAGCAGAGGTGCTGCGAAGGGAAGAAACGTTGGCAACCTTTCTCCGTTCAAAACCATTGCATGCCAAATTACTTATCTGCCTAAGTTTGCACCATGAGCAGCAGAGGGTCGTAGCCATGGGCTTCCCCCTAAATAAATAAAAATTATTAGAAATACGTAGCAAACTGAGGTTCTGCACCCCCCCAAAAAAGGCCTGCCCCCCAAAAAAATCCGGCCGATATTCTCGGAACTCACTGCCAGAAATGGACATGACTTACTTCGGCCTGTTAACCTCGAAAGGTCTACTCTGAGTAGGAACTGGAGACCACCCAGGGTGTGGTATCTGGATGCAAACTGGGGCACCCTAAGAATCTCTTTTCTAGTCGAAAGTTGCTACTAGTCCTCAAGGCTAATTTAGGTCCATTGATTTCAATGTGCCTACTCTGAGTAGGACTTAAGTTGGATGCCACCTGTTAGATAGTGGGTAGACATAGCAGACTACGCAGTGATTTCTACAAAGCAGCTCTTTATTTGCAAGCTGGAACAGAACTGAACTGAAGGGTTCAGCCAGCCTGCTTATATAGAGCTCCAGTACAAGGTAACTGTAACAATTTTCTAAAACTATCCAATCACTGAACGTCACTTTCGATCCCTTATTTGCATAACTATCTACAGTATCCCCCTGCTGGCCCAGGGTGAGAACTTCAGTACATAACACCACCCATCCAGAATCGTCTCTCTCCCCTTCCTCATCCCAAATATCCAGGGGGTGTGCAAGCGAGTGAGCGAGACAGTGAGATTCATCTGCGAAATTCTCCGGGTCAGGTTTTTTTCTAAAGGCATAGGAGCAGGGCAGGGGGGGAGAAGTTGGCAACCGTTAAGCCATGAGCAATTGAGAGGCGGCGGGGGACTAGGAGAGTTCAATAAAATAAAATAAAATAAAATAAAATAAAATAAAATAAAATAGCCCCACTGTTGGAGAGGTGCGCTTAAGTCGCCGCTGGACAGACGGCGCGCCAACGCCATGGAGATGGGCGGCGCGCACGGGTGCCAAAGCGCCCCGGCGCTAAGACCTGCCAGGCGAAGAGAGGAGCGCGGCGAGGACGTCAGGCAGCCGCGTCGTTGGGTCGGCAGCTCCTCCTCCGGCTGCTCCGTCGTCATCAGCCTTCCTGGTGGGGCGGAGGCGCCGTTGTTCCCCGCCGCTTCGAGCCTGGGGTCGGGCGAGAGGGATCTGCGCTGCGCCCTGGAGAGAGGTACGGTGGAACCGGTGGAGAGGCGTTTTGGGGTGCGCTCATTGCGCGCGGGGTGCGCGCGGTTTCGCGGCCCGATCCGGAAGCTCTTTACTCTGGAGTAAACCCAAAGGGTCTCCAGTGAGAGGCTGGCTCCCGAGCAGATGTCTGCCTTGCGTTTTGCAGGGGCTGAAGGTGATTTTTTGGGGGGCAACCTTTAATGGTGCGTTTCGATCAGGCATGTTTACGCAGAGAGAAGCCCCACTGGACTTACTCCCGTGTACGCCCACCGGATTCAAGGGGTCTCTGTTCCAGGTATAATAAGATCCATAGGAACCAACTCCTAGGGGCCAAGGTCCTTTTGGCCCCCCTAAAATATTTGAGGGGGCTGGCTGAGACCCCCCCTCCAAAGTTGATGGGCATTGTCATTCAAATTGTGTCTGCCCGCCACGTCTGGTGAATGATTATGCAGGGCGGGGCTTACCTGATGGCCCCCCATATTTTATTTAAATTGGCCCCCCGAAAGGCAATCCTATCTATGGAGGGGCAAAGCACGGGCTGGGGGGCGGCGGAAAGGCAAAGCAGCTGGAGGGCACCGGTCTCAGTAGGTTACTTCTGAGTAATTGCATAAGATGATGATTAGAATTTATATACTGCCCTAAACCCAGGGGTCGCAGGGTGGTTCACAAAATAAAATCAAGATATGACATCACAAAATACATAATAAAAATAAAAACAACCACCCAATACAGTGGTACCTCGGGTTAAGTACTTAATTCGTTCCAGAGGTCCGTTCTTAACCTGAAACTGTTCTTAACCTGAAGCACCACTTTAGCTAATGGGGCCTCCTGCTGCTGCTGCGCCGCCGGAGCACAATTTTTGTTCTCATCCTGAAGCAAAGTTCTTAACCTGAAGCACTATTTCTGGGTTAGCAGAGTCTGTAACCTGAAGCATATGTAACCTGAAGCGTATGTAACCCGAGGTACCACTGTATTTATATTGCACTGTAAATCCCACTGTGTTCAGTGGATCTTAGGCTGAGGTTAGCATGCCTAGTGTTGCAGCCTCTAAATTGGGTTCCTTTCAGTTTAACCTTAGGGGGTGCATCCAATTTAAGTTATGCTCAGAGTAGACCCATTGAAATGAATGGACATCAGTTATACCTATCTACTGTGACTAGGACTAGCATTGCATGCGACCCACCTCCTTTTAAAAAGAAAGTTACTGGTCCTCATGGCTAATTTAAGACTGGGTCTACTCTGAGTAATACTTGGTTGAATACAATCCAGAATCGTCTCCCTTTCCCTCCCCAAATCTCCATGCTATCAGTCTTTCAGGTACCGAGATTCCCTTTGTAACCATCTTTAAAAAGTTGCTGCCGAGATGACCACTTTAACCCGACAGGATCTCAACTTCGGACAAGGTACTGGCACGGTTTTTCTCTAAATTTTTCAGAACAGAAACGTACTTTGATTCCCAGCTCTATTAAAAATCAAGGGTAAGGTAAAGGGACCCCTGACCATTAGGACCAGTCATGGCCAACTCTGGGGTTGCGGCGCTCATCTCGCTTTATTGGCCAAGGGAGCTTCTGGGTCATGTGGCCGGCATGACTAAGCCGCTTCTGGCAAACCAGAGCAGCGCACGAAAATGCCGTTTACCTTCCCGCTGGAGCGGTACCTATTTATCTACTTACACTTTGGGGTGCTTTCGAACTGCTAGGTTGGCAGGAGCAGGGACCGAGCAACGGGAGCTCACCCCGTCGCGGGGATTTGAACCACCGACCTTCTGATCGGCAAGTCCTAGGCTCTGTGGTTTAACCCACAGCGCCACCCGCATCCCCTTAAAAATCAAGGCTAGGGGAACCCATTTATCAGGGCTGTGCAACAGACCTGCATCCATCTCCCAGTGAGCGACCTTCACCAGTAGTTTTGGCAGTGCCTTCCAATTGTCCCTAAACAGTTTTTAAACATACACCACCCGCTTCAATTTTTATTCAATAATTTTATTTAATAATTATATTTTGTCCATCTGAGGACAGTATAAAACCACAAAAGTACATAATATAATAACAAGCAAAACTATAACCCTCCACCTTTGTTACATCCGTACCCTTCCCTTCCAGTTGTAGCTGATGTCCTTTCTGAGTTCCTGGAAGTAGCCATTCACCTCATCCTTTATGTCCGAGAAGTCTACCCCACCGGGATCTTTCAGAAAAGGAAAAAATACAATGTACCTGTCCAGGTGAGTGATGTGACTGTCTTTCAGTTGGACCACACTAACATATCTTTTTAGGTTGGCCAGTTGCCCATCATATCATTTTACCGTCATCTGATCCACAATTGTTATTAAACCGCCCTTGTTAAACAGGTTGTTAAATGCTTTGCTGAAATAATTTTTTTAAAAAAAATAAAAAATATTTATACTTTTCAGGTTTATACATTTCATTAATTTTACAATCATTTTAACATTTCAAAACTTGACTTCCTTCCCCCGCTTTCTGTGGTTCCTTAAAGTTATTTTCTAATATCTTCTGCATATACAAATTCTTTTAATTTGCTCATTTATTCATCTACTTTAAATATATACGCTTATATATACTCCTGGTATGCCCCACAGAGGACCTTAAGGTCATATATAGCAACACCCTAGTGGTCCCGGGCCCTAAGGAAGTTAGATTAGCCTCAACCAGAGCCAGGGCCTTCTCAACACTGGCTCCAGCCTGGTGGAACGCTCTGTCTCTTGAGACCAGGGCCCTGCGGGATCTGATCTCTTTCCGCAGGGCCTGTAAGACAGAGTTGTTCCACCTGGCCTTTGGCTTGGAGCCAATTTGATTCCCTCCCCCTCTTTCTTTTTCCTTTCTCCTCCTATGAAGAGATTGCACCCCTATGTTTTAATGCTGTATCTTAATCTTTTAAATTGTATTTGAATCAACTTGTTTTTACTATTGGTTGTTAGCCGCCCTGAGCCCGGTCTTGGCTGGGGAGGACGGGGTACAAATAAAATTATTTATTATTATTATTATTATTAAGAAACTGCAGGTTATTACAGAAATCCTGCCAGTGTTTTTATCTGCGTGCAATTTGTAAATATTCAAGAAACCATTTCCATTCTTTTATAAAAAGTTTGTTATCTTGATTTCTTATTCTTCCGGTAAGTTTCGCCATTTCTGCATAAAGGCAAACCTTGGTTCCCAAATGGCTTAGTTGCCAAACAAATTGGCTCCTGAACGCTGCAAACGTGGGAGTAAGTGTTCCGGTTTGCTGACGTTTTTCAGAAGCCGGACGTCCG
>JAXCMG010000122.1:345731-427774 GCA_034642415.1 Podarcis siculus
GAGATTCTCTGGAATTTTGTTTTTATGTTGTATGTTGGATATGTGATTGTAAAACTTTGATCTGAAAAACCAAATAATATTTTTTTTTAAAGGAAAATCTGGCTTGAAAAAGAAGGGGCGGGAAAATATCTCCTTGCTTTGGAATCAATATCGCAAAGGGTTCAACACTGCCAGCCTCTTATAATGGGACTGGATAACAGACCCCGATTAACCGGTATTTACAACGTCGAGGCATCAAGCCACAGTCATAGAAAAGTAAGTTATGTAAAACTAAGCCTATGTACGCGCACGCACACACACACACATTCTGAGAGCCAGTGTGGTGTAATGGTTAGTGTTGGATGAGGCCTGGATCTAGACACATCAAAGCAGTGTTTCAGTTAAACGCATTGTAAACTTTTTATGAGAAATCGGGTTGGCAAAAGTGGAACTCCACACCGCCATCTGGTGTTGCAGTGTTACAATGCATAAACAAAGCATATAAAGCACAGTTTCTTTGCCAATGTAGCTGAGTCCCAGGGTTCAAATTCTCACACAGCCATGAAGCTCGCTGTCTGTGGCAAGTTTTTGTGGGCCAGAGTCCATTTTTTGAATTATGCTTAGTTGGGAGGTACAGAATGGGCACAGCAGGTCCTGTGGGCAAACATTTGGGTAGTAGCCAATGCTGGTCCTACACAGAGTAGACCCATTGAAATCCGTGACTATGATTGACATAGATCTATTAATGCCTAAGATTTGTAGAATTGCAGAGTTAGAAGGGACTCAAAGGTTCATCTGGCCCAACCCCCTGCTAATGCAATGGGTCTATGTTGAGTAAAACCTAGTTGCATCCAACCATGTCAATTTCGGTATCTTTCGGGTTCTAATTTTTTCACGTTCTCCACATTTTCAGATCAGGATGTTTGTGTGTGTCTGTCCTCATGAAAATCCATCCTCACACAGAATCCGGACACAAAAGCTGTTGGGCTTTTTTTTCTTTTTTTGCTGTTCTTGTTGCAAAATCTCAAGAATAAATGAAGTTTATTCTGGGGCTCTACTCATATTCTTATGGTGAAAATGAGTGAACCGGTAGTCTGATCTACAGCCCCAGCCATACCCAGATGTATGCAACTCTGCATATCCTCCGAATCCCATCCTCCTCAGATACTTGCCATTTGATTTCCCTTTGGATGACTAGAGTCATCATCCTTATGGGCAAGAAGGGATACTTTCCAGTGTTCAGGCATATCCTGTTGGAGATAAATTAAACAGAAAAGAAAAGGATGAAAAGGATCTAGGGGTCTTAGTAAACCCCAAGCTTAACACGAATCAAAAGGCCATGCAGCAGCAAATAATGCTAATGTGATTCTAGGCTGCATCAACAGAAGTCTAGTGTCCAGGGCAAGGGAAATAACAGTACTGCTCTGTTCTGCATTGCTCAGACCACACCTGGAATTCTGTGTCCTGTTCTGGGCGCCACAATTTAAGACTATTAACTAGTTGGAATATGTGCAGAGGAGGGTGACTCAGATTATCAAGGGTTTGGAAACCAAGCCTTATGAGGAATGTTTGAGGGAGTTGGTTATGTTTAGCCTGGGAAACGGGACTGAGATAAGAGGAGAGAGTCATCTTAAGGGCTGTCACATAGAAGATGGAGCAAGCTTGTTTTCTGCAGAGGTTGGATGGCCACCAGTCAGGGATTCTTTAACTGTCACTTCTGCATTGCAGTGGTTTGGAGTACTGTAGATGAGTAACAATGAAGATATTTCCTGTTTAAAAATCTACTGAATGAAGACTTCCTTTTTCTAAACTTCTGTCATGTTTGACCAAAGCGTGTTATTCCTGATCAGATGTGACTTTAGTTTAGAAATGAGCTGAGCGATACATTTTAGAATTCTTTGGAAATGCATTTATTTTCAGACAATTGGCTTTGCAGAGAACAGCCATCCCTTGCTCTGCAAAATCTTCATGGGAAGGGGAGAGAACGTGTTGTGGTCCTGTGCATGTTTACTCAGACGTAATCCCTGCTGCGTCCAGTAGGACCTACCCCGAAGTAAGAGTGCACCCAATGCCAGCCCTACTAGGAGTAGACTCACTGGAGCTAATGAACAAAGAATCATGGAATTATAGAGCTGGAAGTGACCCTAAGGCTCATCCAGTCCGAACCCCTGCAATGCATGACTAACATGCCCCTTTCTTTCAGTGGGTCTCCTCTGAGTAGGTTTCAGTTGCATGCAACCTTTAAAATACTTGTTCTGCCAAAGAATTCTGCCCATCTACCCCATCACTGCCAATCTTTCACATAATTTTGTGGTTTGGGTAAGTTTAGTGCATCATGTTTAAGTGGGGCTTTTGACCCCAAGTCGATTCTCATTTTTGAAGTCCAACATGCTGGAGAAGGTGGTGTTCTTTCGAAGCCTTCGGGCATCTTCTCCACCCAGAAGTACTGAAGAAATAAGAGTGTGGGGAGGGGGCCCGGAGGCTCCCCCCACCAATTTCAGGGTGTTGTGTTCCACCAGTGGAAGGAGAAGGGTTCCCGGAGGACGTTGGTGCCGCAGTGGACCTCGCCAGACAAGATGTGGTAGGAGAAAAAGTCATCGATGAAGGTACAGTTCAGCCCCAGCGGTTCCAGCAAGGAGCGGACTTTCTCTTCCAGGCAGCACTGCCCATGGATGATGGGGCCAAATGGCTTTGGGATGCCCAGGTGCTTCCCCAAGACGAGCATGTTCACCTAGGCGGAGCAAAAACAAACAAATGCTACAGTCTGGGTTGGTTTTTCTGCCATCTCAGCATGCAGAAGGCTGCCTTCTACTGAGTCTAACCATCCATCCAGCCCAAAGTTCAGTACACTGACTGGCAGTAGTGCTTTTCCAAGGTTTCAGACAGAGGGTCTCTCTCAGTCTTAGCCAGAGATGCCACTGAAATGGAACCTGGAGCCTTCTGCAGGCAAGGCAGGTGCTCCACCACTATGTCTCTGTTTAAAAGTAAAATAAGTTTCCAGTCCTCATGGATCTGAAGCGAGGACTGGTTTCAAAAGGAACACAGGGAGCTGTCTTGCACCGAGTCAAATTATTTGGCTCAGTACTGTCTACATTGACCGGAAGTGGTTCTCCAGGATTTTGGTGCAGGCAGCCTCTCCCAGCCCTACCTGGAGATGCCATTGAACCCGGGACCTTCTGCTTGCAAGGCAGCTGCTCTGCCACTGAGCTATGGCCCCTCCCCATCTAGCTCAGTGCTGCCTACACTGACTGGCAGCAGTTCTCTGGAGGTTACTGCTCCGGATGCCGATTTCCAGAGAAAAGGTTTGAGCTGCGCTCTACACCCCTGCACAAATACCAAGGAATGACGGAGGGAGGAAAGCCCCTCACCATGTCTGGAAACAAGGCGGTCGCTGTAGAATCTTCCAGAGTGAACAGCTGAGGGATGTCCACGATATCTCTCTCGCTCAGGCCCAGCTCCCGCTTCAAAATGCTCCGGTTCCAGTCGATGCAACTCTGGAAGAAAGAAGAAGATGCAAAATATTCTCCTTGGGCTGTAAAACCCGCTTTTGTTTCATGTTGAATATTTGCACCTGAAGGCAGCAAAGCTGCCATGCATTTTTAAGCTCAGGATAGCAAGTAACAGGTTTTTTTTTTAAAAAAAAATCAACCACAAGTTCCTGATATATTAAATAACAAATCACAGGCCCCTCCAGATTGGTGTTTTATTGTGTGCATATTTTGCAACATGCTCTCGACACAATAATATTGCATTACTGGTGGATTTATTCTGCATCATCATCATCATTATCATTTTGTTATTTCTTCTATCCCACCTTTGCTTCAAGGAAATCAAGGTAGCAAACATGGACCCCCTCCATCCCATTTTATCCCCGCAACAACACTGCAAGGTAGGTCTGGCCCAGAGGCAGTGACTGGCCCCCAAGGCCACCCCATGAGCTTAACGGCTGAGTGGAGGATTCGAACCCGGGTCTCTCCCAGTCTGACACTCTAGCCACTATACTACACTGGCTTTATTAGCTGTTCTACGATGTTTCCCCAACTGCTACCACATTATTGTTGTCCAAGGGGCTCCAGGGTAAAAATATACCCAGAATGCTTGTGGCATAAAAAGCTGTAAATTATGGGATATGCATGGATTGGAAACGAAGCCCCCAAAACACAGCAAGGTTCAAATGCAATAGAGACTGGGATTGCTTATGACTGCCCCAATAGCATCACAAGCCCAAACCATCACAAATGCACAATAAAATGGATCTTCCAGAGGGGCTTTATGTGTTATTGCTACTTCAGGGTAGTTGTTTTGGGGTTTCTTTTGACTCGCAACAGTCTTGGTCACACAACCACCATAAATAGTTTCCTGGGACAGCATTTTTCTGATCAATTTGACTCGGCAGGCCTTGTGCCAGGAGGAAAGAAAACTCAAAACCCAGGTTGGTGAACCGATAGCAACTAGACTTGATTCCAGTAAGCCATGATTTGCAGCCAATATATATTTTTTTCCATTTAACAAACCAGTCCATATGAGGAAAGCTTGAAGGAGCTGGGTCTGTTTAGCCTGGAAAAGAGGAGAGTGAGAGGAGATTGGATAGCCATCTTCCGATATATGAAGGGCTGTCACATGACAGATGGAGCAAGCTTGTTTTCTTCCACTCTGGAGGGTAGGACTCGAACCCATGGCTTCGAGTTACAAGAAAGGAGATTCCGAACAAACATTAATAATAACTTCCTGGCAGTAAGAGCTGTTTTGACAGCGGAGCGGACTCCCTCAGGAGATGGTGGACTCTCCTTCCTTGGAGGTTTCTAAGCAGAGCTTGGATGGCCATCTGCATTGAGATTCCTGCATTGCAGCGGGTTGGACTAGATGACCATTGGGATCCCTTCCAATTCTACGCTTTTATGCTAGACATAATGTTACGCCAGGGAGCAGGGTTTGCTTCCTTCGCATGTTAGTTGGGAAGGATTGAAGGAGCCCTCAGAGGGACAGTCAGGGCAAACTGTTACTTGTGGTTCCCCATGATGTGGGAACCGCACCTTTAGCAAGCAAGAGCTTTCACTCTGGTTTTCGCCTCAGGGTAGCCTTCACATATAAATGCAGCCATGCAGATCTATGGCACAACCGCATTTGAAATACCGTGTACCGTTCTGGTCACCTCACCTCAAAAAGGATATTGGAAAAGGTCCAGAAAAGGGCGACCCAAATGATCAAGGGGAAAAGCCGAGCGAGAGGCAACATGACAGTTTATAAAACTACATGTGGTGCAGAGAAAGTGGAGGGAGGGAAGCTTGTTCTCCTTCTCTTGGGATACCGGACATTGTGGACATCCATGTTGGAAGATTCGGGACAGATGAAATCAAGGACTTCTAGAGTTAAACTGTGGAACTCACTGCCACAGTTTGCAGTGATGGCCACCCATTTGAAAGGCTTTAAAAAGACAGACTTATGGAGGAGAGGGCTATCGAAGGCGGTTGGCCACAATGGCTCTGTTGCTCTGCCTCCGCCCGTTGCTGAATACCAGTTTCTAGGAATCACGAGTGGGGACTTTTGCTGTTGCGCTCAGGTCCTTTTTGTGGGGTTCCCACAAAATGGAGCCCTGGTTGGCCGCTGTGAGACCAGGACGCTGGGCTGGGTGGACCATTGGCTTGATCCAGCAGGTTCTCCTCATGGCCTTTACTGTATTCTACCACAGTTACAGCCAACATGGCGTCCTGCGGGTAGCCGCCAACTCCCCTCATCCCCAGCCATCATGGCCCAAGGGTCAGGAATGGCAGGAGTTGCAGTCCCTCAGCACCAGGAGGGTGCCATCTTGGCTACCCCCTTTCTGAAAAATAAAGCAAAGTAAATAACTTCAATCGACTGTGGTGGTAGAAATTGCCACAACCGTCTTGTTCATTTAAAACAGCCTCATGAACTGAAGCACTTCATAATTCTCCCATTTTATTTCATGATTGTTGTTTAGGTCAGGAGAGCAATCCATGTCTGAGGTAAAAAAACGAAAAACCTTAGCCGCGCCTTTTTATTTTATCTCCGGATGACCTCAGTTTAGCTAACCACAGTTGTTCTTTTATAATCGCTGGGGAATTTGGTGTGGTTAGGAGATAAATGACCATAAATGTCTGGCTCGGCATCACATTTTACCTCAGAGTGTTATAGCACAGATCACGCTTAACAGCACTCCCCTTGTCAGTCAGCGAGAAATAAATCCATATCTTCCTCTTTGCTTATTGCGATTATCTCCCGGAAGATTATAAAGAGGTGGTGAGCTTTTATTTTAAAAGGATCAGGTTTTTTTTAAAAAACATGTTTTTGTTAGCGGGTAAAAGGAAGTGCTTTGTCGTGGCGAAGGGGCTTGAATAACTCCAAGAAGCCATGAGCTATGCCATGCAGGGCCACCCAAGATAGACAGGTCATAGCCGAGAGTTTAGACCAAACGTGATCCACCTGAAGAAGGAACTGGCAATCCACTCCAGTATTTTGCCAAGAAAACTCCATGGACATAAAAAGGAGAAACTCTGAGAAGCAAGTGAGAGTTTCCAAAGCATGCTCTTGTTTATGGGGTCAGGCGACAGGAGCATTGACTGGTGTGTTAGGCCACATTGCTATTAGGGTTTGTGATTCTTAGTGTGAAATTTGTTCTCCGTGAAAAGGAAATTTGTGTTTTGCAAAGTGACTGTTTTCTATCAGCCTAACTAATGAATGGGGGATTGATTCTTTAAAGAAAAATCTACTTTCCGAAACAAGACAAGAACCGAAATGCAACCCCCTTTCCAAATTTGCATTTCTCCATATTTTGCAATGCACTTCTCCAGCCATGTGCATATGCATATGCTGAGGTAAAGTGTGCGTAAAAATGCATACGATAATGAAGATGGCATTCAAAAGTAGGGAACCCTGCTTGTGGGTTTTCCTTTGGGGCTTCTGGTCAGAGATTGTGAGAAGAGGAGGTTGTTTGGCCTGTCCCTATGTTCTTATGAAATTTAAATAAACATATTGGGGATATTTAAATATTAGGGAACACAGGCTTTGCAAAAAAAGTGGGGGGACTGCATGAATAAATGTATATATCAGGAGAAATCCACACTGAACTGCTGCTGAAATTTTCATGAAGGCTTTTTAAAGACACACATCACACTTTGCACACTGATGTGGCAATGCAGAGAACTGAAAACTGGAAAAATGAAAGAAACCAAGATGGACAGTTTCACCCATCCCTAGGCTTAATAGCCTTTGTCGATCTGGTGTCCTCCAGATATTTCAGACTACAGCTCCTATCAGCCCCAGCCAATATTTTGTCGATATTTCGAAGTAAAAAAAAAAAGACCTGGATGTTACCAGGTTGGCAAAGGCTGGCCCAGGAAGGAAGATGGAGAACAGCTGTGGCCCTCCAGATGTTGATGGATTCCAACTCCCATCAGCTGCAGGCAGCGTGGTCAGGGAAGAGGAGGATGGGAGTTGTAGTCTGGGATCAGCCAGAGGTTGGCCAGCCCAACATTGAAAGAAGGCAGAGGGGGAATGGAGGGAGCCAGGGGCAGTGAAGGCAAGTGAGGGTCTAGTTCAGGGATGGCGGAAGTTGCGGCCCTCCAAATGTGGTTCGACCCCAACACCTACCAGCCCCGGCCAGCAAGGCCAAAGGCTCAGATGGGTGCCAGACATTCATGCCAGACATTCAAAGCACTACGATGCCATTTGAAACAGTCACGGCTTCTGGGAGCTGTCATTTGTGACAGGTGCTGAGAAGTGTTAGGAGGCCTACTTGGGGCTGAAAAATAACAGAAAGTCTTTCTTTGGATGCAGAAAAACCCTGGTGGCAAGGTCTAGGAGTGCGGAAAGGAGATTACTAAAAAGGGAGACAGACATTTACCTAAGCGAGTTGGACCACAGAAACCAGTTGCCAGGGGAAGTTGTGGTACGTCGTTTACTTGATGACAGAAACGAAACAAAATGTGTTTCTTTTCCAGGGAAGATGTATTGCAGATCTAACGCAGGGTGTGACTTCAGAGAGATGCCAGGGCTCAACCCAGACACAATTGCTCAATTTCACCATTAACGGGAACAGAAATGGCCAGGTTTTGCCTGTTTGTCCCACCTCTGGAACGGAAATCAATCTAGCAAGCACAATAGGTATTTATGTTGCTTTCCATCTGCAAATGATACATAATTGATTGCTCCCTTTCCCCTCCTTTGCACTGTGTTTCCTTTGCACTGAAATGATGGGGTGGAAGAACATAACAACGATACAATCATGTGATTAATTATGGACACTATATAATTGTGCCATGGCGGACAGCAGGACAAACAATGTAGGTTTTTTTGCAAAAGGTGAACTGAGGTGGAATGGAAACTGCGCTGCAAATTCAGGGTGGGATGGAAATGGTCCAGATCCACCTGCACTCTGATAACGGTTTACCTGCACATACTTGCTGTCACGGTGCAAAAGTCTGTCTGCCAGGAGCTCATCCAGAGTAATGCGCCCCACTCTCCCGAGACCTGCAAGGGAAATGGTTTTCACAATTTTTAAAACTTGCTGGCTTTCGTGAGCCCCATTGGGAAGGCAGCAGTAACAGCATGGTGCTGACAACAGCAATGTTGCAGGTTCAAATCCTGAATGGGGCAGCTGCATATTCTGGCATTGCAGGGGGTTGGGCTAGATGATCCTCAGGGTCCCTTCCAACTTTACCATTCTTTGATTCTGTCCTCACCTTCAAACAGGGCAGCATTTCCGAAACCTTCTTTTTGCTTCTCTCTAAACAGCTTCAGGCAAGCAGCGGGACTGGCTAAGAGCAACCGGAAACCCTGCAGGGAGAGAAATGAGAAAGGTAAATTGCTGGGCAGAATTTGGGACCTCCATTTAGGTGCCCATTATGGGAAGCCCACAAGCAGGACTTGAGTGAGACAGCAACTCTCCTCACCTGTGATTCCTGTGATTCAGAGGCATACCGACTCCAACAGCAGAGGTAACACACTGTGACTAGCAACCACTGATGGCTTTGCCCTCCCTGAATTTGTCTAATCTCCCTGTAAAGCTTTTCTGGGAGGCTGCAGCCCTGCCACAGAGACTGGGGACAGGGATAGGGCTCCGTGAGAGAAGCCGGCAGAGTGACTTTTCCAGTGTAGAGCTAATCAGGTATAAAGCATCAAATATGGAAAAGGAAGCCGGTCAAAGCACTTCCCTGAGGATCAATACCTTCCTGTTGGAAGCCGGAACAAAGGTCAGGAACTCATCCACATGCCCTACAGTGAGCCAGTCAGAATAGAGCTCAATAGGGGGCTGGACTCTTTGAGCATAGAGGAAATCCCGGACAATTTTGACCATTTTCCTGTTGCCAGACCTAAGAGATGAGGCGGGGTGTTTTTTTTTAAAGAAAGGGAGGGATGGAAGGAAGGAGAGAGAGAAAGAGAAAGAGAGAGAGAATAGAAGGTGGGATTAGAACTAGTGATGGGGGGAAATAAATCCAGTTTGCATTTGATTCTCACTTGATTTGAGCTTTCCAAACCAAAACACAGCCACCTTCTGAAATTCGCACTTCTTTTTAAATTTGCAACACTGTTCTCTGGTCAAACAATGTGTACAGAAATGCATATACTATGGTAATGCATGCATATAAATGCATCTAATAGTGAAATAAATTACAAAAAAATCATTGTGTTAAAAAAAGCATCCCTGCCTGAAACCCTGGAGAGCTGCTGCCAGTCAGGGACCTGGCTCAGTAAGAGGCAGCTTCCTATGCTCTCATGAGTAGCCAGATGCATCTTTGCAGTATCTGGGTGGTGAGGAACCCATTGAAAACCAGAAGCCAGCATTGCCTTCCCAGCAAATATCTTCCCAGCTGCCTCTGTCTGAGTTGGGAGGTGCTTGGGTCTCTAGGTGGCTTCATACCATGAGATCCTCCTACATTAAGGCTTCCTTATTAACCAAGCAAGGGACGCGGGTGGCGCTGTGGGTTAAACCACAGAACCTAGGACTTGCCGATCAGAAGGTCGCGGTTCGAATCCCCACGACGGGGTGAGCTCCCGTTGCTTGGTCCCTTCTCCTAGCAGTTTGAAAGTACGTCAAAGTGCAAGTAGATAAATAGGTACTGCTCCGGCGGGAAGGTAAATGGCGTTTCCGTGCACTGCTCTGGTTCGCCGGAAGCGGCTTAGTCCTGCTGGCCACATGACCCGGAAGCTGTCTGCGGACAAGCACCAGCTCCCTCAGCCAATAAAGCGAGATGGGTGCCGCAACCCCAGAGCCGGTCATGGCTGGACCTAATGGTCAGGGGTCCCTTTACCTTTATTAACCAAGCACAGAACAGCACAGGAAAGCTTTTGTTAGCCTCATGACAACCCACTCCTAGTTCTTGCCTCCCCCAAAACAATTGCTAGACCAGGGTTTCCCAGAGAAAATATCTGAATGGTATCCAGCAACAAGGCACTGACTTTCTGATTCATCCCCTGATGAAGAATTGGATTTATGCCATCATTGCTCTCTCTGGAGCATCCTTGGTGCCTTAGATTATGGGGGGGTGGGGTCCAGATATCGTTGGACTCCACTTCCCATCAGCCTAAGGCAGCATGGCCAATGATCAGGGATGATACAAGTTGTGGTTTAGCCAGAATGGCATAGTGGTTAGAGTGTCAGACTTGAACCCGGGAGAGTCCAGGGTTCAAATCCCCACTGTGCCATGAAGCTTCTTGGGTGTGACCTTGGGCCAATCCCTGCCTCTCAGCCCAACCTGTCTCACAGGGTTGGTGTGGAGGTTAAAGGAGGAATGGGAGAACCATGTGTGGCATCTTGAAAAAGCTGGGATATAAATGGAAGGAATAAATCAATATCTGGAGGGCCGAAGGCCCCCCAACTGGCAGTCGCTCTACATAAGATCAGGCAGGAAGTCTTTTCCCCAGCCCCACCTGGAGATGCTGCTGAAGATTGACTCTGGGACCTTCTGCATCCAAAGCAGATTCTCTACCACTGAGATATGACCCTTCCCCCACCCCCAATTACTTTCAGTTAACAATTGAATGGCAAGTCTTGAAACCAGTCCCCTGCAATGCTGTGTTCCCCCACCTCTACAAGCAAGGTTGGGGAATTGTGATTGTAATTATTTTTATTTTGAACTTGGTAGTTTACCCTGGGAAACTGCTGCCAATGAGGATCCTTCCCAGTGGGTACTCCTTCCCCTTGACCGTCACGGCAGGGCTGACGTCCAGGTTCCCGAATGAATCCAGGCTGGATACGCGCCCGTACCGGGGTTCTCGGGTCACGTACCCAAAATCAGGGCCCTCCAAGGAAACACAACAAGGAGAAATAGGAGCATAGGCAAGTATACAGAAGGCAAGGTGTTGCACAAGATGTGCCTTTAACTTCTAATCTGTGTCTGGAAAATGCTCTCTGCTTCCAGAGAGGAAGGTGAGAAATCTTACTTAATCTGGAGAGATGTGCTTTCATTATTTGGCTTTGAGAGGGGCAGTGTACAGATAAAGTCAGTTGCAGCCAACAAAATTCTGCTCAGAGTAGACCCATAGAAATTCATTACTGTTTCTCCCCCTCTCGTAACAGTTGAACATCCAATGGAGCTGAATGTTCAGGACGCATCAAAGGAAGTCCTTCTATAAGTCCTTCTATATATGGTTAAACTATGGAACTCCCTTCCGCAGGAAGCAATGATGGCCATCAACTTGGTTGGCTTTAAAAGAGAATTGGAGAATTGGACAAAGTCGTGGGATAAGATAAGGCTATCCAGGACTATGAGTCACAATGGAGCCATAGTTGGAGGCAGCAATGCATCTGAATACCAATTGCTGGAAACCACAGGAAGGGAGAAGGCTCTTGTGCCCAAATCCTGCTTGTAGGTTTCTCACAGGCATCTGTGAGAACAGGATGCTGCACTAAATGAGTCACTGCCGGATTCTTCGTATGCTCTTAACCCAGTGTGGTAGACCAAGTTGGGTTCAAATCCACTCTCAGCC
Organism: Podarcis siculus; assembly: GCA_034642415.1. NCBI lineage: Eukaryota > Metazoa > Chordata > Lepidosauria > Squamata > Lacertidae > Podarcis > Podarcis siculus. Next base: position 357,657 of record JAXCMG010000122.1, read on the forward strand.
ATGAAACTTCCTCAAGTGACCTCAGGCCTACATCACTCTCTAATCTAATCTACCACACAGGGCTATTGTTAGGGGGAAAGTAGGGTGGATGGAGAGAGAAACATAACCATCCTGGGCTCTTTCAAGGAAGACGTGGGCCTGGTTTGTACGCAACACAAAACCATGGTTTGCTTAGCCAAAGTGTGTTTTGTATGAACCCAGCCCAGCAGACCAACTGTGGTTTGTTTTCTGGTGGCAAACCAAAACGTCATGCCATTGTTTCCTTTTTGCTTAGGAACTATGGCTCATTTTCAAAGTGGCTTGGCATTTTGTCTGAAGCCTCACTGAACCATGGTTTGTTTGGCCACCCTAGCCCATAATCTCTTCCAGCAACAGAGCAAGAGGCAAGAAAAACCGGGAATCAAGAAGCTAAGACAACTCTTGCAACATATGAAATGATTGCTTTTAGTCGCAGATTGTGTGTGGATAAATATAATGATATTTGCAATGCATTTATAGAAATTATAGTGACTTGTATACTCTCTGGAATAATGAATGACATTACTTATATAGGTACTGTATATAACATATTGTAGTAGACTTTTATGCACCTTTTCACCCCCCCCATTTCTTTCACTTTATTTGTTCACTGAAAATGGAGAAAACAAGTCATAGCTTCTTGTTCATCCATGAGACAAAGCGTGGTTTGTTGAACAAGCCTCAGTTTAGCATTCCGTGCAAACACAGCCATGATATTTAGATTTCTTTTCTAATGCTATTGATGGAAGCATCTGCTTTCAGTAACAGAAGTGATGTGCTGAGGGCTGAAGAAGCTTGGCTTACCAAAATGCTTTTGAAAGGGAATTTCTTGAGGCCTCGGTTCCTGGGGGAGTCAAAGACGACAGGGAAGGACTTGTGGGGGGCCTCCACATAACCAAACTCCATCTCATCCTGTTAGAGAGGAGGGAAATGGATCAGGATCCCCACTTGGTAAGGTGTTGTATCCCTTTGGGAATGACCAGTTTAAAAATCTGTTTGCAAAAACACTCTTCCCTCTTTCCCGAAATGGGTTTAACACTTACTAGTTACTTAAAGCATTTGCAGCCTGTTCTTCAGATCAGGGAACAAAGCCAATGAAAATAAGAAAAGGAAAACAATAATATACAAGAATTACAAAATCCTATGAACAGGTCCAATAAACAGCAAATTAGCAATTGTGCCTTAAGGTGAGCAAACAAATATTCACCCTTCCTTAACTGCTAGAGTGTGTATTGGGAGACCTGGGGGAAGGCAGTGATGGGGAAGGCAGAGACCTTCTGGTGGCAGCAGGTGCCCCACCTGGCCTCAGGGATGTACAACTTCAAGGAGGGTACCTGGATCCAGCGGTCGCCCCGATTTTCAATCTCCGGGCAGATGGTCAGCTTACAGCCAGCTTTCTGTGCCAGGGCTTTCACAGCCTCCAGGAATGTCTGGTTGGGGTTGGTGCCTCTTTCAATGCTGGAAAGGAGAAAAAGATGCAAAGGGAAGGAAAACTATGTAGACGAGGACCACAGGGCCATCTTTAGCCAGGTCAAAGTTGATGAGCTTTTTTTTAGGGGTACAAGTCTAAGTTGTTCAGCTTTTAAGGAGGTTAAAACCACTAACATGAAAAAATAAAAAGCGGCAGCGATAGCTCCATCTTCCCTTTTTGTGATCATGCGAAAATGAACGACGCCACTAGGGCATGCCACTGGATACATTGATTCTGCAGCTCTTCCACAAAAGAGAATGGAAATGACCCGGCGATCAACCGCTGATCGCGGTTAAGAACTTAGGCAGCTTCAGCAGCAGGTGCCTGCCCCCCCCCGAATTCAGCGCCCGGGTGCCCCGCACCCCTTTCACCCCTGGGTAGAGACAGCCCTGGAGGACCATTAAGAGCATGAGAAGAGCCTGCTGGATCCGGCCAGTGTCCTATATAGCCCAGCCTCCTGTTCTCGCAGCGGGCAACCAGATGTCCCCAATGGGAATCCTGTATGCAGGATATGAGCACAGCAGCATCTCTTCCTGTTTGTGATTCCCAGCAGTTGGCATTCAGAAACATTACTGCCTCTGACTGTGGAGATGGAGCATAGAGGATTCTGGCTAGTAGCCCTTGACTCCCTTTCTTTGGAAGCCATTGTGGCTCAACTGCAGAAGTGAACCATTCTCAAATTAGGTTAGTACTTATGGTACACACACACACGTTTCCCAGGATGTGCTTCCTCTAGCGCTGAGATGTTTAGCTGGGGAGCAGCTAAAGTCCTAGTCAGAGCAAGAAATGAATGGACCTATGTTTGCCATGTTCAGTCACTTCAGTAGCTCCACCCTGAGCAGGACTAGCACTAGGTGCAACTCTAAGGAAACTATGAGATATAGAATCGTAGAAGTATAGAGTTGGAAGGGACCCCAAGGGTCTTCTGGTCCAACCCCCTCACAATGCAGGTATCACAGCTGAAGAATCCCTGGCTGATGGGCATCCAACCTCTGCTCAAAAACCTCCAACATCCATTTAAAGGTTGGAAACCTAGGAAGTGATACTCATCTGAACATTAATCATCTGCTTGGTTTTAGCATCCTAAATGACATCATTACCCACTGCTCCACCCACAACACCCCGCCGCCGCCACCCACAAAAATATGGTGGTTTTCTAACCTGCAGACAAATATCTCCAATGGCTTCAATGTGTTGGGGGTCATTATCCAGGGAGCCACTCGGAAAACCACAGTGTCTGTGAAAACGGGTGTGGCTGGCGAATTCTGTGGAAAGTAAGAGTTGGGGTGGGGGAGAGAGAACATCAGAAGAGTCTGGCTGCAGGGTCAGGCCATTGGGATCACATCCAGCATCCTGTTCTCACAGTGGCCAACCAGATGCTTATTGGAAGCATGGGTGCAGCTGGAAATTATGGCCTCCCGTGTCCCCCACCATCCTCATCAGGATTGTACCTGACTTGAGTGCTCCAGCAGTGTCGCGTTCAAAGAAACTAGGCCTTTGAAGTCGGCATCTGGGAAGGCCAAGCCCTCCACGTAGAAAGTGTGCTGCCCTTTCCCATCAGTGCGTCCCACGGTGTAGGAAAGCTTGTCCACCCCCAACACATGCTCGTAGTTTGAGAATGACACATCGCCTGCAATGAAAGTAAACCATGTGACATCTGTTACTATATTTTGTTGTGCTTGTTTATAATATTTACAGGGAAAGTCATGCAAACATCCTGCAAGCAAACTGGAACAAATGCAGGATGGAAGTTTGCTGTTGTATAACCTCCCTGCAGACAAATCAGAATCAATGCACAATAAAGGCAGATGCAGTCTAATATCTGCATGAGTTTTCTGCAAACAAAGCAGAACAAATGCACCATAAAGACTGTGCATTGTCTGACGTCTGCATAAGCATTGCACAAGCAAATCAGGACGGATGCTCAGTGAACAGGTCTGGAGGATCCCCCTGTTGATTCTGTCAGAGCAGAGGGCAGATATTGGAGCAAAGAACTGGGGACTCACCTCTAGCATGGAAAACTCTCACTTTGGCTGCATCGAACATGGAGATGTGAAGGACTAGTTTGTGGGTGTCAAAGATGCCAGCAGGGCCATGGGTGTTCAGTATCAGAAGCGACAAGTCTTGCAGGTCTTGGAAAAACAGGAGGGACAAGGATTTAGGTGTCAGAATAGATCACCATCAAGGTGCTCTTCCAGCCTCCCTAGATGGAGTCTTCTGACTGAGCTTGCCTTTCCAGTTACCGTATTTTTTGCTCTATAAGACTCACTTTTTCCCTCCTAAAAAGTAAGGGGAAATGTGTGTGCGTCTTATGGAGCGAATGCAGGCTGTGCTGCTATCCCAGAAGCCAGAACAGCAAGAGGGATTGCTGCTTTCACTGCGCAGCGATCCCTCTTGCTGTTCTGGCTTCTGAGATTCAGAATATTTTTTTTCTTGTTTTCCTCATCCAAAAACTAGGTGCGTCTTGTGGTCTGGTGTGTCTTATAGAGCGAAAAATACGGTATATATCAACCCACTCCAAAGGTTCGTGCAAACTAGGGGTTGATGTTTGAGAACTGCTGACTCTGGGACATGGCCTCAAAGGTCTCTTCCGCAGAGGTGCACGTACGAAGCTTCATTGCAGACATATGAAACTTGACTTCAGAGGTGCAGAGATGAAGCTTCATTTGATGCTATGAAATTTGGGGATATCGTTAGCTGACGGTGCTGGTCCTTCCCCTCCCCATATCCTGGTCACCATAAGAGGGGGAAATGGAGAGCACAGCCATGGGCGTAGCCGGGGGGGGCAGGGAGGGGCAGCTGCCCCCAATAATTAAAAATCAATAAAAATATATAGCAAACTGAGGTTCTGCCGCCCCTGACACAAAAGCCTGCTCCACCCCACAACAAAAATCTTGGCTATGCCTATAAGCACTGCAGAGATGCAGAGGACTGGTTTGTACTCTTTCCTTATTTTTAATTCCAGGATTTGGCTATAGAATCTGAATTAATGCCAATCAGACAAGAGTTGCTGAGCCTGTGCATTTTTGGCAGATTTTTTTAAAAAATTTGTGTTTTAGATCATTGTGATAACTCACCCTAGGACCCTAGAATGAAGGGTGAGTAATAATAATTACTGTTGTTGTTATTATTATTGGAACCATTCTTGCCCATTACAATAAGCTGTAGGTCTTTGTGGGCAGGGATGCGGCTTTCACTGGCTTATTCCCATCAAGCTGCAAGGCCAGGGTTCAAGGAGCATTTATTTATTGCATTTACACCCCACCTTTTTCTCCAAGGAACTCATAGGAGCATACATGGTTCTCCCTCTCCCCATTTAATCCCCACAACAACCCTGTGAAGTAGGTCAGAAACCGTGACTAGCCCAAGGTCACGCCCAGTGAGCTTCATGGCCAAGTGGCGGTGAGTGAATCCTGGACTCTACCAGCTCCTAGTCCAACACTCAAACCACTACACCACACTGGCTGCTTGGCCCCAGTATGTACCTGTGTGGGATCGGACGTACGGATAGGCATTGTCCATGTCTCCAAAGCTCGGGCCGTCCCTGTCGCAGTTGACCAGCAGAACCGCTCCTTCTCCTTGGGGACCCCAAGACCATTTTGTCTGCAGGGAAAACAGCAACAATGAATTTCATTGCTTCCTCTCAAATGTTATATAAGAGGGTCTCTCTTGTGTGCCTTGGAGAGCGGCGGGGGGGGGGGACCGAGCCTCTCATTACTCCCTTTCATTCTGCTTCCAGCAGACAGATCCCTTTCCAAGGTGGATCCATGCAACCAGATCCCACCCCTCATTTGGAGGCCAACAAGTTTTGGATCTGCTGGTGTAGATATGCACATGTTCAACTGAACCAGTGGCTAAGTCTGGATTGTTAGTCAACACAGCCCTCCCACCCCACCCTGTTCCAATAAAGGTTTTTTCAGGCCTCATTCAGATGCAAAAGAGGAGGCACAAAACTTATGCAGGGTTTACGTTCTGGGGGTCTGCACACAAATATCTTGCAGAAGGTCATGCAAGATCTTGTGAGTTCTTCGCAAGATCCTGCAAAATCTCCTTCTGACTGTTTCCTTCACGTTCTCCATTTACCGTATTTTCCCACCACCTGTGCAAAGCTGCAACTGTGCAAGTAAATCCAACGTAAGATATTTGCAAGACCATTTTGTCATGCGAAAATCTCTCTGTCTCTTGTAGTTGATTTGTTTGGGAGAAAGATCCCAAAAGCTTCATCCGACAAAAGACTGTCTGAAAAGTGGCATCACCTTCCTTATGCCTGGTAGGTTGATTTTATCTCTTGGAACCTTAATTCGGTTTTCAGGTGACATCTTCTGTATAAGTGGCAGAGCACCTGTTTGGCATGCAGAAGGTCCCAGGTTCAATTCCCAATGGCATTTCTAGGTACAGTGGTACCTCAGTCTAAGAACAGTCCTGTTAACGAACAATTTGGGCAATGCACTTCGCAAAACGGTGTGGTGGGGACCGTTCTTGGCAGACACAGATCTATTAGCATATCTGATGACGTAATTCTTTATGCAGCTCATAGTTAAACGGCGGAACTCCCTCCCACAGGAAGCCAACTTGGATGGCTTTAAAAGAGGATCAGGCAAATTCATGGAGAAGAGAGCTATTGATGGATACTAGCCAGGATGGCTCTGCTCTGTCCTTACGGTCAGAGGCAGCAATGCTTCTGAGCACCTGTAGCTAGAAGCCACAGGAGGGCAGAGGGCTGCTGTTGTGCTCAGGTCCTGCTTGCGGGTTTCCCATTGGGGCATCTGTTCAGCCACTGTGAGAACAGGAGGCTGGACTGACAGAAACATAGGAAACTCTGCCATTCTTACCTTGTTGTTTGCTTCGCCATCCACCTTACCAGTTCGGCTAGTATCAGCGTCCAGAGAGATAGCTGACAATATATTGGGGTGTGTGGGGGGGAAATAATGTTAGTACTTCAGGCTACATATTTGATACTGTGCACAAATATTTTTACTTTATTGAATTTATTGCATTTATACCCCATCCTTCCTCCCCAAGCGGCCCAGGGGGTTAATACCACAGAGCAAGCTGCCATGCCAGGCTTAGCTAGGTCAATTCCCCTTACCTTGGGAGAAAATAGGTAATGAAGCCTATTGCTCACCCCCAGTCTACCTGAGAAGTTCAACATGTAAAGAGGTTTGAGCTAGTTGCTCCAGCTCAATCGTATGGCTCTCACGAGCCACTATACCAATGATTTAGGAACTTGCACCACTGTAACTTGCCTGTGCAACTTTTTCTGAATGCTATATGGAAAAGCACATGAACCTGGCCTTTGGAGTGTTTGTAAGTAAACTATTTTTAACTTACCAAATGTGTGGCCTTTTTCTATGCTGGGGGAAAGGGGAAATTTGGAACCCACAGGAGCCTGTACAGGTCTAACAGCCTATATTTCCATGCTTTGCTTTGCTTTGCTGCATATGTTGTGATTATAAATCTCTGCTGGGGTTTTCTTGCCAAAAGTACTTGCCCCAGACTTGGATCTTGGAATCCAGGAATTTGTGTGTGTGTGTGTGTGTGTGTGTGTGTTGCAGCAACAGCCTAGAGCTGTGAGGAATAAGGATCTGAATACCAAATACGAGTGAGAATGTGGAAGGACTGGTCATTACTTACCCATACAAGTGATGTACAACCAAGCATTGGCAATGAGGGTGTCCCCCGTTGGCCCGTAATATGAAACCCGAACCTGCAAAAAGACACAGTACCCAGTCATAAGAACACAAGAAGAGCCCTGCAGTTTTGATCAGACCAATAGCTCTGATCCAGTTCAGCATCCTGTTCCCACAGTGGCCCAACCAGGTGCCCCAAAGGGAAACCCTCAAGCAGCCATTCCCAACAATGCCACTGACACCTAATGTTTTTTTCTTGCGAGGTTTAAATAGCACACAGAATGGCAAATCCCATATGGCAGCAACATGGGCTCTTCCATCCCACCATTTAATGTGGACCTCTGTTAATTCTCCACTGTCCATGTGATGTTCTCCTCTAAATCACTGACTTTCCACCCTTACCACTCTCTCAGTCTTGATTTTCTCATAACAGGGATACTCTGAAAAGTAAGTAAGGGCCCCCCTCATCCTTTTATTCCCCTAAGTCTCATGGTTCCCTCCAGGCTTGTATCCAAAAGGACAGGCTTTCAGAAGATGAGCACGGCTGTTGGTATAAGGGTCCCTTGAGCACTTTGTTTTCAACACCTCTTACAACAACCCTAGAAGGTAGGTTCAATTTAGTTAGTTAGATATTTTGTAAACTTTATACACCACTTGATTGTAAGGGGGGGAAACACACCAAGCAGTTTACAAAAAATAAAATTATCCAGAATAATTTACAACGGTAGTTTAAAACATGGGTAGGCAAACTAAGACCCGGGGGCCGGATCCGGCCCAATCGCCTTCTAAATCCAGTCTGCGGACGGTTCAGGAATCAGCGTGTTTTTACATGAGTAGAATGTGTCCTGTTATTTAAAATGCATCTCTGGGTTATTTGTGGGGCATAGGAATTCGTTCATTTTTTCCCCTTCAAAATAGAGTCCGCCCCCCCCCCACAAGGTCTGAGGGACAGTGGACCGGCCCCCCTATTGAAAAAGTTTGCTCACCCCTAGTTTAAAACATACCAAAAAGTTAAAATACTAAAAATTCTGAATTCTTACAAATGCGGAACGGGTATTGTTAGCCACTTTTCTTTTCTTTTACAAAAGTACATTGGTAGCTCGGGTTACATACACTTCAGCTTACATACGCTTCAGGTTACAGACTCCGCTAACCCAGAAACATAGCTGTCAACTTTCAGATTTGAAAATAAGGGCTCAGCAGCCTCGAAAATAAGGGATCAGCAACCTCACCTGTCCCGGGGAGAGTCTACGGGATATCTAACAATCTGGGATAGCAGCGGGAAGCAGCGGTAAACGGTGCTGGAATAAGGGAATTTCCCGCAAAAAAAAGGGGAAGGTTGACAGCTATGCCCAGAAATATTACCTCAGGTTAAGAACTTTGCTTCAGGATGAGAACAGAAATCGTGCAGCGGTGGCGCGGCGGCAGCAGGAGGCCCCGTTAGCTAAAGTGGTGCTTCAGGTTAAGAACAGTTTCAGGTTAAGAACAGACCTCCAGAATGAATTAAGTTCTTAACCCGAGGTACCACTGTAATTCAAAACACTATACAACAATCGGCCTGACTGGGTTTGAAATCCATTTGTGTTTTTTTTAATTAAATTTTTATTAAAATTTTAACAAACATCATAACAAAAAACAGAAAAAAGAAAAACAAAAAAGAGAAAAAAGAACATAACATAGAAATACAAAAAATAAAACACATATAAGCTCAATTGTTACTTTCTTTAAGCTTACTTTCGCGACTTCCTCATACCTTCCCTTTCTGTATTCTAATTTCATATTCAATTTTCAGCAAATCCTTTCCCTACTCTTAAAGTAATTTCAATATCAGTTATTTTCTTCCAGTTATCCCTTGCTGCTTTTAACCCCTTAATATCCAATCCAACATTTTTCTAAACTTCATTAATCTTACAATATTTTTTAAGATACTCTTTAAACTTCTTCCAATCTTCCTGCGCCGTATCTTTTCCCTGGTCACGGATTCTGCTCGTCATTTCCGCCAGTCCCATATAATCAATCACCTTCAGTTGCCATTCTTCCACGGTGGGTAGTTCTTGCGTCTTCCAGTACTTTGCAATGAGTATTCTTGCTGCTGTTGTAGCATACATAAAAAATGTTCTGTCTTTCTTTAACACCAATTGGCCGACAATGCCCAGAAGGAAGGCCTCTGGTTTCTTAGAGAAGGTGTACCTAAGTACTTTCTTCATTTCATTATAGATCATTTCCCAGAAGGCCTTGATCTTTGGGCACGTCCACCAAAGGTGAAAGAATGTTCCTTCAATTTCTTTACATTTCCAACATTTGTTATCGGGCGAATGGTAAATTTTTGCGAGCTTGACTGGGGTCATGTACCATCTGTATATCATTTTCATAATATTCTCTCTTAAGGCATTACACGCCGTAAATTTCATACCTGTGGTCCACAACCTTTCCCAGTCAGCAAACAAAATGTTATGACCAATGTCCTGTGCCCACTTAATCATTGCAGACTTAACCATTTCATCTTGTGTGTTCCATTCCAACAGCAAACTATACATTCTTGACAAATTCTTAGTACTGGGTTCTAACAATTCAGTCTCTAACTTTGATTTCCCCACCCGGAAGCCAATTTTTCTATCTGTTTTAAACACTTCCATTATTTGATGATAATGAAGCCAATCTCTCACTTTCCCTTCTAATTTTTCAAAGCTTTGCAGTTTCCATCTGTCCCCTTCTTGTTCCAGAATTTCTCCATATCTTGGCCATTTAGCCTCCATATTAGATTTTTTAATGGCCTTGGCCTCCATTGGTGACAACCACCTTGGAGTTTTACTTTCCAACAGATCTTTATACCTAATCCAGACATTATATAATGCTTTCCTGACAATGTGGTTTTTGAACCCTTTATGCGCTTTAACCTTGTCGTACCAAAGATATGCATGCCACCCAAACATATTGTTATACCCTTCCAAATCCAAAGTGTCAGTGTTCTCAAGAAGCAGCCATTCTTTCAGCCAGCAGAAAGCTGCTGATTCATAGTAAAGTTTTAAGTCCGGCAGGGCAAACCCCCCTCTATCTTTTGCATCAGTTAAAATCTTAAATTTTATTCTGGGCTTTTTGCCCTGCCAGATAAATTTAGATATGTCTTTCTGCCACTTCTTGAAACAGTCCATCTTGTCCAATATTTGCAAAGTTTGAAACAAAAACAACATTCTAGGCAACACATTCATCTTAATAACTGCTATTCGGCCCAACAAGGAAAGCTTCATGTTTGACCAAATTTCTAGATCTCTTTTGACTTCACTCCAACATTTCTCATAATTATCTTTAAATAAATTCAAATTTTTTGAAGTCATATTAACACCCAGGTATTTCACTTTCTTAACCACCGTTAACCCCGTCTCATTCTGAAACCTTTCTTTTTCCACTGATGTTAGGTTTTTTCCCAATACTTTCGTTTTTAATTTGTTCAGCTTAAATCCTGCGACCTGACCAAAATCTTGAATTAATTCTAAAACTTTCTTTGTACTAGATTCAGGCTCTTGCAAAGTAAGTACCAGGTCATCTGCAAATGCTTTCAGTTTATAATGTTTCGCTCCGACCTGTACACCTTTAACCAACTGGTCCTTCCTAATCATATTTAACAGCACCTCCAGGACCGATATGAAAAGCAATGGAGAGATTGGGCACCCCTGACGTGTCCCTTTTTCTATCTTTAGTTCATCTGTAACCACGTTATTTACAATAAGTTTTGCTTTTTGTTCTGAATATATCGCACCTATATGAAATCCATTTGGATCCAGCGCACCTCCCTTGTTGTGACACTCTGTGCTGCTCACCGCAGGAATGGTTGCCAGGCTCCCAGGAATGGTTCCCAGGAATGGTTGCCAGGCTCTCAGAGGAGCTCAGCTGCTCCCCGCTCACCTTGTTGTCATTGACGGCGCTGCTGGGTCCGTTTAGAGCCACGACCACTTCCACGTCCGAGTCGAGAAGCCACCTTGTACCTTCAGATGCCGTGGCAACATTGGGGTTGTAGATGACGTAGACTCGAAGCCCGGAAGTTCCACGGACATCAAATGACATGGCACCTTTGGGTATAGATCTAGGGCCAGAACAAACAATTGGGGTGGGGGGTGTTCAGTTTTATCATGGCATTATCATCACTGATAATCGGAAAAACTTTCTGGCAGTAAGAGCTGTTTAACATTGGAACGGTCTTCCTCTGGAGGTGGTGGACTGGAGGTTTTAAAGCAGCAGTTGGGTGGCCATCAGTCATGGATGGTTTAGCTGGGATTCCAGGAAGATCCCTTACAGCTCTGCGCTTTTATGATTCTACAATCACTATTACGATTACATTTGAATGACATATTTTTCCTTCAAGGAACACCAGGTGGCACACGTCGTTCTCTCCCTCCTCAGGGAGCTCCCTGGCAAAATGGGGGTTTGAACCCTGGTCTCCTAGGTCTTAATCTGACATTCTAACCAGGGGCGGACTTTGGTAATATGGTGACCCTGAGCGAGGACAAAATTTGGCCCGCATCCCTAAATATTTCTTATTTTCATGCCCTCCACCCTCTTGCCTTCTGTTCTGAGCATATTTTGTGCTCCTTTGGCTCGGCGCCCTGTGTGGGGGAACCACCCATAGCACTTCCCTAAATCCAGCACTGCTCTAACCACTAGGGCCCACTGGTTCTCTATTCCAGCTAGGCAACAAACCCAAAACACTTTAGTGCAAAGCAGGCTCAGTAAGGAGTGTGGTTCCAAATTTTTTTGGGGGGGGGGCTCCCCCTTGGATTCCATAAACTCATACCTAGTGCCTGCTACTCTAAAATAAAGAATCATTCAGAATTGCGCTTTGCACGACCTACTAAGGAAGAAAATAACACAATCCAATCCAAAACAGTGACCGTTAATGGCATGTTTATTCCAAAGCCAGCTAAAACTATTTAGTTTAATGAACCCAACTAAGCTGTTGAACTTGATCCATTGATAGGGGCTTTTTAGAGTCTGATAGACATTGACACCTCCATTGCACCCGTTATTCCCCCTTGCCTCTTGGCCCCTGGGAATCCTGCTGGCCACTTTGGGATCCCCTACCCTAGAACTTCCCCTGCATTCTGACTGCATTCCAAAGCCAGGATTGTGATGCAATGCTACAGCTTCAATGAGAGCTGCTTGACGACAGCCTTACACACACACACACACACACATATATATTCCACATATGCATTGCCACTTTTCTCTCTGTGCTTCCTCCACCCAGCCCCGTCTGTGCCTTGCAGCAGCTTGTAAAGAAAGATATTAATCTGTCAACATGCAGAATTTAAAAGGGAAGCCGAGGGAGGCAGTAAATCTGGCCGTAAACCCGTCTAATCGCTCCTTTCCTTGTAGTTGGGCTCTGTTGGATTTACGATCTGCAGAAGCACACCCATTAACCATGACTCCTGGAGCTAGTCATCTTTGGTCACAGAAAGGAAGGACGGAATGCAGGGTGGAGGGGGGAATGAAACCCTCCTTTATGGGCCCTAAATAAGAGCAATCATTTTAATAGTGTTTTCCATGCAGGTGGAACAACCGCCTTCGATTTCTTAATCTGCACACACCTATAAAGGTCATCCTGGGAGTTTGGGCTGGCTGGTCACATAGCAGTTAAAGTCCGAAGCCCACTACAGGAAGCCCCATAGCAGGTCCTGAGTGCGAGAGCAATTCTCCCCACACCTCAGCAAGTGGTGAACAAGAGCACTCTGGACCTCCACCTCCTTATAATAAAATACCTGCTGGATCAGACCATGTAGGGCCCAAGTAGCCCAGCATCCTGTTTTCCCAGTAGCCCATTCCGCTTATTTGGCTTATGTTGCAAGGGAGAAACTTCCCAATGTAGGATAAAAAGTTAGAGGGACCCCTGACCATTAGGTCCAGTCGTGACCGACTCTGGGGTTGCGGCACTCATCTTGCTTTACTGGCCGAGGGAGCCGGCGTACAGCTTCCAGGTCATGTGGCCAGCATGACTAAGCCGCTTCTGGCGAACCAGAGCAGCGCACGGAAACGCCGTTTACCTTCCCGCCAGAGCAGTACCTACTTATCTACTTGCACTTTGTGCTTTCAAACTGCTAGGTTGGTAGGAGCAGGGACTGAGCAACAGGAGCTCACCCCGTCGCAGGGATTCAAACCGCCCACCTTCTGATCGGCAGGTCCTAGGTTCTGTGGTTTAACCCACAGTGCCACCCGCGTCCCTCAATGTAGGATAGGATGTCCCTATGTTCATTTGAGAAATGTTGGAGGGTACGCTTCACATTTGTAAGAGCTTGATCCTTTAGTGCAGCATCACCCAAACTTTGGAACTCCCTGCCTATTGATACCAATCGGGGCAACTTTACTGTATTCTTTTCAGCACCTGCTAAAAACATTGTTGTTTGAACAAGCCTACCCAGTTGCTTACAAAGTTGGTGTGAACTTTCTGTACGTTTTAAACGATTTTTCTCGATGATTTCCTTGTTTTATCTTTTTGTGAACCACTTTGAGTTTTGTTTCTTTGTTGTTGTTTTTAACAATCAAGTGGCATGAAAATTTCATGAAATAAATGAAAACAAACAAATAAATAAATGTCCCCCCGGGCTAAAGACTCTTCCTCAGCTACAACAATCAAAGCAAGTATGTAAGTATGTGAGCTACTCAAGAGGTTGTAGAGAGAGAATCTTTCAAATACACCCTTTGACAGCGGCAAGGTGAACAAAGAGCCCTGTGACACATTGAAAGGCCAACAGGTTTCCTGAGGTGCAAGCAGCCTTGGACTAGAAAGACAGCTTTGTCAGATGGGCAACATGTTATCCTCAGTTGACAGGTATATCTATACATTGGCAGAAACAGTTGACAGGGTGGCTACGAGGATATGGAATGAAAAGGAGTACGGTAATGTGATATTCAGACTAATTTTTAAATGAAGTTCTTCCCCTCACCCACCCACAAATTAATGTCTCTCTGCTGATGCTGACTTTGGCGCCTTCCAGACACATTGGACTACAACTCCCATCAGCCCCTAGTCAGCGCATAGCCATGTTGACCCTGCATGTTGGGTACAGCTAGTGGATTTGGTGGTTCAGAGCAGAATTCTTCCCAATCAGAGTTGATGCGGCGGAATCTGCAAAGCTGCAAATCTCTGCAAACCTGGATCTCTGCTACCTCGGAGTTTGATGCAGTGGGATCAGTTTTGGAGGGGAGGCAAAGACAGAGGGGCAGAGCGGCTTTTGGTTTATTTAAAAAGATTTCTGTAGCACTTGATTGCCACAAAACCGCCAAACTTTTTGTAACAGATGCTAAAATTATGGATGTAAATAGTTAAAAACAAGGAATTTAAAAACAACAACAATCCACTGTTGTACGTGTCTGGGTAGGTTTGCCTAAATGGAAATGTTTTAAGCAGGTGCCGAAAAGAGAACAGTGAAGGTGCCTGATGTTAAAAGGCAGGAAGTTCCACAGCATAGGTGCTGATCCACAAAAATATGGATTCCTTGCAATAATAATAATAATAATAATAAATTTTATTTATATCCCGCCCTCCCCAGCCGAAGCCGGGCTCAGGGCGGCTAACAACACTAAAACTTCGGAACAAGTCTTATATGGCATCTGTAGCAGTGGCAGTTCTGCTGATCAAAGTGGCTGAGCTGGTATTTACAGAGTAGGGCAATCCCACAAGGAAACTGGTCCCAAGCTATGGATAGTGCCTAAGCATTGGGCGTGCACCACTTCCCAAACCAACACTGGGAGTGCATTGGACAGGGAGTAAACGGGAGTGAGGTTCTACATTTAGGTAGGAACCAGCTGTGCAAATATAAAATGAGGGGACACCTGGCTTGGCAGCAGGACATGGGGAAATGATCCAGGGGTCTTAGTAGACCACAAGCTGAACATGTGTCAACAGTGTGATGGAGCAGCAAAAAAAAAAAAGGCGAATGTTCTTCTCAGCTGCATCAATACAAGTTTAGTGTCCAGATCAAGGGAAGTAATAGTACTACTCTATTCTATTCTCCACACCTGGAATACTGTGTCCAGTTCTGGGCACCATAATTTAAGAAGGATATTGGCAAGCTGGAATGTGTGCAGAAGAGGGCAACCAAGGTGATGAAGGGTCTGGAAACCAAACCTGGAGTTGAAGAAGCCTGGAGAAGAGGAGACTGAGAAGTGACATGATAGCCATCTTTTTCTTCTCCTCCAGAGCTCAGGACTCGAACCAATGGCTTCAAGTTACAGGAAAGGAGATTCTGACTAAACATCCGGAAAAAATTCTGATGGCAAAAATTGTTCAAGAGTGGATTTGACTCCCTCAGAAGGTGGTGGACACTCCTTCCTTGTAGGTTTTTTTTTAGCAGAGGTTGGATGGGCATCTGTCAGGGATACTTTAGTTGCAATTCATGCCTTGCAGGGGGTTGGACTAGATGACCCTCGGGGTCCCTTCCAACTCTGTGATTCTGTGACTGAACACCCAGCCCACGTTTCTGTCTTCCATGACAGCATGCCAAGCACATGAGGAGAGAGGGCACAGAACCACCCTCCGCCAGGCATGCAGTTACAATGGTACCTCGGGTTACAGACGCTTCAGGTTACAGACGCTTCAGGTTACAGACTCCACTAACCCAGAAATAGTACCTCAGGTTAAGAACTTTGCTTCAGGATGAGAACAGAAATCATGCTCTGGCGGCACAGTGGCAGCGGGAGGCCCCATTAGCTAAAGTGGTGCTTCAAGTTAAGAACAGTTTCAGGTTTAGAACGGATCTCCGGAACGCATTAAGTTCTTAACCCGAGGTGTGGCACAAAATTGGAAGCAAGAAGAATTACGGACGAAAGAAGAATGGAGGATGAAAATTATGGACTATGCAGAATTAGATAAACTAACAGGAAGAATTTGAAACCTGTGGGACCAGAGATTCTCAGAAGACTGGAGTAAATTTACGGACTATTTGAAAAGTAATTGTGATGAACAGATTACGCTAGTAGGTTTGCAAGAAGTTTTGTAAGGTGAATTATTTGAAATATTGCAAAAAAGATAACGAGGAGAATTGTTAAAGATAATTAAAGGTAATATGAAATTAAGAAATGCATAATAAGTGATAAGAACGGAAAATCATCAGTGTTGGTGTTGACAGAAGTCCAAAATTTATTGTAGATGAGAAGTTTTGTTGTATGAATGATATGTTAAAAACTAATAAAAATGTGTGTGTGTGTGTATAAAGTTCTTAACCCGAGGTACCACTGTACGTGAAACCAATCTAAAATAATAAAGCTGTGTTCAGGTCCCTGACACCCTCCTCCTCCTTCTCCCTGTGCAGAACGCAGTTCTTGAGGGATTACTCATACCGGAAGCTGCACGCTGCTGGTGTCACAGTGTACAGAAATAGCGCCTCAGTCTCAGGGGCGTGGGCTCCTTGCACACCTAGCCTTCAAGTCTTTGCTTGCCTAACGTTGGCTGACAACCCCCCTCCCTCCACCTTTAAGGGCTCATGGCTAAGCTCAATCTAGTCTCCTTCACACCTCTCCTTCCTCAGAAGAGAGAAGGACTCATGTTCCTAGGGTTTCTTAACGTGACATAACATAACCAGTTGACCTACAATATTCTCTTGCCTGACACAGGCCCACTCAACCACTTTAATCAGTGGAATTGCCACTGCCACAGGTGCCACATAACACATGTTCCACATTTGTAAGAACTCTGTTTGGAACTTTGGAACTCCCTGCCCCTTGATAGCAATCAGCTGCCTTCACTGTCTTTCAGACCTGCTTAAAACATTATTGATTAAACAAGCATATCTAGACTCTAAGAAAGTTGGTGCAGATTTTAATCTGTTCTAGTATTTTAACTTTTTGTATATTTTGAAGTGTGGCTGCAAATTTTTCCTGATTTTACCGTTTCATCTTTTGTAAAGTGCTTTGAGGGTTATTAGCTTTTTACCATCAAGTGGTGTATACATTTTATGAAATAGATGAATAAATGAATAAATAACATAGAAGCATAATGTAAAAAGAGCCAGTGACCCATCGAGCCTAGCATTATTATTCAGAAATATTGTTGTTGTTGTTGAATTGTCCCTATTTTCATTGGACAAATGTTGGACGATATGGAATCCCAGCCATCATAGCCACTGGTCAGGGATTTCTGGGCGTCAACCCCTGGTGAGCTATAGTTTCTGAGTTTTTTAATAGCTAGTAGGAAGTTGCCTTCTAGCAAGTCAGACCATAGATCCATCTAGCTCTGTAATGTCTACACTGACTGGCAGCAGCTCCCCAGGGAGACCTCCCCAACCCTACCTGGAGATGCCAAAGATTGAACCCGGGACCTTCTGCATGCAAAGCAGGTGTTCTATTGGAGAGGTCTATTGTCAGGGATGACCCTTCAAGGAAGTATTGCTTAAAATATATTAGACACTGTTTTAAACAACGAGTCTTGTGGGTTCGTGCCATTGAAAGCTGGTGCCAATACATTATTTTTTAAAATAAGGATTTAAGGCACACTTTTCCCTCAGTGCCCCACGTGCATCACCTCAGTCCTACTCACGGCAATGCTGTAGGACAGAGACCAGAAAAACAATGACCTTGGTTATTGCCAGACACACCTAAGATCGTACCCAGCACCAAGCCCTTTAACCACCCAGGGCTGCCTATTCTCACAAAACGCCCAACTGCCAGCCCATGCAAAATGCCATCACTTGCCCACAGAAATGCCATCACTTGCCCACAGAAACGCCATCACTTACCCATGGATGTCTATCGAGATTTCTGTCCCCAGCACGCAGACGATGTAGTTCGGCTGCTCGGTGGACACCCGCACTACTCTCTGCCTGGCTGTCATTGTCTCAGCGGGGAGAAAAGGTGGCCAAAATTAGCACTTCTGCAGAGAGCCTGGATTGTCCTGTTTTCACGGGGAAACCAGCATGACTGCCTTAGCAAGGCGAAAAGGAACCCTGGGACCTCTGCTCCACCTTGTTCCCTTTCCCTCTTTGGTGTGTTGGTGCTGTCTCCTTGCCTTCGAGTGCAGCTGGGATCTGAAATATATAGATATATGGAGAGAAATATATAGTTGGGGAAGGAACAGAGGGAGGAGGTTCCAATCTCTCCCCAAAAGACTTCAAAATCTGGGTCCTTTGGTAGGGACCTGGGTGTGCAAGGGTGTTGGATCATCAGGGAGGTCACGCGCTGAGAGACAGAAAGGGCAGGACTCCTGGCTACGAGGAATACTATAATTTAGCTATTCATGTGTTCTTTTCTTTGCGTATTACTCAGGGTGCTAGGAGATGTTGTGTTTCGTTACCAAGCAGGGGAATAGGGCACCTGGGCAGGGAAAACTGATTTGGGGTTGGAGAGGGCTATTGAAGCCTATGCTTTTCCTCCACAGTCAGAGGCAGTGATGCTTCTTAACAACAACTTTTATACCCCATCCATCTGGGCGGCTGCCAGCACATATAAAAAGATAATAAAACGTCAAACATTAAAACCCTCCCGATGCAGGGCTGCCTTCAGATGTCTTCTAAAAGTTGTGTAGTTCTTTATCTCCTTGACATCTGAAGGGAGGGCGTTCCACAGGGAGGGTGCCACTGCCGAGAAGGACCTTTGCCTGGTTCCCTGTAACTTCACTTCTCGAAGTGAGGGAACCGCCAGAAAGCCCTAAGAGGTGGACCTCAGTGTCCAGGCTGAACAATAAAGGTACACACACTTCTTCAGGTATACAAGGGTCATTTAGGTCAGCACCAACACTTTGAATTGTGCTTGGAAACGTACTGGGAGCCAGTGGAAATCCTTTAGGACCGGTGTTATATGGTCCTGGCGGCCATATAATCCCAATTGCTGGAGACTGCAGGAGGGAACAGGGCTCTGGTGCTCGAATCCTGCTTGTGGGTTTCCCACAGGAATCTGGGCGGCCAAGGAATTCTTGGGGGGGGGGATATATAATGAATTTAAAAATATATTTAAATTGGTAATCCCCCCCAAAAAAAACCCCTGAAGCCTTTTTGCTAGGGACAATGGGGACAGAGGTTCGGAAGAAGCTGACTAATCTTTATATGTATGCAACAACTGCAGCCAGAATCTTTTACATGCAAAAATGGAAAGAGGAAGAGATTCCAACCAAAGAAGAACGACTTATAATATTAATGGATTATGCTGAAATGGCAAAACCTGACTGTAAAACTAAGAGATCAAAATGGCGAATTGTTTATGGAAAATGGAGGCCTTTTTTGTTTACTATTTGTCAAAGTATTTTAGAGATATGAAATCACAAGCAGGATTCAAGATATGGGCGACGGGGGTGGTGGTGGAGATAAGATGGAGTTATGAGGGTTAGCAACAAGTATAATGCAACAATTAAGGGTACGAATAAAATGGCTTTTCCATGAAAACCAGGAAGTGACTTCTCCAGACAATGAAATGTATTTTCTCTTATCTCTGTGGCTGTGATCTCTGCCCATTTCTCTTCCACCACCCCCTCTGTGCGGACCCGGGTACTGCCAACCCGCGCTACACCACTGGTGTTGAGCTATCCCATTCTCCCCGGTGCATTTCCTCATCAGAAAGAGTCCAATTCCTTATTGCTTTTCTTATCACAAAAAGACCAATTTGCTGGGCGGACAGGCAGAGAGCAGACATGCTGTGAATACGAACTTCAGTTGTGTGACTTGAGTTTGCTCCCATGTGATTGAATTCTTTAATTGCAGTTCCTTCCTGGCAGGGGGTCGGACTAGATGACCCCTCCAATTCTATGGTTTGTTGAATCCCATTTGAAAACTGACTGTCTGGAAGCAGCTTTTGAAAAAAAGAAACCCCTGTGACTTTTCCCCTTGGATCACCCCTGCAATCCCGGAGGAGCAATTGACTTGGCACTAGAGGAGCCAGGTTGTCCCGATGGCTTGGGGAACTGTCTCTCCTCTTCTTCATGACCTCAGGCTGAGCAGCCAAGAGAGACATAGCTCCCTTCCGAGGTCAGATGTCAGATTTTGCCCATCTGACAGGGCAACAGTCACCGCTTCATCATAGCCAGGAGAGCGGATGCTATAATTTGAGATGTTATAATTAACTGGGATTAAAACAGAACACATAATATGGCGTTATACGTAACTGAGCTGCATACTTCTGATTAGACTGTGTGGCATAGCAGACTAGGACACAGGAGAGACCAGGGTTTGAATCTTCCTCTCGGCCATAGAGCCTCCTAGGTGTAACCTTGTGGGCTAGTCACTCACTTGCAGCTTAAACTACCTTGCAGGACTGTTGTAGGGGGTAAATGAAGAGGAGAACCAGTTAGGCCACCCTCAGCTCCTTAGAGGAAAGATGGGATACAGATGCAATGAACAAATGAATAACGTATCTTACGATCATTAATTTCAGTGGGTTAGCACTTCGTTCAATATAATCCAATATTTTCTGCACACAGTTATGGATCAGGAAATCTATCCATTTCAGTTTCTCTCCATTTCCCCCCATTTTTTCAATCTTAAATTCAGTTTTGAACACTTCTACATCAGTTTGCAGATTTTTAAAAGAATAAGCCTAAAGATTCACCAGCGTTTTGGCATGTACATTCCCTTAGAACATTCTTGCAGTTTTCCCTGACGTAACACATTTTGGGGTGCTGATTTCACCAATATGTCCAGTTTTATGCACAGTTCACCCCTGTACATGCATTTCTGTACACGTTGCCTGGCTGGAGAGCTGCGTTGCAAAATTCAGAGAAGTGCGAATTTTGAAGGACTGTTCTGTTTTGGTTCTCATATGGTTCCAGAACGTGCAAATTGGTTAGGCTCAAAATGCAAACTGAATCAAATCTCCCCAAACCTGTTCACAAATATGGCTGGTACCAGTGCTAGTTTCTGTTGATTCATTTTTCCAGAACGGAGCACGACTTTATTAGTAATTCCCATTATTTGTAATTTTGTTCATTTCTGGAGCAAAATTCTACAGCTAGACTGTTGGTGGGACAGACAGAAATTACACTGCCTGCCTATAAGTTACCAAGCCAGGTATAGTTCATTAATTCGTGTGGCCCTTATCAACTTGGGTCCAGAATAATTTAAGGAACACCTGATTTCTTAAATCCCTGCCTGATCACTGTGATCTTTGGGGGAGTCCAGAGCATGGTTAATCTATGGAACTCACTCCTGCAGGAGGCAGTGATGCTCTGTCTCCACAGTTAAATGCAGCAATGCTTCTGAATCCAAGTCGCTGGAATCTGCAGGAGGGGAGAGGGCACTTGTGCCTGGGTCCTACTTGGGGGTTTCTTTTGGGGGTACCTGGTTGGCCACTGTGAGAACAAGATGCTGAGCTAGATGGGCCATTGGCCTGATCCAGCAGGCCTCATGTTACATCCTCATGTCTGTTCTAGTGTGTCCCCCACCCCATGGCTCAGATGCATATGTTGCTGTGTGTTCAGGCCCAAAAGTGCAACTCCCTCCTACCTGATATCAGGCAGGCCACCTTCCCTGTTGAACAGCTCCTCCAAGTGTCCCTATTTACCAGGGGCAGTCCTGGATTTACAGGAGTTGTCCCGGTTTTTTTCTTTCTCTCCTTCTTATTAATTAATTAATTAATTAATTATTAGAGTTTATGTGCTGCCCTATACCCAGAGGTCTCAGGGCGGTTCACAGAAAAGATCACAACATATATCAGAATAAAAACAACCACCCAATAACACACACCTCCCAGAAAAGAGCCACATTTTAAAAGGGTATAGGATGTCAAACAGATCAACCAAAGGCCTGGTTTAAAAGGAACATTTTTGCCGGGCACCTAAAGGTGTGTAATGAAGGCGCCAGGTGAACTTCACTGGGGAGAGCATTCCACAGACAGGGAGCCACTGCAGAGAAGGCCCTGTTCTTGTGTTGCCACCCTCCGGACCTCTCGAGGAGGAGGCACACGAAGGAGGGCTTCAGAAGATGACCTCAGGGTCCGGGTAGGTTCATATGAAAAGAGGCAGTCCTTGAGGTATTGCGGTCCCAAGCCATTTAAGGCTTTATAGGTCAAAACCAGCACTTGGAATTGGGCCTGGAAACTAAGTGGGAGCCAGTGCAGTCAGACCAGGATTGGTGTAATATGCTCAAACCATGATTTGATCCTGAAATGTCTTGCTTTTCCTTAAAAAGGTAAAGGGACCCCTGACCATTAGGTCCAGTCGTGACCGACTCTGGGGTTGCGGCGCTCATCTCGCTTTATTGGCCGGGGGGGCCGGCATACAGCTTCCGGGTCATGTAGCCAGCATGACTAAGCCGCTTCTGGCGAACCAGAGCAGCGCACAGAAACGCCGTTTACCTTCCCGCCGGAGTGGTACCTATTTATCTACTTGCACTTTGACGTGCTTTTGAACTGCTATGTTGGCAGGAGCAGGGACCGAGCAACGGGAGCTCACCCCATCACGGGGATTTGAACCGCCGACCTTCTGATCGGCAAGTCCTAGGCTCTGTGGTTTAACCCACAGCACCACCCGCGTCCCCTTAGGACGTCCCTATTTTCATTGAAGAAATGTTGGAAGGCATGCATCAACTGCTTGATGATGACCAGCCAGCATTTTAAGTAAGTTACATCATGCCTAGTTTGTGTTTTAAAAACTCATATTATTTGACTGTTGCATTGCTTTATTGCTTTACCTATCAGAGAGGCGTTTGTGGAGGGTTCCGTGATTATATTCATTAGCTGCAGTTCCTGCATTGCAGGGGGCTGTACTAGATGACCCTCAAGGTCCTTTCAGAAGCCTAGGATGCTGCTGCTGCTTCTTCTTCTTCTTCTTCTTCTTCTTCTTCTTCTTCTTCTTCTTCTTCTTCTTCTTCTTCTTCTTCTTCTTCTTCTTCTTGTTTAGTCATTTAGTCATGTCCCTTTGTGTCCCCATGGACCAGAGCATGCCAGGCACTCCTGTCTTCCACTGCCTCCCGCAGTTTGGTCAAACTCATGCTGGTAGCTTTGAGAACACTGTCCAACCATCTCGTCCTCTGTTGTCCCCTTCTCCTTGTGCCCTCAATCTTTCCCAACATCAGGGTCTTTTCCAGGGAGTCTTCTCTTCTCATGAGGTGGCCAAAGTATTGGAGCCTCAGTTTCAGGATCTGTCCTTCCAGTGAGCACTTAGGGCTGATTTCCTTAAGAATGGAGAGGTTTGATCTTCTTGCAGTCCATGGAAAGAAGACAGTCTGTGACTAGATAGCCACCTGGCCATTGCTGCTATGGAAGAACTTGTTAAGGGGCAGGATGGTGGGGTCCCCATTTGCAGGGACTGCACTTCCTTTTCATCAGGCCCACAACCAAATGCAGCGCCGCCACCCAGGATAGTTTAATCATCTCCTTAAGTTGCTAATTGCATGCATTAATTAGTATGCCAGCGTGCATAATTGCCGACTGACCTATGAAGCCTCACCAGCTAATTGCAGGCAATGAAAGGAGGAAGCAACAGCAAGTTCTTGTTTGTGGGAGGATTTATTTAATTAGTCTGATTGCATTGGACATATGGTGTCGGGGTGTCTACGTACCTCTGGCACAAGGACGCAGGGCCAGGAAAGACCACTGGGTGGCAGTGGGGAGAGAGGGAGAGAGAATATCCCCTCTGCACCTGAACGGCTTGGAATCTCTCCTCTAAAAAGGAAAGCGTTAGGTTTTGCAGCGACAGTCCTGCAGATATAGCTCTCCAGAATGGATAGCTGGGCGAAAAGAAATCGCACATGGTTAAGCATCACCTCTAGATTTGCACCCTACATTTAAAATACACATTTAAAGGGCATGGCTTCCTCCAAAGAATCCTGGGAACCGTAGTTTGCTAAGGGCGCTGGGCATTGTGGCTCCGCGGGGAGGAAACAACAGTTTCCAGGATTCTTGGGGGTAAAATCATGTGCTTGAAATGTGCACAGAATTTTCCTTAGATGTGGATCTGCCCCACATCCCAAAGTCCCCTCTTTCTTTCTCTTTCCCTCACTCCCATTCCTTCTTTTCTTCAGCTTGTGGCGCTTCTTGTTCCCCAGTCAAATTGGAGATCAGAAGGTGAGAGGTTGAATCCTTAGCCTGGAGCATCTCCAAGAATCCTGGAGAGCCCCTGTCAGTCAGTGTAGCTGGACCAAAGAGCCTGGCTTGGTATAACACAGCGCCCTATATTCTTAAGGAAAGGGCTGTAACTTAGTGACAGAGCATCTGTTTGGCATGCAGAAGGTCCCATGTCTCAGGTAGGGCTGGAAATGGGCCCTGTCTGAAACCTCGAAGAGCCATTGCTGCCAGTCAGTGGAGACAATATTAAGCTGGATGGACCATGGCCTAATTCTGTACGTGATTCTTTAGATAGTTCCGTTAGCAGAGCATGAGACTCCTAATTAAGAGGGTCATGAGTTCGAGTCCCATGGGCAAAAATATTGCATCGGGTTAGACTAGATGATCCTTGTGGTCCTTTCCAACTTTACAATTCTATGATTTCATGCATTCCCTCTAGAATGATCAGAACAATCCATTCCCAGGCTATTTTCTATAATATGTATAATTAACTGAGGCATGTCTTCTTTTTTCTCCATTTAAATCTTGGGGCAAGATATACGATCAGCGCCAAGGAGCCTCAGCCAAACCTGGGCATTAACTTGTGATTAATGCTGTTTGTCAGAGTCGTCCTGCATGATTTATTTTGGCACAAGCCCTGGGTTTGCATGCTGAAATCTTGCATTGACTCAGAGGTTCCCCCCCCTTTTTTTTCTCCCTTTAAACTATTAGTAGTATAAAGTTCTGGTAAAACAATTCACTTTTCCTGGCAGGGAACAGTCTTTGCTGGGCAGAGCAAGAAGAATGTCACAAATCCGGTCTTGGTGGCTTAGGGTCATGAAGGGGTCCCTTTGCTTGTGAAGCTAAGAAAAGCTCTGCAGGATCAGGCCAGTGGCCCATCTGGGCCAGCATCCTCTTCTCACAGATGCACCGCATGAGAAACCCATAAGCAGGAACTGAGCAGAAGAGCAGCCATGGCTAGTAGCCATTAAAACACTTATCCTCCATGAATTTGTCCAACTTTGCCCACTTGCATTCAGAAAAGGGCAGTCAAAACCATACTTTCCAACATTTTCCCAAGGAAAACAGGGACATCCTATTCCATAATAATAATAATAATAATAATAATAATAATAATAATTTTATTATTCATATCCTGCCCATCTGGCTGGGTTGCCCCAGCCACTCTGGGTGGCTTCCAACATATATAAAACATAATAACACATAATAAAAACTTCCCGATACCAGGCTACTTTCAGATGTCTTCTAAAGATTGTACCTCGGGTTACATACGCTTCAGGTTACATACGCTTCAGGTTACATACGCTTCAGGTTACAGACTCCGCTAACCCAGAAATAGTACCTCGGGTTAAGAACTTTGCTTCAGGATGAGAACAGAAATCGTGCAGCAGCGGCAGCAAGAGGCCCCATTAGCTAAAGTGGTGCTTCAGGTTAAGAACAGTTTCAGGTTAAGAATGGACCTCCAGAATGAATTAAGTACTTAACCTGAGGTACCACTGTACAGTTACTTATCTCCTTGGCTCATGGGGTTGCATAACTCCATACCCTCCAATATTTCTCTGATGAAAATAGGGGTGTCCTAAGGAAACGTGGGACATTCCAGGTTCAAATCTGAAACCGGGGCAGCTTCTGTAAATCTGGGACTGTCCCTGGAAAATAGGGACACTTGGAGGGTCTGCAAAATTATCAAGGGGATGGAGCAGCTCCCCGTGAAGAAATATTGCAGCATTTGGGATATTTTAATTCAGATAAAAATAAGAGGTGACATGCATTGCAGGGGGTTTGACTAGATACTCCCGGGGTCCCTTCCGACTCTACAATTCAATGATTCTGTGATGGATTAGGCATAGCCTGGAGAAAATAGACAGAGAAATTTTTTCCTCCCTCTCCCATAACACTAGAATTTGTTGACATTCGATGAAGCTGAATGTTGGAAGATTCAGGACGGATAAAAGAAAGTCCTTCATGCAGCGCAGTGTTAAACTGTGGAACTCCCTCCCACAGGATGCATGGGTGGCCACCAACGTGGGTGGCTTTAAAGGGGGATAAGAGAAATTCATGGAGTATCTTGGTAGACCCACTAAATGATTTCCCTGCCTGGTGTAGCAATTGCAGTGGGCTCTGCTAAATACTGTGTGACTTTTAATTGTATTTTTACAACTGCTTGAATGAAGCATACAGGCTGCTGGTTCATGAACCACTGTTCGGAAACCCCTGATTTAGAGTATGTGCACCCTGCTTCTCATTATTAGTCATCAGTAATAATACCAATGAAGTATATAACAATATAACACAATTCAGCATCTGGAGCATTATAGAATAAGAGCAGGAAGTTAGGTCTCTGCCCCAAGGAGTCTACATTCCTTTTTTATTTTCTTGGTAATCCCCAGTATCTATTTGGCACACATACAGCATATCCCCTTACTTAATAATAATTTTATTATTTGTACCCCACCCTTCTGACTGGGTTGCCCCAGCCACTCTGGCTGGCTTTCAACACATATAAAAAAACCCCAAAAAACTTCCCGATACAGGGCTGCGTTCGGATGTCTTCCAAAATTTGTATAGTTCTTTCTTTTCTTGACATCTGAAGGGAGGGTGTTCCACAGGGCAGACACTACTATCCAGAAGGCCCCCTGCCTGGTTCCCTGTAATTTTACTTCTTGCAGTGAGGGAACCACCAGAAGACCCTCAGAGCTGGACCTCAGTGTCCAGGCTGAATGATGGGGGTGGAGACGCTCCTTCAGGTATACAGTGGTACCTCTGGATATGAACAGGATCCGTTCCAGAGCCCCATTCACATCCTGAAGCGAACGCAACCCGTGTCTGCGCGTGCGTGGGTTGCGATTCGCCGCGTCTGCACACGCGCGTGACATCGTTTTGAGTGTCTGTGCATGCGCGGGTGGCAAAACCCGGAAGTAACACATTTCCGTTACTTCCAGGTCACTGTGGAGCGCAACCTGAAAACACTCAACCTGAAGCAACTTCAACCCGAGGTATGACTGTACTGGGCTGAGGCCGTTTAGGGCTTTAAAGGTCAGCATCAACACTTTGAATTGTGCTCAGAAATGTACTGGGAACCAATGTAGATCCTTTAGGGCAGAGGTCAGCAAATTTGTTCAGCAGGGGTCCACTGTCCCTTGTGGGGGGCCGGACTATATTTTCTTTCTGCGGGGAGGGGTGAGAGAATGAATTCCTGTGCCCCACAAATAACCCAGAGATGCATTTTAAATAAAAGGACACATTCTACTCATGTAAAAACATGCTGATTCCTGGACCGTCCGCAGGCCGGATTTAGAAGGTTATTGGGCCGGATCTGCCCCCCCGGCCTTAGTTTGCCTACCCATGCTTTAGGGCCAGTGTTATATGGTCCCAGCAGCTACTCCCAGTCACCTGTCTATCTGCTGCATTCTGGATGGTTTGTAGTTTCTGAGTCCCCTTCAAGGGTAGCCCCAGGTAGAGCCCCAAGTGGGAGATAACCAGAGCATAGACGACTGTGGCGAGACAGTGCGTGGGCAGGTAGGGTCTTAGCTTGTGTACCAAATGGAGCTGATAGACAGCTGCCCTGGACGCAGAATTAACCTGAGCCTCCATGGACAGCCATGAGTCCAAAATGACCCCCAGGCTGCCTGCCTGATGAACTTTGATGTAGGGGAGTCACACACAGCCCAAGCGTGGGAGGCAAAGTGTGGCTGGCAACCTGGGCGCACTTGCCCACGTGCCAGGACTGGGGCCGTCAGGAACATAATCCCGGCTTTGTAGAACAACCCGCCAATTTGTCATGCGGAATTGATGACAAAACCGACGAGGGGCGTGTGGGAAAGGCTCGATTTCACAACCGGACTGGTTTGGTTGGGTGCCTTTGTTTCCCTCCTCTGGGTGTTTCTGCAAGGGATTTGTTAATGGATGGTTTTTGATGGGAGAGAGGTGTGATCCCTCGGGTTACAGAGCGGGCACTGTACAGGTTCCAGTCCTGCCTTGTGCAGAGAGGTAAATAATTCAGAATGGCTTGCAGGGAGCTGCTCACCCTCTGACCCAGATCTGTGGACCTCCAAATGTTACTGGACAACAACTCCCCCCATCTTCCCTGACTTTTGCTTTGGCCAGCTGATGGGATTTGCCAGTCCAACTCCATCTGGAAGGCCAAACATGATGTTCCCCATTCTGGGACTAGACCATCATTTTCCTTTACTTGCCTGGGCCACACCCGGGTCACCCCTTGTCTGCCTCCCTCAGTCCATGCCTTCTCACCGTAAGCCTGGGCTACTCTGCTGCCTTTGCCCAGCGGACGGGGGACAGGGGCATTTGGCTGTGGCCCCTCAGAATTTTGCACCCAGGGCCATGCCACTGAAACACACATACATTCGGAGCTTTTTTTCTGGGGGGATGCAGGTACCCCTAAACATTTTTTGAATCAATGGCAGAAGAAACTAAAAGGGCTGCCAATGGCTGCAAGGATGAAGTTGGTGGCTATGGGTTTTTTTGGGGGGGGAGTGTGTAATGTCCCACCCCGTTCTGATCATCTAGGGAAGCCAAATATTCCCCCCGCGCCTCACCCGCAAACCCCATTCCCAGGGCAGCGCCGCTTGTGTTGGGCATTTGCGGAGCTTGCTGGGTATCTGCTCTGGGGTATCTGCGGGCACAAGATCAAACAAGGGCTCCTCTTATTTCCTGGGGGGCGTGCACAGATTTTTGTGGTGTGTGTGTTAGGGGTGGGACATGGGTGGTGCTGTGGGTTAAACCACAGAGCCTAGGACTTGCCGATCAGAAGGTCGGCGGTTCGAATCCCCGCTACAGGGTGAGCTCCCGTTGCTCGGTCCCTGCTCCTGCCAACCTAGCAGTTTGAAAGCACGTCAAAGTGCAAGTAGATAAATAGGTACCGCTCCGGCGGGAAGGTAAACGGCATTTCCGTGTGCTGCTCTGGTTCGCCAGAAGCGGCTTAGTCATGCTGGACGCATGACCCGGAAGCTGCACGCCGGCTCCCTCAGCCAGTAAAGCGAGATGAGCGCCGCAACCCCAGAGTCGGTCATGACTGGACCTAATGGTCAGGGGTCCCTTTACCTTTACCTTTTATGTTAGGGGTGCCACGGAATGAAGCTTGTCACCAGTGGTAAAAAGAAGGGGAGAGGTTGCCGTGAGCAGGGGAACAGGCTGTTTGCTTGGCGTGGGTTACTGGCAAGGAGATGATTCAGCTCTACAAAGAGCCTTTTCCTTTTTTGTGCGTGCGTGCGTGTGTAAGCGTGTGTCTTTGTTTTGGATTGCAGCCATCCCCTGGTCTGATTCCTCCTAAGTAAGTCTCAGCAGTCAAAATGAGAGTACCCCTAAACATATTTTTTTAAGAAAAAAAGCACTGCATACCTTAGTACATAAACAATCTGAATTTGTACAGCAGAACAATCCTTGACTCTTAATGTCCCCAAATATTTCCTCTGCAGAAGTTACTGTCTTGGAGAAACCTCTCCCAATGGTTCTTTTCACTTACAAATCCTTCAACTCCTGTCAATTTTTGCATTGAGAGAAAAAGGATGAGAGAAAGGTACTTCGCACATTCTCTGCGGCATTTATGTGTGTTTGTGTATGGACTCTGGTTACTCAGTACTGAAAGGCGCTCTGCACATGCTCTGCAGCACGCATTTGTTATTCGGAAGCCCTGTCTCTTAATCCTAGGTAGGGTGTGTGTGCTTGTGTGCAGACCCCAATTACTCAGCATTGAGAGAAAGG
This sequence comes from Podarcis siculus, assembly GCA_034642415.1. NCBI lineage: Eukaryota > Metazoa > Chordata > Lepidosauria > Squamata > Lacertidae > Podarcis > Podarcis siculus. Next base: position 387,471 of record JAXCMG010000122.1, read on the forward strand.
CACTTTGCACGTGCTCTGCAGCACACCTAAATCATCTGCTTATTCCAGGACTGTTGGCATTGCTGAGACATCCAGGAAGGTCCTCCTGCCTCATATGGGCTACGGTGCTCAGACCAGCAAACATCTCCTGTCCGGGCTGCAAAGAAAATGGCCCAGGACACCTTCCTCCAGAACTGCAAAGTGGCAGGGGGTTAAACTAGATGACCGTTGGATCCCTTTCCCACTCTGCAGTTCTATGGTCCTAACTCTGTTCTGTTTTCAGGGGCTGGAGGTGGTGAGCTGGCAACCTCTAGTGGAGCCAGCGCCAAACTGCAGGTGGTTTTGCCAATCTGGGGAGAAGGATGTCTCTGTCTCATAGCTGTCAACCGTCCCTTATTTGGCGGGAAACTCCCTTATCCCAGCGCCTTGTCCCTCTGCTGTCCCTTATTGATGATGTCCCTTAAATTTCCCGGGTTTCAAAGGAAGCAGCTCCTCTCCCTCCCTCCCTGCCGGCCAGGGAGGAGGGAGGCTCCAACTGTGTTGCTTGGCTGCGTTGCTCACCCAATAAGGAGTCTAAGAACGACTGGGGGGTGGAGCTTGCATGCCTTGTGCCGATCAAATCAGCCGTGTTGCCTGGGGTTTGCCTTTGCTCAGCACTTCCCAGCGGAGAGGTGACGGTGGTTTTCCTTGCTGCATCCCTTTTGCCGGGTTGCTGTGCTGTGGGAACCACCGCTTGAGGCTTCATTTGGCTGCTGTCTGGGCTTTCTGCCTTTGGCTCGGAGGGGCTCAGAAGTTGAACATATCTGTGCTTGGAAAATCCCTTATTTTGGCTGCTGATCCCTTATTTTCGAGGCTGCTGGTCCCTTATTTTCAAATCTGTAAGTTGACAGCTATGCTCCGTCTGTGACCTACAAGTATAGGTTTGAAGGAAAGCAGAGCAAAGATATTGATGTTTGACTCACCTTTATACTCCAGGCGTGAGCCCTGCCCAGGCGCACATACTGCAGGCAGGGCCAGCTTCCCATTTCCATAATAAACAAGTCTGGTTCGGGCCACGGGTTCATCTCGCTCAGTACAGTATTGTCAACTCTGACTGGCAGCAATGGCTCTCCAGGGTTTCAGGCAGGGGACAACTCTTGGAGGCTGAACCTGGGACCTTCTGCATGCCAAGCAGGGGCTCTGCCACTGAGCGACAGTCCCTCACCTAAAAATAATTTAAGAGTCTAGTCCTCATAGTTCTTGAACTGTGCATGCAATGCTGGTTCTTTAACCACTCAGCTGGGCTCCTCCCTTAGGACACCAGAGCACAGAAAGCTACTTTATAGTGAATCAGACCATGGGTCCATCTAGCCCAGAATTGTCTACACTGACTGGCAGCAAAGGCTCTCTAGGGTTTCAGGCAAGGGACAATTCCCAGCCCTACCTGGAAATGCCACTAGGGATTGAACCTGGGACCTTCTGCAGGCCAAGCAGCTGCTCCAGCACTGAGCTGTGGTCCTTTTTTGTTAAAAATGAAGCAAGATTCTAGTCCTCATTGTTCTGGATAAAGGGCTGATTTGAGGAGGAACGGAGGAAGCTGCCCTATACCAGGTCACACCCTGGGGCCATCTCACTCAATATTTTCCACACTGACTGGCAGCAGGTCTCCACCCTGGAGATTCTGAGGACTGAACTTGGGGCATTCTGCATGCATGGATCTACAGCCTTTCTCTTAAAACAGAGCAAGATTCTAGTCCTCATGGTTCTGAATTAAGGGCTGATTTAAATCTACCTTATACGGAAATCAGACCTTTGAAAAAAACATTGCCTGCATCTTTCAGAAGCCAATTGGTCATTTAACATGGAGGCAAGTCCTCATTTTCCTGTTTTGACTTTAGAAACACACCCTTCTTCTCTTTAGCAAATTGGGGCTTATTTCCTTTTTTAAAGTTTGTTACGCAACATTTGACATTGTTCAATTTACTTTCAGTATAATAATTTTTTACATTTTGACTCCCCATCCTTATGTCTGTGATGTTCCTGTTGTATTCCTTTATCTGCGGCCATAACTGCCATTTATTTTCTGTTGTAATTATAACAATCATTTATTCATTCTCCTTCCCTTGCCCATTAGTCAAGTCCTGCTTGCAATTTCATTTGGCTATATAGTTTTTTCTCAGAGTGTCCGAAAAGAGCCTCCACTCTTCGCCAAAGTTCTTGTCCTTTTGATCTCTTATTCTTGCTGTCAGCTTCACCACATTAATGGAAAAATCCGAGGGCTCCCTTGGACAAAAACAAAGACACCAACCAGGATAACTTGGAGCAAAACAGCAGCCTGTAGGCTTGGCCTTTATTGAACTGTTGCAACAGGGTGCTCCCCTCACCCGCAGGAGAGAGGAAAGACACAGAAAAAAATGGTGTGCAAGGTCTTATAAAGACTTTTGAAATTCCCGTCCTGTAGATCAAGCCCACCCCCAGAAACATCATGCATACATCACAGAAAGGAGGGGTTGAGGGAGGAGTTGTGGTGGTAACCTGAGTGTCCTGTCACCTGGCTGGTTCCCCCTTTCCCCCTCCCCATGAGTACTTTCCAGGTGACAGAGGAGAGTTTGCAGTTTCCTGCCCCCAGGGGGAAGAGCTGATTATTGTCCTTTGTTCCAGTCCGTGCTGAATCCACTCCCATACGCAAGTTCTTTGTGATCTTGATGGTCTTCTGTCTAGGACCATCAGGGTTGGCATAGCAACTGGGCAGGGCTCCTGTGGATGTGCTGATATGCTCAAGGGATTATGGCTGCCCTGTATCAAACCTCCCCCATTTTGTAGTGCTTCCTTCATGGAGTAAAATAAAAGTGGAACAGTGCAAATCCGATATATGGTTGATTTTCTATGAATTTCTAACAGAAGCGTAGCGTATGTAGTGTGTGAGTGTGAGTGTGTGTGAAGTTTGTACAAACTGAATGATTGGGGGGCGGGGGGGGGGTCCTGCGACAGCCAGCTCTGCAAAGTCAATTAATTTTAAGATCCATACTTCTTTCGTTGGGACTTCTTCTTTTTTCCACTTCTGCACATACAGGATTCTGGCTGCAGCAGTAGCATACATAAGCAACTTAACCATCTCTTTTGGAATCTCTGCCCCTATAATCCTTTAGACATCTTGGGAACAGTCATTTTAAATATCTTCTTTAATTCATTATGTGCAAAATGGGGCTTATTTCCAAGTAAACGTGTTGTAATAAACGAAAATCTGCCCTTATTCCCTTATGGGGGACACAAGAGCCCTTATAGATTCCTTTGTAGGTTCTCCATCGGCCGGAGGAAAAAAACAGAGGCCAACCAGAGAATATTAAGAAGCAAAGCAGCTTGTAACCCTGATCTTTATTGAATTGTTGCAACAGGGTGCTCCCCTCACACACAGGAGAAGGAGGAGGACCCTGAACCAAGGTGTGTCCGCCCTTATATAGACATTTTAAATTGCCCACCTTGGAGTCAAAGACCACCCCCAGACACATCATACCTACATCACAGAAGGGGCGGGCTAAAGCAGAAATCTGAATGGGTTGTTTACCTCCTGTCTGGCAAGTTACCTGTTGATGTTTACTGGATTGATACCCTGGGGAGCCTGGCCAGTCTTTTGTAATGATAAGTACTTAGTTCCTGAGCCCAAGTCACAGGCTCACCCCATTCATACACAGACATACCCTTAAGACAGGATTTGTGAAGGAAAAGACAATGGGGAGGCTCTTCCATTTGACCTTGCAGAGAAAACACCTGGTCAGCCTGGGAGTCAAAATGGCTCCATGGCTGCTCTCCTGTGCAGCTTCAGACATGAGGCCTATATATATCTATGTATGTGTTTGCTTGGTACATTTATGAACCTTCATTATATACATAAGACCTTAATTTATTTATTTCAGTGTTTAATCTCACAGCCACCCTGCTCTGCTCCTGCAGTCGTGACGGTGCAATGATGTGAGTGAGTTTCAGCTGCAAAACTGCACATGCTCAGAGGTCTGTACTATAAATCCCCACAGAGGGAGCCATCTATGGAATAATAAGCCATATGACCCTTTTCAGGACAAAAGATTTGTGAGCTCTGCCAGAGGCGTTGACAGGCAGTAAGGTGCTGAGGTGCTTGTTCTATTTTAAGGTTCTTCACTGAGCATCAATGCTATTCCATTTATTTATTTATTTATTTATTTATTTATGTATGTATGTATGTATGTATGTATGTATGCCTGGATCCATTTCCAAGAGAGCTCAAGGGGCTTCCAAAATTCCCCACCCACTCTCAGAACTTTCCCTTGGGTTTGCAGTGCTCTGGCTTTTATTAAAAAACAGAGTGCAATGTTTCAAAGTTTAGAAATCACAAAGCGTTGTGGGTAGGTAGGGATCAGGGCGTGGTCTCAGCCTCTTTCTGCGAAAAGGGAAGTAAATTGTTAGCCCTTCAGGTACAAGCAAAAGGCAGATCTGTAAGTGAAGATAAACAAACAGAAAAATTATAAAAATGAAATACAGTAAAACGAGGCTTGCATAAAACTAACATTTTAAAGATTCTACTGCCTGTATTAGGGCAATGACTTTATTGGATCAGCCAAAATTTCATGAAACATTGTGCAAGCTTTCGAATTCTCCAGAACTCTTCATCAGGTTAGAACAGGGGTCAGCAAACTTACCGCACCTCGGGCCGGTGTCTCCAGCGCCGATCGCATGGAGTGCCAGAGGGCGGGGGAGCGCATGCCCATACACGTGCGCACACGCTATTTCCGGTGCACTTCCGGGTTGGAGGAGCACTGGAAATAGCTTGTGCGCATGTGCATGGCCCTCCTCCGACCTGGATGTGCACTGGAAACAACGCTTGCACATGCGCACAACACTTGCGCATGTGCACAAGCTATTTCCGGTGCTCCTCCGACCTGGAAGTGGGCAGCCGCACAGCGCAGAGATGGTAAGAGCAAGCGGTGGCAGTGGGGGTTGCCGTGGGCCGGATAAACGAGTCCCTCGGGCCTTATCCGGCCCACGGGCCTTAGTTTGGGGACCCCTGGGTTAGAAGGTAAACAGAGCAGTTGCAGGAGAGGAGAGGAGGTTTCTAGCACAAGAGGACGGAAATTCCCATCCACTGCATGTAGCATAACAAGAGGCACCAGACAATCAACACCATACATGCATTGTTTGAGGCTTCCCCCAAAGAATCATGGGAACTATAGTTTGTTAAGGGTCTCTTAGCAACTCTCAGCACCTTTAGCTAACTATGGTTCCCAGAATTATTTGGGAGAAGCCCAAAGTGGTAGATAAGAGTGTTTTAAAAGTATAGTGCAGATGTGACCAATGTATCACTTAAATATTCCTGCATTGCAGGGGGTTTGACTAGATGACCCTCATGGTCCTTTCCAACTCTACAATACTATGATTTCTATGAAACATTTCTTTTTTAAGGGAATCCAAAAGCCATATTGTGCAGGAAATCCACAGGAAGTCTCCATCCGAAACATAGTTTTAGCCCTAAACTTCAGGACAATGACCCAAAAGACCCAGAAACCCATTCATTGATGTAGTTGCAACTCGCTAAGGAAAACACACTCTGCATATGCCCAGAAGCAACCAGCTTTTAAATAGATCCATGTGTACTGGGTTTGCATCAGGGTGTTCTAAGCAGCTGTCAGAGTGAAACCCGCCTCAGATCAAGCCCTGCCCTAAAAACTTTGCAACCTACCCACAGCTGTGCTGGGGCCACCCAGGGACTCTGGCTTCTGGAAGCCCAAATGCGTTCCCATTGCAAGTGTCCCTAGGAGCCCTTGTCCCCATGAGCTCTTCAGAGGAACAGTCAAGGTCCCTATAAATTCTGGTGCTTGATCCTCCAAATCCCGGCAGGAGGTAACCTGAGTCCTTTTTGGCACCGTTGAAAACCCCACAATGGAGCACTTAGAAGAGATAAACAGTCTTGTTTGTTTCAACCCATGAGAATCTGCACTTTGCAAAAAGAAAACAAGCCTTTCTGAATGCAGCTTTGTACATCTTGAAACAAACAAGCTTTCTGTGGGAATGTTCAGGGCAGCAGGAGAGGATATATTATTTATTAATATCCTTCCTAACTTGTGCTAGCAAGTTTCTTTACTTAGCAGAGTTTAAATTCCCCTTTTACATGCACAGCAGATAGCTGGTTGCAAGCTCGTGTGAGCTTCTCACTATTGTACGATTCAGTCTGTGTCAGACTGAATTGTATGTTCCTGGTAAATTCCCTTGAATTTCTCTTAAAAGAATAAAGACGCCACAATCTTTTTCAAAGTCAATAAAAGTTTACTTACATCAGTTCACAGTTGAATCCCTGAAAGCAGACTTAGTCACAAATACAGTGGTACCTCTGGTTAAGAACTTAATTCGTTCCGGAGGTCCGTTGTTAACCTGAAACTGTTCTTAACCTGAGGCACCACTTTAGCTAATGGGGCCTTCCACTGCCACTGCTCCACCAGAGCACGGTTTCTGTTCTCATCCTGAAGCAAAGTTCTTAACCCGAGGTACTATTTCTGGGTTAGCAGAGTCTGTAACCTGAAGTGTCTGTAACTTGAGGTGCCACTGTACGTACATGTGGATCTACCCCATATAGGGGGATAATCCCAGTGCTCCTGCTATCTGAGAGCTAACAGAGCAGTCCTAGCTAAGAAGCTGGTCAAACGAAGAAGGGAGTGAAAAAGAGGGAGAGGGTGGCAGCATGCTTTGTCCTTTTGTTACCTGGAGAGGTTAGGCCACACCTACCTTCAATCACATGCAAAAGGAAGGATGCTGTAGCCAGGAGGAACAGGAAGTTTCAACTGGCTGGACCAAACATTCCCTCGCATGTCTTCTCTAGCATTTCAAGGAATGTTGTACTTGACTGCTCTCAGTGGATTACATCCAGGGCTGTCTTAAGCGTATCCGGTGCCATGGTTCAAAGATCCCTCCGGCGCCCCCCGTTTCCCTGAGTTGCTCTCCTCCTGTGGAGGCTTGGGAAGCAAGCTGCACTCCCACCAGCCATATAGTTGGCGGGCCGCAGCTTCCATCCTAAGCCTCTGCAGGGATCGCTCTCCTCCTACTGAGGCTTGGGAGGCAAGATGCACGCCCGCCAGCCATATGGTTGACAGGGCACAACTGATGGGTGTGCAGGTAAAGGGGAGGCTGCTGGCAAAGCCACACAGCTCCCCCACTCGCTGGGGCGGCCCTGAGAGGCCAGTGCCCTGGCGTAACGCACCAGTAAGACCAATAGGAAAGACGGCTCTGATTACATCTCACACTTTCTTGACATTTCCTTGTCATTGATTTATTCATCGCCTTTCCAACAATCGGCTCAAGGCAATGCACACAACAGATGGTTAAAAACAGTTAAGGTTCATATAATTGTAGAGTTGAAAAGGACCCCCAAGCACCTAGTTCAACCCCTTGCAGTGCAGGTATCGCAGCTACAGAATTCCTAGCAGATGGTCATCCAGCTTCTGTTTAGAAACCTCCGATGAAGGAGAGTCCACCACCTTCTGAGGTGGTTTAAAGCATAAAAACAGCAAATGCATTTAAACTGAAGCTATAAAAAAAAGGTAAAGGTACCCCTGCCCGTATGGGCCAGTCGTGTCTGACTCTAGGGTTGTTCGCCCATCTCACTTAAGAGGCCGGGGGCCAGCGCTGTCCGGAGACACTTCCGGGTCACGTGGCCAGCGTGACGAAGCTGCTCTGGCGAGCCGGCACCAGCGCAGCACACGGAAACGCCGTTTACCTTCCCGCTATAAAGCGGTACCTATTTATCTACTTGCACTTAAGGGTGCTTTCGAACTGCTAGGTGGACAGGAGCTGGGACCGAAAGACGGGAGCTCACCCCGCCACAGGGATTCGAACCACCGACCATGCGATCGGCAAGCCCTAGGTGCTGAGGTTTTACTCACAGCGCCACTGAAGCTAAAACTGTACAAATTTGCAATGGGTGGGCACTCCAGGAGTGTACCCCAAATTTCCCCAAATTGCAGAGAAAGACTGTCCACTGGGGGCAGCTATTTCCCAGAGGAGTTTGTCTTCTCTCACTGGCCTTCTCGTTCAAGAGCCCAAATCAACTTCCAAACAATTGTGGTTAGATTACTGCAATGCACTCTGTGTGGGGCTTACGTTGAAGAGAGCCAGAGAACTACACCTGGGAGAGAATGCGGTTCCCTGGCTGTTGGGGGGGGGGCAGGTGTGGATAGTAAAATGGAATTACCCAACACAGATCTCGAAGGCGCTGCAACTGGACCCAATTCAGGATTGGAAAGGTTGCAGCATTTGGGATTTTTTTGAGCCCAGGGAAAAGGCAAATAAGAGACAGCATGACAGAAGTTTATAAAATTATTCCTGGAATGGAGAAAGTGGGTAAATAATAGGTTTTACTGGTGGGATATTTGGGGGGAAATTTCTGCCCCACATCAGAGGAAGTTGCTGAGCTCAGTTTACCTGCTAGCCTGATCCCCGTTCTTGTTACCCTGCAAATCTCCACAGACAGACTTGGGGGGTGGGAACTGGATGGTGGTGGGGCAGGGGCAAAAGATTTCTATTCAGGGCAGCTGTCAATTTAGCACAATTAATGGTGACATTTGTGGCTTGCCAGTGGAGACACTCACTGCACCAGAATGTTGACAAGGTGGATGAATACCCAGCTGAGCGGTGGCATGCGCTATTCTCCCCCAGATCCCCTGGCACCAGCTCTGAATTTTTCTCCTGCAATCCACCCTGTCACCCACTCCGCTTGCAAAGGCCCACCCTCAGTTGCGTATCTTAATTAAAGCATATCTGGCCACAGCGACCTTAAAAGACTCTAAGTGGGCTCCCTCCTTTTTTCATTGAATTTTCCAGCTGACTTGTCTTGCCTCTTCCCCCAACCACCCACTTCATTTAGTTGTGATGCTTGCATTGTGGGGAGTTGGACCAGGCGACCCTGTTATAGGAATTTACAACAACCCTATGATTTGGTTTCATTTTAGTTAGGAGAAAAGAAGCATTGCTGCCTCCGGCCGTGGAGGAAGAGCATAGCCACATCAATGTTGTTGTTGTTTAGTCATTTAGTCATGTCCGACTCTTCATGACCCCCTGGACCAGAGCGCCAGGCACTCCTGTCTTCCACTGCCTCCTGCAGTTTGGTCAACCTCATGCTGGTAGCTTCAAGAACACTGTCCAACCATCTCGTCCTCTGTCGTCCCCTTCTCCTTGTGCCCTCCATCTTTCCCAACATCAGGGTCTTTTCCAGGGAGTCTTGTCTTCTCATGAGGTGGCCAAAGTATTGGAGCCTCAGCTTCAGGATCTGTCCTTCCAGTGAGCACTCAGGGCTGATTTCCTTCAGAATGGAGAGGTTTGATCTTCTTGCAGTCCATGGGACTCTCAAGAGTCTCCTCCAACACCATAATTCAAAAGCATCAATTCTTTGGCGATCAGCCTTCTTTATGGTCCAGCTCTCACTTCCATACATCACTACTGGGAAAACCATAGCTTTCACTATACAGACCTTTGTTGGCAAGGTGATGTCTCTGCTTTTTAAGATGCTGTCTAGGTTTGTCATTGCTTTTCTCCCAAGAATCAGGCGTCTTTTAATTTCGTGGCTGCTGTCACCATCTGCAGTGATCATGGAGCCCAAGAAATTAAAATCTCTCACTGCCTCCATTTCTTCCCCTTCTATTTGCCAGGAGGTGATGGGCCCAGTGGCCATGATCTTCGTTTTTTTGATGTTAAACTTCAGACCATATTTCAGACCTCTTTCACACTCATTAAAAGGTTCTTTAATTCCTCCTCACTTTCTGCCATCAAGGTTGTGTCATCTGCATATCTGAGGTTGTTGATATTTTTTCCGGCAATCTTAATTCCAGCTTGGGATTCATCCAGCTCAGCCTTTCGCATGATGAATTAGCTACTATCAATAGCTCCTCCATGAATCTGTCTAATGCTCTCTTGAAGCCATCAGAGTCAATGGCCTTCACTGCCCTCCTGCAGGAGCGAATCCCATTCAGCTCTCCACTGCCTAAAGATGGACTTCCTTTTAGCGGTCCTGAATCTTCCAGGATTCCATCTGAAGGAAACCGCCCTCCTCTTTGCTGAGCATCCCAAGGAGCTTGGCAGTCAAAGGTAGACTTCTTCTGAACTTGGAGGCTCTACTTCTCTGTGATGTCTTATAGCCAGGGCTGGGCCTGCAGAAGACCCTCTTGGCCAAGCATCTTGCCATCTACAGGGGCCAGCAAGATGCACATCTTTGCCCAAGGATGAGTTCATCCCTTGGCATCTATTTTTTTTAATTGTCTACATCTTACCCAGAAGCACAGTTTGATTTCTTACTTACATTCATTTTTTCGACTTAAGCAGTAAATACCAGCAATGCTTTAAGGCCTAAGTAACTTGTCTTTGGAACTCTTGATCCATTCCGAACTACATTATACTATACTTGGGGTTGGACTAGATGACCGTTGGGTGCCCCTCCTACAATTCTGTGATTCCTTATCTGTGCATGCCTGGAAAGAATATAAAAACAGGGTTCTCTAGGATAGGGAGCAATAAAGCAGGCAGTCTGTTTACACAACAAATGTTAAAGAAATAATAAAATGTCACAGTCAGAATACTTAATAGTGCAAAGAGTTTTGGGACAAAAATGAAACTATTTCTCTGTTATGCCTGACAAATAAACCTCTCCCCCTGCATGGATTTGTTCACCTCCCCCACCTTCTTAAAAACAAACTATGGTCTTTCGGTTCCTGCTACTTAAAGCTTTTCCTATGTTTAAATCATGTTGCAAACCGCTGCGGCACATTTTTATTTTTTTTAGGACGCAGCGGTATATAAATGCTTTTGCAACTAGAGAAATGCGCTCTGCACCTGCTCAGAGGCACGGTGGGAGAGCTAAGCCCTAGGTGACCTCTAGGCGGCGCTACGCCGGGAGCTTCTCTGTCTCCGCAAACAACTTAACACCCCCCCCCGCCCCCGACTTTGCTAAAAATACAGTTCGGTCTCTTTAATGGAGAGCTGGGCGATTTGCGCTCTCTCTCTCTTTTCAAATGGCTTTGATTGACAGCCTCCTCCCCCCCCCGCACCGAGGGGCGGGGCCGGGCTTAGGCAGGCAGCGGCCGGCGGGCGGCGGGACTCAGTGGCCACCTGTGGGACCAACCGAGGCGGCTCCTCCCGGCGCGATGGGGCGCGATCGGACGCTTCGGCTGCAGTTCGGGAACCGGATCGAGGTGGTTTGCGTGGTGGGCACCCGACTCTGCACCGACGTCTATGGGTGAGGCTGCCTATACTTCCATCTCCCCCCACCCCCACAAAAAAGTTTTGCATCTTCAGAAAGGGAACCCCCGCCGCACCAGAAGGACTCAGCACGACTTTCCAGGGGACTCTCCTGCGCGCGCCCTAAGTCTTAGGTCCTTTGGATCTCTTCTTTCCCAAATAGCCCCACCCCAAAAATTGCATCCCGCCGCTGCATAAAAGCACCCCCCGAAAAGCACCTTTCTTTTAGATTCCCATCCTCTATTTAGCCCAGCATCCGCTGCCACCAACCAGCAAGAAATCCTTTTCAAAGCAACCCCTTCCTATATTGACACCCCCAACCCCCTGTTGGTTTTGCTGCCGGACCCTCACCATTACTCACCCCATCCCCATGCTGACCCACCCCATCCCCTATCCTCACCCATATTCCTTTAGTTCTGGCAATGCCCCCCACTTTCTAATCACCCCTCCCAGCAAAATGTCTCTCCACCATCTTCTTAGGTGCAAGCAGCCTCCTTTAGCATCACCTGTTATTGCCAGATATCGGTGCTCCGATTTCCATTTCCCTATATTTGGGAGTCGCGCCCCCTGCTGCCGATATTTCCAGAGTCTGGAGGAACCCCCTGCTCAGTGGCAGAGCAGCTGCCTTGCATGCAGAAGGTCCCAGGTAGGGCTGGGAGAGGCTCCCTACACGAAATCCTTGGAGAGCTCTGTACAGATAAATGTTTCAAAGGTGTTGGTTTGCCACTGGAACCCCCTTCCGATGTGCTGCATTTAAAACCTGGACCCCCACCTTCCCCTAAGGCATGGGTAGGCAAACTAAGGCCCGGGGGTCGGATCCGGTCCAATCGCCTTCTAAATCCAGCCCGTGGACGGTCTGGGAAGCAGTGTGTTTTTACATTAGTAGAATGTGCCGCATCTCTGGGTTATTTGTGGGGCCTGCCTGGTGTTTTTACATGAGTAGAATGTGTGCTTTTATTTAAAATGTATCTCTGGGTTATTTGTGGGGCATAGGAATTTGTTCATTCCCCCCCCTCAAAATAGTCCGACCCCAACAAGGTTTGAGGGACAGTGGACCGGCCTCTTGCTGAAAAAGTTTGCTGAGCCCTGCCTTAAGGCCTCTCGGAAACCTTTCAGAATTATTTGCTGAGGAGTAGTGGTATGAAAAGTCTGTCTTTGGTTGGTGAAGCGGTCTGCAAGGTTCTGGCTATACAGAACTATTTCTCACTTGCAGCTTTGAAGCTGTGCTTAGGAGTTCCTGCAGCTCCTTTAAGTGACTTGGCTCATTGATGAAAGACTAACATGACTGGAAGCCCCATGGGGTGTCTGTAGGAGAGGAGGCGTAAAGCAGTCAAAAGCAAGTGTTGGGCTAGGACCTGGGCGTCCCGAGTTCAAATCCAGCTCAGCCATGCAAAGCTTACCTGGTGACCTCGAAGGCCGCTCACTGTCTCTCAGCCTAGCCTACCTCACAAGGTTGCTGTGAGGATTAAGAACAGGGAGGGGAAAACCTTGAGGAAAGGTGGGCTGTACATGCAATGATAAATTTAAGTGAATAACGGAGCATGCCTTGCTCACACCTGACGCCTTGTATATTCAGCTGTTAGCCAACTAAGTATTACTCAGAACAGGCCCATTGGAGCTGAGTTAGCCATGTCTGTTCTTTGAGCAGGAATGGAACTTGTTACAGCCTATGGTTTTGGATAGCCACCTTCATGTTTGGTGTGATGCAGCGTCCTCTGTTAACTTTCAGTTCTGCCAATTCCTCCACCTGCGGCTCATTGGGGAGATCCCCCTGCTGTATTTTTCCACAAAAGAGTGATCTTTCCTGGAAAACTGGAGCCTTCTTTGCCTTGGACTCTTAGCTGTGGTTCTCAGCACCAGGACACCTCCTATACTAGGATGGGGCTCTGATTCCCCCCCCCCCTTTATGTAAAAAGGGAGTTATTGATGACTACTATACAGTACCTGATGCTTTTGCTCTGCCCTCCATATTCAGACGTAGCCAAGCTTCTGAATTCCAGTTACTGGAACCGGCAGGAGGAGAGAGTTGCTCTTGTGTTTGAATCCTGCTTGTGGGTTTGGGCCATAGGATGCTGGTCTAGATGGGCCACTGGCCTGATCCAACAAGCTCCTCTTACGTACTTCTTTTCCCCATTATCCACTTTCCTTTACTCCTGTCCTGTGGCAAAACTTCTCTTGTGGTCAGCTCAGCCACCCCAAGCAGCTGTTTGAGGTCAACCCGGGAATCCTTTCCCTGAGCATGCGAGTGTTGAGATTAGATCTCAATCCTTCAAATTCCTGCTCAAGTAAGGGGTTTCTTGGTGCCGTGAGTGGGTGCCAGAGATGGAGAGAGTGACCTGTCATCTCTGTCTCTGATGAGGGAGGGCTGTCAAGAGCCCTGTCTTCAGCACAGAGGTTTCAATGACAAATATATATACAGTATATATATATATATTAAACCCTTTAGGCTTTCCAGACTCCAGCATGCTTTTCATGTCTTTGAACCGCCTGGAAATGACAAGCCCGTTGGTGCCAGGTGTATGAGGGTCAGTGGTGAGAGAGCAACTCTCTGCATATGCTCAGGGGTGCGCCTCCTTCAGGGTGTAAGGTTGTACATTTCAGGAGCAGAACAGAGCCTTGGGGTTGGTTCCACTGCTAAATTCTAACATGCAAAGGAGCACAATCCTGTGCTTGTTTTCCTCCTGAGTAAATCCCACTGTGTTCAGCGGGGCGTACTCCCAGCACAGCATGCATCCAGTGACACTCTTTAGTTCAGATTTCACAGCTCTTTTACCTGCAATGGCAAACACTGTTTGTGTGCCATTGTGAGAGGTGACACTTTCAAACCAAACATCCTCCTGGGGTTTGAAATGGTCTAGGTTGCGGGTGGGGACTTGATGCCATCTGTCATGGACGCTTTAGCTGAGATTCCTGCATTGTAGGGGGTTGGATTAGATGACCTTTGAGTTCTCCTCCAACTCTACAATCCTATGATTCTATGAATGTTGTTAGACTAAAACTCCCACAATCCCTGACGGTTGGCTGGGCTGGCTGCTGGGAGTTGAAATCCAGAAATAATACCTGAAGGGCCGTCACTTACCTTCTTGGCTACCTCCATCACTGCTCTGCCGTTTTCTAACGTAAGGATGGGGAACCTGTGGCCTTCCACCTCCCATCCTCTGACCATTGACCAAACTGGTTGCTGAGGCTTATCAGAGATAAAGGTAAAGGGACCCCTGACCATTAGGTTCAGTTGTGACTGACTCTGCGGTTGCGGTGCTCATCTCGCTTTATTGGCCGAGGGAGCCGGCATACAGCTTCCGGGTCATGTGGCCAGCATGACTAAGCAGCTTCTGGCGAACCAGAGTAGCACACAGAAATGCCATTTACCTTCCCGCTGGAGCGGTACCTATTTATCTACTTGCACTTTGACTTGCTTTCGAACTGCTAGGTTGGCAGGAGCAGGGACAGAGCAGCGGGAGCTCACCCCGTCGCGGGGATTCGAACTGCCGACCTTCTGATCGGCAAGTCCTAGGCTCTGTGGTTTAACCCACAGCGCCACCAGCATTGTCTGCAGGGCCACAGGGTCCCCACTTGCCTTCACTGCCTCTGGCTACCTCCATCGCCAATCTGCCTTTCCAAAGGCAGAGGTGGGCAACTTTAATGTCTCATCATCCCTGGTGACTGTTGGCCAGACTGGCTGCTGGGAACTGGGGTCCAATAGCACCTGAAGGGCATTGGGTTCCCCATCCGTAAACTAGACCCTCACTTGCCTTTACTGCCCCTAGCTACCACCATCCTTGTTGTCATCCCTGACTATAGACTAGGCTGGCTGGTGCTGGCAGGAGTTGGGAGTCTAGCAACACCTTGAAAACCACAAGCTCCCCATCCCTGAACTAAGCCCTCGCTGGTCTTCACTGCCCCTAGTTACCTCCATCACCACTTTGCCTTCTAATGCAAGGATGGGCAACCTGCAGTCCCAGGCCTTCAAAGCATTTAACAGTCAGTCGCTCTAGAAAAGCATTTTGCACAAGCTCAGATTACCATCTTACATCTAAGTGGGGAACTTCAGGTGTATTTTGCACCTGGCTGTCGGCCACTTGCAACCAAGCCAGGATGGCACATGACATCTCCACCATCTGGAGGTGCATGCCTGGGGATCCTTGGATCTTGACTGTTTTCTCACACTAATGCTCTGTCCTGTAGAATTCTATCTGTTCTATTTCATCTGCGCAGTCAGAATGAATTTCAGGAACCAAAATGCCTTTTCTGCGCAGCTGGAGCAGTGAACGGCGTTATAGTTAACTGTTGTCGCTTGCCTTCACTTGCCCCACTCCAATGCCCTGCTCACAGTTGTGAAGAGTATTCCTACGTTATGAATGGTCCGTGTCACCATTAAGAAAAAGCGGTCGGAACTGGCTAATATATATGTGGACTGTCCCTGGATCAAGTGACTTTTCTTTTTTAAATTCTCAAAGTTCTTAACCTAGCTCAAGATTGTCACCTTAACTAGCCAGATGTTTAACTGTGAATCAATCACAGTCAATCCATTGTTTAAAAAATAAGAGCCATCTTGCCCCAAACTTGCAACTAGACATTCCATTTTGGCGACTGCAGCCTTGGTTTAAGGAGCCATTTGGCGCCTAGCTTATATATCTGAGTTTCTAAGACTAGGGAAGAGACATTGGAGCTCAAGGTTGCCTGGAAACCTATGCTCTGAAACCTCTCATCCCGAATCCTAGATGTAAGAATAGCGGGCAGTTTGCACATGCTCAGACATCTGTTTTGTTAGCTGTTTGTTTCGGGGTCCCGTCCCTTGCTTTGAAAACTGGCTCTGGGGGCTGAGCTGTATTGAGATGCCCCTTTACCCATTGCCTGTCTGTATTTTTAAACGGTCATCCATCCAGAGAGAACCCAGTAATCCTTTGTAAGCCTCGCCTGTCACTGCAAATGCTTGTTTGCAGCTGATTGTCCATTGTTCTGCTCGCTGAATGAGGCGTTTATGCCAGGCTTTCTGCCAGGGGCATTTGCAGATGGCACCGGTCACCCATTGTGTGATCTGTGTGTGTGTGTTTTAAGCAGTGGAGTTGCCAAGTCAGTTGTGCCATTGAAAGTGGAATTCAGAGGGCTTTAAAGAATGCTTGTCTCTGCAGGATAATTTTTCTCCCTTTCCGATACTAAAAACAGCCAGACTTCTGTGGTTAATCTTTATTACGTTTTGCTGGCCTGGGGCATGGTCGTAGCCCAGGGACAGGACATCTGCCTTGCATGCAGAATGTGCAGGTTCAATCCTTGGCATCTCCAGGCACATCTTGAGAGAGACCCCCTGAGTCTGAAACCCTGGAGTGCCGCTGCCTGCCAGAGACGACAGTGCTGAGCTAGATGGACCAACAGTCTGACTCACTGAAAAGCAGCTTCTTAGTTAGCCCTGCATTCAGAACCATGGGGACTGGAATCTTGCTCAATTTTATGGCAAGGGTTGCAGCTCAGTGTGCCCAGCTTCACTTCCCTCTGGCAGCATTTCCAGCATTTTTAAAAGTGCATTTTATATGTGTTTGTGCATCGAGTGCAAATCATAAAGGATCTGCTTTGATTGCATAGGTCAGATCGAAGGTCGTGCAAAGAGCACCTTTAATACAGTTTTGGTGCCTGTTTGGGAATGTAGTTGAATGAATGCAAATCCTTAAAAAAATATTACTCCGATTTCTTTCGTTTATGGGTGATATATTGGGGAAGATTCTGGGTGGCATCTGAAATCTCATTTTTGGGGCTTTTCAGAGAGCAGGGCTAGGATGTCAACTGCCCAGACCTTTGGGGGCATGTCGACAATACGTCAGTCCTGGGTGTAACCAAGGAGGAAGCTGTGTGCTGCAAGCAGCGGGTTCCAACTGCCCTGGGGTTTCTCATTATCAGCTTCAATCTGCTGTGTCAACTGCTGCAGCTGCCCCTCTCCTCCCGGCAAGGAGTTGCAGTGGGCTGGGGCTGGCACTCTGGTCCCTTGCTAATGCAGAATCCAGCTGCCGCTGTCAGGGGTCTAGTTGACGCAGCATTTAAAAATAGATGTGGGAAGCTTAGGGGTGTTATGCAATGGCTCCCAAAAGGGTGAAGTGGGTGGCCGGCCAGCCACCAAAGATCCAAAAGAGGAAGGGGTTCAGGTTACTTCCCCTGACCTTGAAGCCCATGGCTGCACTACAAAAGCAAACCTGAGGCTGGGGTGTGCAGAAATCAGGATGCTTAACAATGATAATCGCATTCTTCGGAGATCGTATTTTCTTAAACCGGTGTCGTCTGGCGGTTCACGTTCAACACAGCTTGTCCTGAATTGTAGCAGAGCCAGGGTCCTTGCTTGGAGGGTCGCAGCTCAGGTTTTGCAGGGCCCAGGAAGAGCTGAAATCTCAAGTCTTGCAAGGAGAGGCTGTCTATCAGACAAGGAATGTGTCCCTCAAAGCAATCCAAAGGAGGAGTGGGGGGGGGAGAGAAACACAATAAGTAACTGGCATATTATTGGAATCATATAATTGTAGAGTTGGAAGGGACCCCAGGTATGATAAGAAATTCAATATTACCGTATTGGCCTGAATATAAGCCTGACTTTCCCCCCAAATTCTGACTGTGAAAAGTTAAAGTGCGGCTTATATTCGTGACCTTACGGTATGCAGCCAGGAGCGTGGGGCAAACAGCGCCAGGAGCATGGCAAAGCGGGGTCTGCCCCATGTGTAGCCCCCGCTCCACTCCCACAAGGCCAGGAAGGGAGAGAACGAGGAAGGGGGAAGGCAGCTGGCAATGCAGCATAGCTCCCACCCCCCAGTCAGGAGGAGCAAGGAATGGAGCTGCCTATATTTGGGTATTCCCCCCCCCCCCAATTTTAAAGGTTCGGCTTATATTCAGGTGTGGCTTATATTCAGGCCAATACGGTATTACTATGTTGTTGGTGTATGTTTTGAAATAAAAAAGTAAGGTCTTATATATATAATAAATGTTCATAACTGCGTATATAAACCACATGTCTGAAACCCCACAGAAAAAGTCCTGAAACCATTTTGTCCCTCCCACATTGACCTCAAAAATTTCTCTGCAAGGTCGAAGGAAAATGGAAAAGCCTCCCCATTGTCTTTTCCTTCACAAATCCTGTCTTAAGGGTATGTCTGTGTATGAATAGGGTGAGCCTGTGACTTGGGCTCAGGAACTAAGTATTTATCATGACAAAAGACTGGCCAGGCTCCCCAGGGTATCCAATCAAGGGACCATTAACAGGTAATCTGCCAGACAGGAGATAAACAACGCACTCAGATTTCTGCACTCAGATTTCTGCTGTAGACTGCCTCTTCTGTGATGTAGATATGATGTATCTGGGGGGTGGTGGTCTTGGGCTACACCCCCTTTTTGATGTAGGTATGATGTTTCTGGGGATGGTCTTGGACTCCAGGGCGGGCAATTTAAAATGTCTATATAAGGGCGGGCACACCTTTGTTCTGGGTCCTCCTCCTTTCCTGCGTGTGAGGGGAGCATCTTGTTGCAACAGTTCAATAAAAGATCAGGCTTACGAGCTGCTTTGCTTCTCAATATTCTCTGTTTGGCCTCTGTTATTTTATCCGACCGATGGAGAACTTGCAAAGGACTCTATAAGGGCTCTTGTGTCCCCATAAGGGAATAAGGGCAGATTTTTGTTTATTACAGTTTTTATTGTGGTTGGGAGGCCTGGAGTCCATATGTTGCCTCTCTTGAAGCTTCAGGAGTCGCCAGGCACATTTTGCACCTGGCTATTGGCGACTTGCAACCAAGTGAAGATGCCAGGGCTCCAGGATAGTGCCTGAGTATCTGCACAGTCTGGAGGTTCATGCCTGGGGATCCTTGGATCTTGCCTGTTTTCACACACTAGCAACACAATCATGTAGAACCAAAAAGTCATACTGAAAAACGTGACTTTAAGGCTGTCTGGCCCCCCCAAAATGGCAACTAGGCATTCTGTTTTGGCAACTGTAACTCTGGTTTAAGGAGCCATTTGGCACCCAGCTTATATATATGAGTTTCTCACACTGTCGCCAGGTATATATAGGAAAGGGCGAGGGAAGAGGCGGAGCTCTGCACATCATGCGAAGTCTGCCGTGGACCATACAGCTGTGGTGGCAGTAAATCTCTCCCGCTAACAGAGACATCTTTGGCTCTCCTGGCTTGGAGTCTTTTCCAGCACATGTGTGCAAGATTAAATTCGCTCTCTCTTTCAAGGGTTGAGTTCTCCCAGAGTAGGATTGCTCCTTCCATGCCAGCTGACAGACCTGGCGAGTGGAGGATGAAAGGAGGCGCAGTGGGGAAAGCTGCCGTTCAGTGTAGACAACACTAGATGCGATGGACCGATAGTCTCTTTCTTCTATACTCCTGTTTAACAGAACAATGAGGACTAGAAGCTTGCTTTATTTTTAAAGAAAAGACCATGGCTCAGTGGGAGAGCACTTGGTTTGCAGGTGGAAGGTCCCAGGTTTGATCCCTCAGAGGGTCTAAAGACGTCCTGTCTCTTAACAATAACAACAATAATAATAACTAATAATTTATTATGTATATCCTGCCCATCTGGCTGGGTTTCCCCAGCCACTGTGAGTGGTTCCCAACAGAATATTTAAAACACAATAAAACATCAAACATTAAAAACTTCCCTAAGCAGGGCTTCCTTCAGATGTCTTCTAAAATTCAGATAGTTGTTTATTTCCTTGACATCTGATGGGAGGGCGTTCCTCAGACCTTGTGGGGGGCCGGACTATATATTTGGGGTGTGTGTGAACGAATTCCTATGTCCCACAAATAACCCAGAGATGCATTTTAAATAAAAACACGCATTCTACTCATGTAAAAACATGCTGATTCCCGGACCATCCGTGGGCTGGATTTAGAAGGTGATTGGGCCGGATCTGGCCCCCGGGCCTTAGTTTGCTTACCCATGGTTTAGGACTTTAAAGGTCAGCACCAACACTTTAAATTGTGCTCAGAAATGTACTGGGAGCCAATGTAGGTCTTTCAGGACCAGTGTTATATGGTCTTGGTGACCGCTCCCAGTCACCAGTCCAGCTGGAGCGCTGTTTCTGCCGGTCAGTGAAGTCAGTATGTGCTAGGTAGACTGATGGGCTGGCTCAGTAATAAGGCAGTTTCCTCTGTTCTTATTTAAATTGACTCACCCTTCAAAACCATGAGGACTGGAGTCTTCCTGTTGTGCACCACTGTAAGCAGCAAGCAGCAAGAGACTCCGGGGGTTCCAGGTGCTTCGCGGGGGATAAAGATGGAGGAGGAAGAAGAGGAAAATCAAAGCTTGGGCAATGTTGTGGCTGTGACCAGAGAATGAAGTAAATGCAAATGTAGATTGTAGGCTCTCTGGGGCAAAGACTGGGGGAGTTTCAGGGGTCTGTGCCGGACCTGCAAACACCCAGTTTCACATCACCACTCTCCTTCCGCCTGCTCCCTTACAGAGCAGCTCCTGCCGACGCAGTCACATTCGCCGTGAAGCACTCGGATGATGTCGAGGTCGAAATCATCAGCGACGGCCAATCAGAGCATGCCCCTGCCAATGGCGGGAAGCAGTGGCCTCTGGACCCCAAGACCACCTTGAGTATACAGATGACGCGTCCCAGCACCGAGGCCAACGACAACAAAGTAAGAGACATTCCCACGCTCGTTGCTTCCCTGAGCTCCTGGTAGGCTCAGTTTTGCATTCCAAGCAGGGGCAGCGTTTAGCAGTGGTTTCTGCGTTGCAGCGGGTTAGACTACTAGATGACCCTCAGGAACCCTTCCAACCCTACAGTTCTATGATTCTTTAGCTTTGATTACTGCACTGCAAAGGCTTTGACTAGATGGCCCTTTGGATTCCCTTCCCACTCTACAATTCTGTTACAGTGGTACCTCAGGTTACATACGCTTCAGGTTACAGACTCTGCTAACACAGAAATAGTACCCTGGGTTAAGAACTTCACTTCAGGATGAGGACAGAAATCGTGCTCCGGCAGCGTGGCAGCAGCAGGAGGCCCCATTAGCTAAAGTGGTGCTTCAGGTTAAGAACGGACCTCCGGAACGCATTAAGTTCTTAACCCGAAGTACCACTGTATTCTACAAGTATCAAGACTTGCAGGATTTTCATTTACAAATGTGCAGCTTGATCAGGACAGGTACCAAGCAGGCAGGCACATGGCGAGGCAGGGATGGGGGCCTTTGCTGAGCAAATGCAAACGCTGCAGTTTAAATTCACCTTTTAGGGAGCATCAGCTGCCGCTGAGTAAACATGCACCATTTTTCTTGGCAGTTGTGCGGGGCAAACGTGTAGGGTCATGTGAATCTATTGTTTCAGTTCTGCTTCCAGCTGATTGCAAAACTGAAATCACCCTTGGTGTCTCTAAAGGGGCCGTGGTGTGGCAAGGGCTGTGGTTTTGTGCCTGTCCCCTAATGCTGCAAGCTGCATCCTCAAAAATACCAAGGCGGGCATTTATTTTCCTGGCATAGAGACTGGAGAGCTCTAAGCTCGGAAGGACTGGCGGTGAACATGCAGCTGACCCTTATCTGGCACAACGTATCCTTGGATCCCTTCTCCATTTCATAGGATTGTAGCGTGGGAAGGAACCCTGAGGATCATCTAGTCCAACCCCCTACAATGCAGGAATCACAGATGGCCACCCAACCTTTGCTTTAAAGCTGCCAAGGAAGGGGAATCGACCACCTTCCGAGGGAGGCCATTGCACTGTCGAATGGCTCTTCGTGTCAGAAAGTAGTTGATTTATTGTAACTTGAATTTATTGGTTTGGCTCCTACCCTACAGAACAGGAGAAAACAAGCATGTTCCCTCTTCCATGGGACAGCCCTTAGGAAGATGGCTGTCGTATCTCCTCTCAGTCTCCCTGAGTCTAAACATACCCAACTCCTTCAACCGTTCCTCATAAGGCTTGGTTTCCAGACCATCATCATCTTGGTCACCCTCCTCTGCAAATCTCCCAGCTTGTCAATATAGTTCCAGCTTGTCTCTTTGGTTTTCAAAACTTTAACTCTGCATTGTACGTTCTTTCCTTCCTCAGGTAACTGTGGGCTATTATGGTGAGAATGGAGGCCACCCCATTGACCAAGCTGGTGTTTTCCTGACGGGAATTGGTAAGTATGAAGATGTGCTCTCCCTCTCTCTTTCTCTGTCTTTCCCCCTAGGATCATAGAGTAGGGAAGGACCAGATGGCCTTCCAAACTCTGCTTAGAAACCTCCAGCGAAGGAGTGTCCACAACCTCCCAAGGCAGTCCGTTTCACTTTCAAAAGGTCTTGCTGTCAGAAAGTTCTTCCTGATGTTGAGATATTTGAGAGACAGCTATCCTGTCCCCTCTGTCCCCTCTATTCCACGCTAAACATACCCAGATCCTTCAACCATTCCTCATCTGGCTTGGTTTCCAGACCCTTGATCATCTGGGTTGCCTTCCTCTGCACGCATTCCAGCTTGCCAATATCCTTCTTAAATTGCCGTGCCCAGAACTGGACACAGTATTCCAGGTGTGGTCTGACCAAGGCAGAACAGAGTGGTACGATTACATCGGGACACTAGACTTCTGTTGATGCAACCTAGAATAGCATAAGCTTTTTTTTCTGCTGCATCACACTGTCATGTTAAGCTTGTGGTCCACTAAGACTGCTACTGGCAAGCCAGGTGTGTCCCCCCATCTTACATTTGTGCATTCAGTTCTTCCTGCCTAAGTGCAGAACCTTACATCTGTCCCTGTTGAAATTCATTTTGTTAATTTGGACCCAGTTCTCTAATCTGTTACGGTCATTTTGAATCCTGATTCTGTCTTCTGCGGCATTAGCTACCCCTCCCAGTTTGGTGCCCTCTGCAAAGAGGCAGCTTTTGTCTCCCCACCAAGGAATTGTCGTCTGACGGAGCTAAGAAGCTTCCACTGTCGGAGGCTGCCATTCTTCTGAATCCCAGAGGGCTCTTGTGCTTGGGCCTTGTTTGCAGACTTCCCATGGGGGTATCTGGCCGTCGAGTGTGAGAACAGGATGCTGCGTTAGATGAGCCATCAGCCTGATCCTGCAGGCTGTTTTTAGGATCTTTCTTACGCTATGCTTCTATCAAGCGGTTTTAAACTCTTGCTAAACAAAACAACTCTGAGCTGGCACCCCAGAATTCCTGGCTGCATCTGGAAGAACCTACCAGTGCTGGTTGTGGAGGCGGTGGAGCAATCTACAGCCGTACCTTGGTTCTTGAACGGAATCCATTCTGGAAGTCCATTTGACTTTCAAATATGTTCGAAAACCAAGGCGCAGATTCCGATTGGCTGCAGGAGCACATTCAGCTTCTGAAAAAGGTTTGCAAACCCGAACGCTCACTTCTGGGTGTGCGGCGTTTGGGAGCCAAAACATTCAAGTCGCAAGGAGTTTGAAAACCAAGGTACGACTGCATTCATTTTGCTCTGGCCTTTTTTGTGAAAGCAGGGAGCTCCTTCCACCCCAGCTGTGCTGGCTCTTGTGGCCGTCGCTCCAGAGAAACCGTAGCCGTGAGCGTTGTCCCTCTGGTCTCCAAGGCAGCAGCGAAAACAGCTCTCCAGCAATGCCGGGGTTGTCTCACATGATGGGTCCGGATGCCGTCGGGAAACCGGATAGTTGGCCCTCCTTGAAAGGTGGGGGGGGGGGGGGGGTGTATGTTACCGGACTCTTGAATCAGGCTAGCGAGGACTGTCTTACACACACACACAAGGTTTGTTACTTATTCTTAGAATCATAGAATTGTAGAGTTGGAAGGGATCCCCAAGGGTCATCTAGTCCAACCCCCTGCAATGCAGGAATATCAACTGAAGCGCCCATGACAGATGGCCTTCCAACCTCTGCTTAAAAACCTCCAACGGAAGAGTCCACCACCTTCCAAGGGAGTCCATTCCACAGCTAAGGTTTAGTCGGAATATCCTCATTTGAATCCATCCATTTGGGTCCTGCCCTCTGGAGCAGCAGAAAACAAGCTTGCTCCCTCTTCTGTGTGCTCCTTGAGGACTAGCGCCTTGCAGTATTTTTAGCAGGAGGCAGTAGCTCTGTGGTGCAGCACCTGCTTTGCATGCAGAAGGTTCTGGGTTCAATCCCCAGCAGTATCTCCAGGTAGAGCTGGGGAAAGACTCCCTGTCTGAAGCCCTGCTGCCAGCCAGTGTAGACACTGCAGGGGTCGGTGGACCAGAAGAGCTCTGGCACATCAGAAGGCAGCTTCCTAGGTTTTTAAATAAGCCCATCATTCAGATCCATGAAGGCGGGGATTTTAGGGGAAAGAGCACAGTAGTAGCATGGAACTGTTATAGATGGATCGGGAAACTGGGAAACTACCCAATATCTGGCTTTTCTCTCTAAGTAAAGGTAAAGGAACCCCTGACCATTAGGTCCAGTCGCAGACTCTGGGGCTGCAGCGCTCAGGAAATGCCCCAGATATGCCACAAAGTGGGAAGGGCTTGCTGACTCGACTTTTGTATTTTTCTAGAGATTTCTCTGGATGTCGATGCTGACCGTGATGGGGTGGTGGAGAAGAACCACCCCAAAAAGGTGAACATTTTCTCCTGTTTTTGTTTGCATAGAGATTTGCAAAGATGTGGTGAAGAGATTTAAAAAAAATTAAAAATGCCGGGGGGTAATCCCTTCACCAGCCTGATCAGTGCTTTTTTTTCTAAAGAAATGTTTAGGGGTACTCTCACTTTCCTACTCATAATTGAATTACTGCCCCTCAATGAGGCCAAACTTACATTCACCAAATGTTCAGGGGTTTGCATACCCCAGCGCCCCCCCCCCCAAGAAATAAAGCACTGAGCCTGATGCTCTCCACCTGTTTGGAATCACAACTCCCATCATCCAGTGCCACCGGAAACACTCTCTGTGGTGCATGGGTGTTGTAGTCCATCGCAGCTCGAGAGGCACCCAGGTGGGTGACAGCTGGACTAAGGTCACTTGCTGGGCCTGACACAGAGCTGGCCCTTGGCTTCCTAGGATGGGAGCAGATCATTTGAAACACTTTTTTGTGACACTAAGCTCTCCTCCCTGAAATCTGAAGGCTGATACCTGCCTGAAATCCTGGAGAGCTGCTGCCAGTCAGAGTAGACCACACTGAGATGCATGGACCAGTGGTCTGACCTGGTGAAAGGCAGCCTCCTTGTTATATCATAACCTTCAGGACTGGGGCACCTGCCTCCTTAGTGCCCACCTGCAATGCCTGATCCCGGTTGTGTGCTTCTGTCCCCAATGCCTTGTGGAAACAGGACAGCTCTCCTCTCCAGCCAGCCTTCCGGGGAGGTGGGGGCACAGGACAGAGTCAAATGGGGTTAGCCCTCAGCCCTGCGAGGCATTTAAATTGCCATGAAAAGCTCCCACGGAAAGGCTGGGACACTCTGTACGAAAGGGGAGCCTCCCGCTCTGCCCTGCCCTGCCCTGCCACCCGTTCCTTTGGCACAGAGGCCCTCCATTCCTCCAGGCTCCCTGCTGAGGCGAGGCAGTGATCCTACTGGGCTGCAACTCTCCCTGGAAAGAGCCTCTTGCTACCCTGGGGTCAATCGGGGCAGAATGCTGTGCCCAACAGAACTGCAACCCAGAGCCTTCCTTACAATCTGACTCCCAAGGAAAAGTGGCACTGAGTGTCCCAGCCATTGTTTAGGAGAAGAACGTCAGAAAAACCCCATGCTGATCAGGCCAATGGCTAATAATAATAATAATAATTTTATTATTTGTACCCTGCTCATCTGACTGGGTAGCCTCAGCCACTCTGGGCAGCTTCCAAAATACAGTGGTACCTCGGTTTTCAGATGTCTCTGTTGCTGAACATTTCAGTTTTCAAATGCCAAAAACCCGGAAGTAAACACTTCTGTTTTCGAACGCACCTCGGAAGTCCAATGGCTTCTGCTGCATGTTTTTCAATTTTCTCAACTGAATTGGCAGACAACCCTTTGCGGCTTGGTTTTTGAACGTTTCGGAACTCAAACGGTCTTCTGGAATGGATTATGTTCGAGAACCGAGGTACCACTGTATACACAAACATAATAAAGCATTAAATATTTTATACAGGACTGCCTTCAGGTGTCTTCTAAAGGTTGTATAGTTCCTTATTTCCTTGGCTCAGGGGTGACATAACTCCATACCCTCCAACATCTCCCTGATGGAAAAAGGGACGTCCTAAGGAAAAGAGGGACAGTCCGAGATAAAATCAGAAACCGGGACAGCTTCTGTAAATCCAGGACTGTCCCTGGAAAATAGGGAAACTTGGAGGGTCTGCAAAATGGTTGTCAATCTCACCAAGACAACTGATTAAATTTTTAAAATTTATTTATTTATTTCACAATGGACATTGCTTGGTTGTAGAAGGGGGGGAAATCCTCAAAGGTAAAGCGATACAATTATCCATAAGAATAATGATAAAAAAATCATTGAAGGCCAATGCATGCAGAAAGTTATTGACGAACCCACAGTAATTGAGTCACAAATCTGCAAGAGCGGAATGTGCTGCTTTGTATAGTTACTCATCTCCTTGACATCTGATGGGAGGGCGTTCCACAGGGTGGGTGCCACCACCGAGAAGTCCCTCTGCCTGGTTCCCTGTAACCTCACCTCTCACAGGGAAGGAACCGCCAGAAGGCCCTCGGAGCTGGACCTCAGTGTCCGGGCTGGATGATGGGGGTGGAGACGCTTCTTCAGGTATACTGGGCTGAGGCCATTTAGGGCTTTAAAGGTCAGCAGCAACACTTTGAATGGGGAGCTTACTGCGAGCCAATGTAGGTTTTTCAGGACCAATGTTTAGACAGTCCTGGCAGCCACTCCCAGTCACCAGTCTGGCAGCCGCATTCTAGATTGGTTGTAGTTAACTGATGGAGAGCATCCAGCGGGCTGCAGAGAAAACAGAATTTATTTTATCTTATTGGCACAACATTGGTTCAAATGATAAAAGCAAAAAGGGCAAACCCTTTGCCCCATTCTGCTGGCTAAACTCAAGAGGCGGTGGTGGTGTAGTGGTTAGAGTGTTGGACTAGGACCCAGGAGAGACAAGGGTTCAAATCTGGCCCCCTGGACTCGGTCATGAAACATGCTGGAGTGACCTTGGGCCCAGTCATTGCCTCTCAGCCTAGCCTACCTCTCAGGGTTGTCGTGGGGATTAAATGAGGAGAGGGAGAGCCACCTCGAGCTCCTTGGAGGTGAAAGTGCCATCAAAATGCAGTGAAACTGTTGCAATTGCAGGCGGTGTGGACGTGGGGTCCAGATGGGCAGGGGGCCGTTTTGCTGGTGAACTGCGATAAGGAAAATCCGTACACCGGAAAGGAGGACTGCCAAGATGACAAAGTCTTCTCGAAGGATGGTAGGTGGCGTCTGTTGAATCCCCAAATCCTTTTTTTTTTTTTTGTAACAGTATTTTATTCTTTTTCCAATTTAAAAAGTTACGTTTGTTACTCAGCAATTACATTCTAATTCAGCAAAACTAGTGATTTCCTGCTCACCTGTCACGGATGTTTGTAACTCAAATTACATACAATTGCGTCTTAAGGTTCCGCCTTACCTAATTTCACCCTCTCTGACATGTTTCTTAATATATTCTGCTATTTTCTTGCACTTCAAACCCTGCTGTGATCCTTGCATTTGTGAAATAATATTTTATATAGACTAGAAAAGAGGTTCCCGGTCCTTAAAATGGTCTAGATTTGTATCAGCGCCATCAATTTTGCCATCTCTGCGTATTCCAAGATTTTCATCATGAACCCCCAAATTCTGATGTGCATTTCTCTTTTCTTTTACTCCCCCCACCCCCGGGTCTTCTTTCCTCTCTCTGTCCCGGGCATCGAACCCCCGCAGACCTGGAAGACATGTCCCGTATGTTCTTGAGAACAAAAGGCCCCGACCGGCTGCCTCCAGGCTACGAGATGGTCCTCTACATTCCGCTGTCGGACTGTGACAAAGTTGGGGTCTTTTACCTGCAGAGTAAGTGGGCTGTCTGTTTCCACTCTCTGTGTTGTGATGTTTTTCCTGCAAGAGTCATCAGAACGTAAGGAGAGCCTGGCAGCTGGATCAGTCCCAGTGCCCGCTCTGGTCTAGCCTCCTGTTCTCGCAGTGGCCACCCCAAAGAGAACCCTACAAGCAGGATCCAAGCACAAGAGCCCTCTCCCCACCTGCAATTTCTAGCAACTGAGATTCAGAAGCATTGCTGCCTCTGACCATGGAGGCAGAGCGGAGCCATTGTGGCTGGTAGCCATCAATAGCCTCCTCCTCCTCCTCCTCCTCCTCCTCCTCCTCCTCCATGAATTGGTCCAATCCTCTTTTAAAGTCATCCAAGCTAGTGGCCAGGGACACGCGTGGCACTGTGGGTTAAACCACAGAGCCTAGGACTTGCTGATCAGAAGGTCGGCAGTTCGAATCCCCGCGACGGGGTGAGTTCCCATTGCTCGGTCCCTGCTCCTGCCAACCTAGCAGTTCGAAAGCACGTCAAAGTGCAAGTAGATAAATAGGTACTGCTCCGGCGGGAAGGTAAACGGCATTTCCGTGCCCTGCTCTGGTTTGCCAGAAGCGGCTTAGTCATGCTGGCCACATGACCCGGAAGCTGTACGCCGGCTCCCTCGGCCAGTAAAGTGAGATGAGCGCCGCAACCCCAGAGTCGGCCACGACTGGACCTAATGGTCAGGGGTCCCTTTACCTTTACCTTTTAAGCTAGTGGCCATCACGGACCCTGTGGAAGGGAGTTACACAGTTTAACTGTGCGTTGCGTGAAAAAGTCCTTCCTTTTATCCATCCTCAAGTTCCCACCATTCAGCTTCAGTGTGGTGTAGTGGTTAAGAGCGGTAGTCTTGTAATCTGGGGAACCGGGTTCATGTCTCCGCTCCTCCACATGCAGCTGCTGGGTGACCTTGGGCCGGTCACACTTCTCTGAAGTCTCTCAGCCCCACTCACCTCACAGAGTGTTTGTTGTGGGGGAGGAAGGAAAAGGAGAATGTTAGCCGCTTTGAGACTCCTTAAAGGGAGTGAAAGGCGGAATATCAAATCCAAACTCTTCTTCTTCTTCATTGGATGTCCACAAGTCACAAGAGAGATCGAGGATGGCTTTTCATGTCTGTCATGTCGTCTTTTGCACGCCTTTTCTCTACGCTAAAATGTCCCCAACGCTGCAACCTTTCCTCATAAGGCAGCCACTCCATCCCCTTGATTGATTTGGCTGCCCTTTTCTGAACCTTCCTCGATATCCTCTTTGAAGTGAGGTGACCATAACTGTCCACAGTATGGCAAGTGTGGATGCACCATAGATTCACATGGGCAGTTTAATTTTGAGTTCCTTTCCTAATGATCCCTGGAGCGTGGACAACATCCTGGCAGGCACAAGACTCTCTGGGGGTTGTGCTATTCCTTTCCTCACTTTCCTGGGTGTTGACCGAGCCCCCTGTCTCTTCAGGACCACGCAGTATGGGGTCTGTCTCCCTCTTCCAGCTTCTCCTTCTAATTCAGAAGTTGGGTGGCCATCTGTCATGGAAGCATTGGTTGAGATTCTTGCATTGCAGCAAGTTGGACTAGATCAGGCATAAACAAACTCGGCCCTCCAGATGTTTTGGGACTACAACTCCCATCATTCCTGACCACTGGTTCTGTTAGCTGGGGATGGTGGGAGTTGTAGTCCCAAAACATCTGGAGGGCCAAGTTTGCCTATGCCTGGACTTAGATGACCCTCGGGGTTATCCCCGAGGCAGAAGAGGTGCATCTCTCTGCTTCTGTTAAATCCTTTGAAGACAGAGGTCCTCTGACTGGGTCGGGATGACATGGGGTTGTGGGGCCAACTCCCATCTCTTGCAGGGGCTCAATTAGTGCCAGCGCCTTCTGTCAAGAGCTTGGGAGGCGCAGGTTGCAACCACAGCAAAGGTGGCATTTTTCCATCTCCACCGTATTAAGCAGTTAGTCCCTTACCTCTCTCGCCCTGATCTGGCCAGTGTGATCCATGCGACGGTCACCTTCAGGCTTGATTATTGTAACTCGCTCTATGCAGGGCTGCCCTTGAAGCTGACCCAGAAACTCCAGCAGGTGCAGAATGCCACGGTGAGGCTCCTTACGGGGTCCTTGCTGCGGGATCACATTCATCCAGTGCTTTACCAACTGTACTGGCTCCCAGTGGAATACAGGGTGAGGTTTAAGGTGCTGGTTTTGACCTTTAAAGCCCTATGCAGCCTAGGACTCACGAACCTATGGGACCGCCTCTCCTGGTATGCCCCGCGGAGGACCTTAAGGTCCACAAATGAAAACACTTTGGAGGTCCCAAATCGCAAGGTGGTTAGATTGGTCTCAACTAGGGTCAGGGCCTTTTCAGTACTGGCCCCAACTTGTTGGAACGCTCTGTCACAAGAGACTAGGGCCCTGCAGGACTTGACATCTTTCCACAGGGCCTGCAAGACAGAGCTGTTCCACCTGGCCTTTGGTTTGGTCTCAGTCTGACCCTTAAGTTTCCCTCCGCTTTTGGTTTTGGTCTATGTGCTACTTTCAAAATGAGGCTGCATTTTAAATTGCATTTTAACCTGTATTTTAAATTGGTTTCCTCCCCTCTCCCCCCATTATGTTTTTATTGTAATTTTACTGGTGTTAGCCGCCCTGAGTCCGGCTCTGGCCGGGGAGGGTGAGGTATAAATAAAAATTATTATTATTATAATTAGTGAATAGGCGGCACAATTTTTAACCTCATCCTCAGCCCCCGAGAAAGCGCATGCACATGTCACGTTAATTCTCGCACCTGCATCTCATTTGTAGCAAAGAGCAGCTTGGGACTAATTAGGCCTGATGGGTCGTCAACACGTCTAATTAGAAAGGACCCCGGTGTCTTCAACATTCCAGTAGCTCCGTTGGCGCCCAGAGACGGGCCCACCGACAACTCGCTGAAACCAGGCATTGCAATTGGAGCCGGCCGAGGGGAAGGGGCGGCATTCCCTGGCAAGGAGCTCCAGAGGGGCTTGTCAATCAGCCACTAACTCTGCCTCTGTCAGGAGCTGCTCTCTGAGAGATCCTAGGGAAGCCAGCCAAGCCCAGTGGCCCGGGGTTACCTCTCGGCGTTCTTCCTAGGGAAGGAGGCTGGCTGTTTGATTCTCTGAGCCGTGGAAGAATTAAATGGGTGATCCGGGTGAAGGCTCCCTAAAATCTCTGGCGAAGGAGGACATCTGATGTGAAGCAGGGCAAAGAGGGAAGGGGTGAAACTTCTGATCTCCCTCTTACTAACTTAAGGCTCGCCAGCTGGTGTTTTCATTGATATTTTCTTAACCTCAAGCTTGGCCAGAGTGGAGCAGGGATCGCATTTAAGCAAATATTGGCTCATTCTGTCTCGTTTTTCTGTTAAGCTACAAATGACTAGTTGAAAGTGTCCTGGGCTTTGTTACTTCCGTGAACTCTTTTTCCAGAGTGCCTTAAGGGAAGAGATGTAGCTCTGTGACATTCAGAAGATGCCACATCTCCAGAAAGCACTCCCTGTCTGAAAACCTGGAGAGCAGTGTAGACACTGCTGAGCTACATGGTTTGACGGAAGGCATTTTCCTACGTTTTAAAATCAGCCCTTCATTCAGCACAATGAGGACTGGAATCTTGAGAGGGGGAAAACATAGCTTAGTTGGAGGTCACTTGCTTTGTGTGCAGAATGTTCAATCTGTGACATCCTCTAATTAACAGAGGAGTTTTTAATTGCAGACAAGGTGAAAGGACTCTTTTGGCCTGGGATTGGCAGTTCGAATCCCTGTGACAGGGTGAGCTCCCATTGTTCAGTCCCAGCTCCTGCCCACCTAACAGTTCGAAAGCACCTCAAAGTGCAAGTAAATAAATAGGTACCACTCCAGCGGGAAGGTAAATGGCGTTTCCGTGCGCTACTCTGGTTCGCCAGAAGCGGGTTAGTCATGCTGGCCACATGACCTGGAAGCTGTCTGTGGACAAATGCCGGCTTCCTCGGCCTATAGAGCAAGATGAGCGTGCAACACCAGAGGTCGTCTGCAACTGGACCTAATGGTCAGGGGTACCTTTACAAACACACACACACAAAAACATATATATATGATATCTGTCCATGTAGATTGACAAAGGAGTCAGCTTGTATCCATCTAGACATTACCCAGAATAGACTCATTGAAATGAACAGACTGAAGTTAGTCATCATGTCCATTAATTTCAGTGGGCTTACTCTGAGCAGGGCTCAGTTGATGGCAACGCTCAGTGTTAAACAACCGAAGGTCACGTTTTCAAGGTCTTCCAGTGATGGGCGTTTAGCTCTTAAACGGAGCTGTAGGTGGGTATGATGCCCACCCACTCCAATAAAAGCCAACCTTTGGCGATCACCTCATTTTACAGCGGCCACAAGACATTTGCTGCAGCCCGTGACATCATTGCTCTGTTTGGCCTCCCCTAATCCCCAGGAGACATCTCTGCCCCCGATGTGCCTTGTTGTGTCTTTTATTGCTGGTTATAAAACCAGATTCGGTTACGGGGATGTTGGATGGGGCTAAAGAAGGGGGGGCAGTTGAGAATGCTGCCTGTGTTGGAGAGGGCTGGCTGGTAGGATTTGCAGTAATATCCAAGGCAACACGATGACCAAGTACAAGAATGCAATATCAATATAAACTCTTTATATACTCTATCAATATAAACTCTTTATATAGTCTATATGGGACGCGGGTGGCGCTGTGGGTTAAACCACAGAGCCTAGGACTTGCCAATCAGAAGGTCGGCGGTTCGAATCCCCATGACGGGGTGAGCTCCCGTTGCTCGGTCCCTGCTCCTGCCAACCAAGCAGTTCGAAAGCACGTCAAAGTGCAAGTAGATAAATAGGTACTGCTCCGGCGGGAAGGTAAACGGTGTTTCCGTGCGCTGCTCTGGTTCGCCAGAAGCGGCTTAGTCATGCTGGCCACATGACCCGGAAGCTGTACGCCGGCTCCCTCAGCCAATAAAGCGAGATGAGCGCCGCAACCCCAGAGTCAGCCACGACTGGACCTAATGGTCAGGGGTCCCTTTACCTTTACTTATAGTCTATATGGAACATTGAGCAATAGGGGAAACCAAATAAACAGAAATCTTATAAATCTCTGAAAGTCACTAAATGTGCACTCTTGATGGATTCTCTTGAAAACATAGAACCAAATAAACGTAAGTCTTATAAGTCCCTGAAAGTCTTTGAAGACTATGCAAGTCTCTGAAAGAAGCAATGGGTCAGATTCTTATCTGATGAAAACAAGCCATAAAGCTTTGTTTTATGACGTCCAACGCTGCCGAAGTGGTCCGCAAACAGACGTAGTGAACAGTGAGTTATTGTAAGTTACCATGTATATGCAGGTCATCGTTTCAATCATTCATTTGTAGTTTATGAAACATTTCTGTATCCTCCTGCTGTGCTGAAGGAGAATTCTGTGAAACAGTGGGTATATCCAGAATCACTGTTCACTGCGTCTGTTTGCAGACCACTTCGGCAGCGTTGGACGTCTTAAAACAAAGCTCTGTGTTTTCAAGAGAATCCACCAAGAGTGCACATTTAGTGACTTTCAGAGATTTATAAGATTTCTGTTTATTTGGTTTCTCATATTGTTCAATGTTCCATATAGACCACATAAAGAGTTTATACAGTGGTACCTCGGGTTAAGTACTTAATTCATTCCAGAGGTCTGTTCTTAACCTGAAATTGTTCTTAACCTGAAGCACCATTTTAGCTAAATGGTGCCGCTGCGCAGCCGGAACACAATTTTTGTTCTCATCCTGAAGCAAAGTTCTTAACCTGAAGCACTATTTTTGGGTTAGCAGAGTCTGTAACCTGAAGCGTATGTAACCTGAAGCGTATGTAACCTGAGGTACCACTGTATTGATATTGTATTGTCGTACTTGGTCATTGTGTTGCCTTGGATATTACTGATAATTGTTTGCAACACAGGGGTTTAATTGTTTGGTTACTTCTTGGTGGGATTTGCAGCCAGGCTGGGCATTAGGTGGATGTGCCTGTCAAATGGGGATGAGTGGAAGATGGGTCCCCAGAGATGGCATCTATCCACCTATGGGGAAGGTCGTAGCTCAGCAGTAGGACACCTGCTTTGCATGCAGAAGGGCCCAGGTTGGATCCCCAGCACCTCCAGGTGAGACTGGGAAGGATTCCCTGCCTGGTACCCTGGAGAGTCATTGTTGCCAGTCTGTGCAGACGATAATTGAGCTATACAGCCCAACAATCTTAACTCGGTATAAAGCAGCTTGTCTGTTTTCCTAAATCCTACTCAGAGCAGGTCCACTGAATGAATGGACCTACCTCACACAGTTGTTGTGGGGATTAAATCAGGGGCAAAGAGAAAACCGTGTATACCACCTTGGGGCCCTCTGGAGAAAACAGTGGGATTGAAATGCAAAATAAAAATAAAATAAAATAAAATAAAGCTAGCCGAGTCTATTAACTGCAGTGGGTTTGCTTGAAATCAGGCTAGCTTTGGGTACAGCCTGGAGTAATTCCTCCCCCCCAAAAGACAAATTTAATATTCTCCCCACCCCTCGCTTTTCCAGCAAGAAAATGTTGAGCTCAGAGCATCTCACATAAATAAGCACTGAAATAATAGTTCCCTTTCAGAGAGCCCTCCTTTCTCCCTGGCCTCACAGACTCTGCTTGTTTTTGAGTCCTGAGGATCAATTGTTTGGCGTCTCTCAAGGGCATCAGAGTCTGGTGACTGGGTGAAAGCTAAGACCTCTCTGGCCAGGTTGCCAAATAACTGTTCCCCGGGATTGAGTTGCAGGACCTTGAATTCTGGACATTCTGGTTTCCGAGCCAGGCGTTCAATTAGAGTATTAATTAGCTGGGTTGGGGGAGGGCAATGGAATTGCCTTCACCTCCTCAATGGATAGCAGGGTTGGGTGGGCTTGCTCCTTGGATGTCGGTTTTCTCGGACCCTGCCCAATCCCAATTTCCCCCCAAATCACAGAAAAGGAACTCATATTTGAACCTGGCCTTCACTAACCCGATGAAGATGTCGACCCAGTGTGTGTCAGCCATGAAAAAGGCAAATTCCATGCTCCAGGGGTCTTTGAGAAAGGAATTGCAAATAAAGCTGCTGATATCGTAATGACTTTTTACAAATCTTTGGTGTGGCCGCATTTGGAATACCATGTACAGTTTTGGTTGCCTCGCGTCAAAACGGGTATGGCAGAGTTGGAAAAGGATGTGATTTTAATCTGTAATGCAAAAGATTTTCCCAGCCTGTTTTGGTTCCATGTGGATGTTTGCAGCAGGCAAGGCTTAACATCTGTACATGTATTTGTCCTGGAAGGCAATGCTTGGTAATTGATATATAAAATCTCTCAATAAAGCTTGTAATATATATATATATATATTAAGTTTCAGAAAAAGGTGGCCAAAATGATCAAAAAGGGGATGGAGAAACTCCCCTGCGAGGATAGATTTAGGTTTTTTAAATTAGATCAAAGTAAGCGGTGCCACAATAGAAGTTTATAAAATTGTGCACAGCACAGAGAAAGTGGAGTTTTCCTCCTTCTCTCATGACATCTCAGGGATGTCCAAGTAAGCTGAATGTGGGAAGGTTCAGGGCAGAGAAAAGGAAGCCCCTTTTCACGCAGCGCTGCGTTAACCTGTGGAACTCCCTGCCTCAGGAGGCAGCGATGGCCGCTAACTTGGATGGCTATAAAAGAGGATCAGACAAATTGATGGAGGAAGAAAGGGCTTTCGAAGGCTACTGCATAGATGGCTATGCTCTGCCTCCACAGCTGGAGGAAGCAGTGGTTCTGAATCCCAGTTGCCAGAGACCACTGGAGGGGAAAGGCCTCTTGTGTTTGAATCCTGCATGCAGGCTTCCTGTGAACATGATGCTGGTCTAGATGCACTCCTGGCCTGATCCTTACTTCCTTACTTGTGTTGATCTCCGCTTTCTTTCCCGCCACAGATCCCTTCTTTAAAAAAAAATAAAAAATTATTTATTTGGTTTTTCAGATTAATATTTTACATCCCATATCCAAGATACAACATAAAAACAAAATACCACAGAATCTCCTGGACTTCCCTCCTCCCCTTTTTGGGTCCTATTGTTAATCATTTCCTCCTGCATCTTTTAGAATAATCCAAATCTTTTACCTCTCCGTTATATCCAAAATTCAACTTTAAACTGCAACTGTTATTCCAACCCTGCTAATGATTTTAACTGCTTACAATGGTTTTTAAGATAAATTATAAAATTTCCCCATTCCTTATTATAATTTTGGTCTTCCTGATTTCTGATTCTTTCGGTCATTTTAGCCATTTCAGCATAATCCATCAACTTGATCTGCCATTCTTCTCTGGTCAGGACTTTATCTTCTTTCTATCCCTGAGCCAATAGCATGCGTGCAGCCATGGTCGCATACATAAATAGATTTCTGCTCCATTGGGATTTCGGCACCTAGAATCCCTAAAAGAAAGGCTTCTGGTTTTTTAAGAAAAAGTTATTTTAAGCATTTTTTCCAATTCATTATATATCATTTCCCAAAATTCTTTTACTACCTGACATTTCCACCACATATGATAAAAGGTGCCTTCTTTTTCCTTACATTTCCAACATATATTTGACCCGCAGATCCCTTCTTTGGCCAGCGCTACATCCACGTCCTGGGGCCACGGAAGCTGTTCCACGTTGTGAAATACACAGGGGGCTCTGCAGAGATGGAATTCTTTGTCGAGGGTCTCCGCTTCCCAGACGCCGGCTTCGACGGTCTTGTCACCATCAACGTCAGCCTGCTGGAGCCAGTCGCTGAGGTTCGGCCAGAGAAAGGGGGGTGGGTTGGTGGGTGCAGTGGAAGCAGTGGAGATGCTTTCATCCAGCAAAGAGGATGCTTCAAATAATAATACTTTTTTTAAAAAAAATTATATGCCGCCCATCTGACTGGGTTGCCCCAGCCACACTGGGCACCTTCCGACAAAATACTAAAACACAAAAAGCCCTTGAACATTAAAAACTTCCTTGTACAACTTCCTTGTCTTCTAAAAGTCAGGGAGATGTTCATTTCCTTGACATCTGATGGTAGGGCATTCCTTTTTTTATATAATAAAGTTTATTAGATTTTCACAAATTTAATGTATAAAATTCAGTGCTAGGTGAGGTTCCCATTTGGGTTGGTATGACATCGTCATCACAGTTTTAAAGACCACCTTGAGTGCTGCTTTTAAGCAAAAAGGTTTTGAAACGTCAGCTACAGAACGTTGATCAACAGCGCAACGCCGCAAGGGAAGTGAAAGGTCTGTGCGGGTAAGGAAGCTGGTGTGGCAGGGCAGGATGTTAGTCTGATATTTATTGTATTCACAGCCCACCTTTCTTCCTCCCAAGGAGCTCAGGCACATGGTTCTCCTTCTCCTAAGTTACTCCCCACAACAACCCTGTGAGGTAGGTTGGACAGAGGGCCAGAGGCTTGCCCAAGGCCACTCAGCGAGCTTCATGGCCGAGTAAGGGGGATTCGAACCCTGGTTTCTCCCAGCACTCTAACCACTATGCCACACTGTCTAAACAGCAGTATGCAGCCCAGTTAGCAAGCAGCTAATGGAAGTTGTTGCTTTCAGGCAGCCAAAAGCCGTCCCCTCCTCCTGGCCACTGGCATGGTGTAACTGCAGAAGGAGCTGCTGATGTTTGGGCTCGACACTTCACTTCACACTGTTAATGTGCCAGTTTTCCCTTGGCAGGTGACGGGTTCGCTTTCAAGTTTCCCTTTTCTCTTTGTCTGCTACTTCAGCCACAAAGAGGCTGCTTGGTGTGTGAATCTCTCTCGCTGCCTCACCCGCCCCCTTCCCACCTGCCTCTTCACCCCCCACCCCAACAAAGCAACACGAATCAGGGGCCGCTAGAAGAAAAGGCCAGCTTTAAATTAAGCTGGACGGCCTTCTCATGTTCTCTCACTCGCCTGCTGGAATGCTGCGCATGACTCTCATGGGGCCCGCAACTTCTATTAGCCACCTGCTAATCTGGCTAGGGATCCCTAATGGATCTGTGTTCTGCCTTCTGCTTCCTTGCCCCAGCAGACCTTTCTCTTCCCTCACAGAAGCTGTGCTGTTGATCAACGTCCCGTAGCTGCCTCTTGTTTCTCTGGGCAGCCAGTTCTTAAAAACAAAGGGCTGCCTTGTTTAATGGATTGGTGGCTTTTTATCACCAGTGCATTCTGCAACATTTCATTGGTGCAATAAGAGGGTATTTAGCTGACCCAGAAACTCCAGCGGGTGCAGAATGCCGCGGCGAGGCTTCTTATGGGGTCCTTTCCGCGGGATCACATTCATCCAGTGCTTTACCAGCTGCACAGGCTCCCGGTGGAGTACAGGGTCAGGTTTAAGGTGCTGGTTTTGACCTTTAAAGCCCTATGCAGCCTAGGACCCACGTACCTATGGGACCGCCTCTCCTGGTATGCCCCTCAGAGGACCTTAAGGTCCACAAATGAAAACACTTTGGAGGTCCCAAGTTGCAAGGTGGTCAGATTGGTCTCAACTAGGGCCAGGGCCTTTTCAGTACTGGCCCCGACTTGGTGGAACACTCTGTCACAAGAGACTAGGGCCCTGCGGGACTTGACATCTTTCTGCAGGGCCTGCAAGACAGAGCTGTTCCGCCTGGCCTTTGGTTTGGACTCAGTCTGACCCTTATGTTTCCCTCCCCTTATGGTTTTGATCTATGGGCTACTATTAAAATGAGGCTGCATTTTAAATTATATTTCAACCTGTATTTTAAATTGGTTTGTTTTTTAATTTTTTTATTTTAATTGTAATTTTACTGGTGTTAGCCGCCCTGAGCCCGGCTCTGGCCGGGGAGGGCAGGGTATAAATAAAAAAATATTATTATTTATTATTAACCCATGCACCGTTCTGTTTCACCAGTTGTTCTGAGATGCTACTAGCCAGGGTGGTTCTCTGCCACCATGACTGGAGGCAGCAATCCTTCTGAATACCAGTCCCTGAAAAAGAGCAGAAACTTCTTCCTAATGTTTAGTCGGAATCTCCTTTCTTGTAATTTCAATCTGTTGGTTCGGGTCCTGCCTTCTAGAGTAGCAGAATACAAGCTGGCTCCATCTTTCTTCCAGGGTATTCCACAGACCCCAATTTTCACAGACACCGTAGTCTTCCGGATTGCCCCATGGATCATGACCCCAAACACTTTGGCACCAGTCAACGTTTTTGTCTGCAGGTAAGATGTCAGAAAAGGAGGAGGCGTTGGAAGTTAACAGGAGATGTTTTGAATGCAGGGCTTGGTTTGAATTTATAAAACCAGCTTTTGCGTCTTGAAACTCGGCTGGGGTTCAGGTTCTGTGGTGGGTTTCTTTTTCCAAAAACTAAGCATTCCACAGCAACGAGGGAGATGCAACAAACAGCAGCTGATGGATTAAAAGGAGAAACATTTTATTATGATGATCACTGATGTTTAATGCAAGTGCCATTTAATGACACTTTACAAAAGGATGAGGTCAGGAAGACATTCGACCCAGTTTGCTTTGTAAAGCAAATCTACCTAATTCTCACCGCTCCGAATTTTGCAGTGAAGTTCCCTAACCAAGTTGTGTGTACAAAAAAAAACCATACACTGGTGCAAAGTGTAAATGAATATCATACAAGAATTTGCTGCAGTTAGGGGAAATTGCTTTGCAAAATGTGTATTTACAAGAAGTTCAAAATGCAGACTGACGTGTGTGCGTTAGGAGAAATTCTCTCTAAAATGCTGATGAATTTTGATGAATTTTTATTAAAAAGAAAATCACTAGCTCTTGTGGGAAGGTGGAGAACTGAAGGGAAGGTTTGAAAAAAGTTAGAAACCGAAATCAACAGGTTTTCCCAGCCGTAGGCATCATGCCATGTGGTCTGGAAGGCAGTAGTGGGAGAAAAGGCAGAATTGTTTGTGACATCCTGGGGGGGGGGGGGTAGCCTCTTGGAAGGGGCTTTGTCGACTTCAGGGGAGAGGAACATCTGCAGCACTCCAGCTGTTGCTGGACTCCAGCTACCATCACCATCCCTTAAGTCATGCTGGCTGCTGGGAGTCCAATGACACTTAAGGGGCCACAGCTTCCCTGTCCTTGAACCCAGACCCTCACTTGCCTTGGTTGCCCATACCTACGCACCTCAAACACTTGCCTTTATTACCGGCAGCTACCCCTTTCACAGGGACGCGGGTGGTGCTGTGGGTTAAACCACAGA
>JAXCMG010000122.1:427784-497508 GCA_034642415.1 Podarcis siculus
AGGTCGGCAGTTCAAATCCCCGCGACGGGGTGAGCTCCCGTTGCTCGATCCCTGCTCCTGCCAACCTAGCAGTTTGAAAGCACGTCAGAGTGCAAGTAGATAAATAGGTACCGCTCCGGCGGGAAGGTAAACGGCGTTTCCGTGTGCTGCTCTGGTTCGCTAGAAGCAGCTTAGTCATGCTGGCCACATGACCCGGAAGCTGTACACCGGCTCCCTCGGCCAATAAAACGAGATGAGCACCGCAACCCCAGAGCTCGTCATGACTGGAACTAATGGTCAGGGGTCCTTTTACCCCTTTCACAGCTCTGCCTCCTTTTAATGGGGAACTGGGGGTACCCTACAGATGTTACCAGCTCCCGTCATCTCTGACCATTGACCATGACGTCAACATCTGGAGGGGCACAGCTGTTCCCCAGTCCAGCTCTGTGGAATCCACCCCTCCCCACCCCACTTTCTGGCCGTAAAAGCATCCTCAGTTAACCCATCTTTGTCCTCCCCTGTCAGTGTGAAGGATAATTACCTCTTCCTGAAGGAGATCAAGAACTTGGTCAGCAAAGCCAACTGCAAGATGTCAGTCTGCTCACGGTACATGAACCGAGGGGACCGGTGGATGCAGGTGAGTGGGTTGCGAGTCTTAAACCCTGGGGAGCCGTTGCTGCCAGCCAGTGTGGACAATACCAAGGTACTTGGGCCAACGACATGGCTCAGCCTAAAGCTCCAAATCCATGATTCTGCCTACATTTCCTGAACTGCTGTTTCCCAGGTTTTCGGTAAAGGTAAGCTGTAAGAAGAGATCTGCTGGATCAGGCCAATGGCCTATCTAGTCCAGCATCCTGTTCTTACAGTGGCCAACCAGATGACCATGATGGGAAACCCAGGATTCGAACACAAGAGCAATTCTCCCCTCCTGCAGTTTCCAGCAAATTGGAATTGCTGTTTCCAACTGCAGAGGTAGAGTATAGTCATCACAGCTAGTAGCCACTGACAGCTTTCTCCTCCTCCATGAATTTGTCCAGTCCTCTTGTAAAGCCATTCAAGTTGGTGACCCCATCCTGTGGGAGAGAGTTCCGCAGTTTAACTCCGTGCTGCATGAAGGAAGACTTGCTTTTCTCTGCCCTGAATCTCCCAACATTCAGCTTAATCGGATGTCCTTGGTTTTAGCTGTGGGCTCCCAGCTTCCTGGCAGGACGCATGTTTAGCAGGCAGAATTTTTATGGGGGGGGGGGAGGAAATGATTTCTATCCCCAGCGGGTCATTAAGGAACTGAGCTTGCTAGATTAAAGCAAAGCTCTTTGTGAGGAGGCATCTCTGCAATCTAAAGTTACAAAAGTTGGGTGAGTCCCCCTCTTTGGCAAGAGCCCATGGGGTTCCAGGCACTCACTCTGGGTCTGTGTTCCTTTGGAGAATTGAGACACGGCGGAGATTGTCATAGCTTTAAGAAATATGGTACATCTTCAGATCTTGCTGATTTCTCTTTTCTTCTGCAGGATGAGATTGAGTTTGGCTACATCCATGCCCCCCACAAGGGCTTCCCGGTGGTCCTGGACTCCCCGAGGAACGGAGGCCTCGAAGACTTTGCTGTGAAAGAGATTTTGGTAAGAGCATCCTCTTCTTACTGCTGTTACCACAACATGTGATTTATCCTGAATTCCCTTGTGCGAAGGAAGTTTTGCTAAGGCAAGGTCTGCTCTCACCTGCCTTGCCATCTCAAACATGCATCCTGCCAGGAAGGCCAGACTACGCTGGACTAGATGGGCTATTGGCCTGATCCTGGCAAAGAGCAAAGCCACACTGTCTGTTGGACGCACATCCAGCACACTTTTAAAGCACATGATTTCCATAAGGACCTAAGGAAAGCCTGCAGGATCAGGCCGATAGCCCATTTAGTCCAGCATCCTGATCTCACAGTGGCCTGCAGGAAATCCACAAGCAGCACCTGGGCACAGAAGCCCTTTCCCCTCCTAGAGCTTCCAAGAACTGGTAATTCAGAAGCATCACTGCAGAGGCAGAGCACGACCATTGTGGATCGTGACCACTGATAGCTTTAACTTCCTCCGTGAATTTGACCAACCCTCTTTTAAAGCCATCCAAGTTGGTGGCCCTCCCTGCCTCATGTGGAAGTGAGTTCCACAGTTTAACTATACTGTTGTTGGGTTCCCGGCTCCCATCCTCATCCCTGACTCCTGGCCCTGCTGGCTGGGGCTGAAGGGAGTCAGAATAGCATCTGGAGGCCAGCCCATTAGCTATCCCCTTGTGTGTATGGCAGGGGGGCCAAATGTGGGTATGGGAACTCCAGAAGGGTGATGTTGACCCTGTGTGATGGGGGCTGAGCCTAGCTCATTTCTCCAGAGCCCCCACCACACCCCACCTTGTGTGCTTTTCGCTGGGGAGAGAAGGCAGCAATGGAAAGGGCAGCAACGGTTAAGGGCGTCTGGGAGCAGCAGGAGGCGGACATGGAACCCGCTGGGTCAGTCACCTGAAAAGAAATGGGTTTTTAATGCTGCTGTTTCGCTCTGCGAGATCACGCTGCCTTCATCTGCTCTGTTCCCCTTGGAAGGGGCAGAGTGAAGACACTGGATGATGCAGCACAGCTGGACTGCGTCATCTCCCCTGTTACTTCCCTGCCCCCTAAAAGCACCAAGATTCCCCTTTCCTTTTTAAAGTTTTTATTATTTTATTTTGACAAAGTAATAATCATAAATAATTGAGAATAAAAATGTGCACCCCACCACCGAGACCATTCCATTGTAACTTATCCAGCCTCCCAAAATTTCAACATCTTTTGCTATGGTTTGACCCCTTTCCTTTTTAA
The DNA here is from genome assembly GCA_034642415.1 of Podarcis siculus. Classification (NCBI taxonomy): domain Eukaryota; kingdom Metazoa; phylum Chordata; class Lepidosauria; order Squamata; family Lacertidae; genus Podarcis; species Podarcis siculus. The sequence goes on from JAXCMG010000122.1 coordinate 430,597, forward strand.
CAGTACAAATTCTACAAGCACCTTCCATATCTCCTTGAAATCATTTCTCCTGCACATTCCCCGTCTTACCTTAATGGCACATGTCAATTTATCATTCATAGCTATATCCCACACCTCTTTATACCATTCTTCCATTTTATATTCTGCTTGCCCCCTCCACTTCCTAGCTATCATAATTTGTACAGCTGTCAATAAATTTGTGAGCAAGTCCTTCATAGTCTGCGCACCTTCCACCCCATCGTAAGCAGATAATAATGCTACCTCTGGACTTTCGGTCAGCTTTAACCCAGTTATTTCTGTTATCTCCTTAAACACCCTTTGCCAAAAAAAAAAAATTGTGCCGTACATATTTACACCCCCACCACATGTGAACATAAGTCCCTGTTTCCTGGCATCCCCTCCAACATAACACCAAAAAGATTCCCCTTTTCTGTTTCTTTACAGTGAATAGAAATCAGGGGTCTGTAGTGGTTCCTCTGAGGCACCCCTTGACTCGTTTTTTGAAAAGGCCCAAATTAACTCATAGGAATCTGCCTCATATCGGGTCAATCCATCTAGCACAGTATTGTCTGCACTGACTGACAGCAGCTCTCCGGGGTCTCAGATAGGGAGTGTCTTCCCAGCCCTACTTGGAGATGCTATGGACTGGACCTGGGACCTTCTACATGCAAACCAGGTGCTCTACCGCCCTGTTGTGGCCCTTTTCTTAAAAGTAAAGCCAAGGTTCTAGTCCTCAATGGTTTTGGAATAAGGAGCTGACTTAAACAGCACCATAGGAGCTGCCTTTATACCCTTGGTCCACCTAGCTCAGCATTGCCTACATTGGCTGGAAGTGGTTCTCCAAAGTTTCAGGTCTTTTCTAGCCCTACCTTAGGATGCTGCTGAGGACAGAACCTGGGACCTTCTGCATGCAGAGCCAATGCTCTGTATCACTCAGTTTTACAGCCCTTTCCCTTTTGGATCAACGGCAGCTCAGAAGGGCTCTCCAGGCCTTCTTGCTTTGGGATTGCACATGCCTTCAGTCGGAGAACATAAGATGAGATCTGGCCAGTGGGCATCCTCTTTTCACAATGGGTCCGCCAGATGCCCCAAATCAAAACCAGCAAGCAGGATTCAACCACAACAGCTCTCTCCCCTCTTGCCCATTCCAGCAACTGGCATTCAGAAGCATTTAATGCTGTATTGTTTTTAAGACTCGAATGGGAGCTGCCCAGAGTGGCTGGGGAAACTCAGCCAGATGGGCGGGATATAAATAATAAATTATTATTATTATTATTTACTGCCTCCAAATGCAAAGCATGGTCATCGGGCTAGTAGGCATCAACAGCCCTCTCCCCTCCATGAATTTGCCTAATGCCCTAATCCTCCTTTTTTTAAGCCATCCAGATTAATGGCCATTTCTGCCCCCTGCAGGAGTGAGTTCCGCAGTTTAACTCTGTGCTGCACAAAGAAGCACTTCCTTTCATACATCCCGAATCTTCCATCCAACATTGGATGTCCACCAGTTATTGTGTTACGCTTTTTCCTTGCCAGGCATTATTTTATCACGTTGCCACCTTTTCTCTAAAGTCGCAAACGCTGAAGCCTTTCCTCCTAGAGAAATCTCCCTTTTCTGAACTGTTTCCACCTCTCCAGGATCCCTTTAGAGGTGAGCGTCAAGAACGGGCGAGGCATCTAAAAACTGCCCCCTCTTGCCGGACAGCCCACTGACGGCTTGCGTCAAGCAATGTCAGCCAAGGACAGGCAGGAGCCCTTGCCAGCAGCGAATCAGAAAAGTGGGCAGGGTGAGGGCCGAACCTTTGGCAACCCCTTAACCTCATTGGACCCCAAGTCTAGATTCGCACCACCAGATCTGGTCTGTGTGTGTCCTTCTAGCCTCTTGTGAGATGTCTGTACCCCTGAAATTTGGGGGGTGCCTGGGCACCAGTCTTTCTTGCCGCTGGGCGCCACCCCGCGTTGCTGGTAACCGGAGACGGGAGCGCGGAGCGCTGTTGGCACCCCCCTCATGGTCCGCGCCCGCCTCAGAGAAGGTTAATCGCTTTTAAACATGGTGAGATCTATCATTTATCATGCCTCGAATGAGTACAGCCAGTCCTGGATTTGTCATGCAGGAAAGAAATACCACGTTGATCTCTGGCTCTTACTTTGCAAATATATATAAATATATATGCAAGCAATCGCCCCTCTAAAAGGGGGGTGGAATAATAGCATTTAGAAAAGCAATTTTGGACTCTGGAGCGAGCTGAACGTATTATATTCCAATTGTTTGCTTTGAAGCCTCCTCTATTCCGCCTCCTATCTTTTCCAATCTCATTTTCCAGATGGGACACTTTAGCCAAATATTCTCGCCCGCTTCTCTGGCAAGGCACACGTGGCCATCCATATAAGCCCTTTGTGGGGCTTAATGGAAAAACTGAGAGGCGGGAGAAAGTATTTCTCTGCGCAGAAGGACTTGCCTTGAATGAACCAAGGGGAGAAGCAGTCCTAGCCGCAATGGTCCCTTCTGAGCCATTATAGGAATGGAAAATGGGATCTTTCCCGAAGGACCTTTCCTAGAAGCGACAAAGTAGCTAGAATCTCAAAGTGTCTCAGTGAAAAGTCACGGAATTGTGGAGTTTCTAGAAATTGATGTTCAGAATTGATGCTGCCTCCAACTGCAGGGCATTGCTGGTTAGTAGCCGTCGCTAGCCCTCTCCTCCTCCCTGAATTTGTCCAATCCTCTTTTAAAGGCATTGGCAATTTTCACATCCTCCTGTGGGAACAAGTTCCCCCAGTTTAGCTCTGTGCTACGTGAAGAAGTCCTTTTGTAATTTTATCGGCCCTGAATCTGCCAGCATTCAGCTTCAGTGGAATTCTCGCATTATGAGAAAGGAAGAAAGCATTTCAACTCCTCTATCGCATCGCCTCTTATTTGCCTTTTCTCTGAACTAATAAGTCACAAGCACTTTCCTTTTTTAAAAAAAATAATATTTTATTAAGTTTAACAATAAAGAACACACTCAGAAAAACAATGTAAACACAAAAAAGATATAAAACGTCACAGTACAAAAAACCAAACACTTCACTTAACAAGAAAAAAAGAAAAAGGAAAAGACAAAGCACACAAAAAGATAAAAAACAATTCTCTCTTTTCAAATTACTTATAGTTTGATAACCTAATTTCCCGACTTCCTCTCGCCTCCCTTTTTTATATCCTTTTTTTATCTTTTGGTTCAGCAAATTCATATCGTGTTACTTTATCCTTACTTATATTAAACATCAAATTCATAATTTCTAATTTTTATCTAACTATTACTAAAACCCCTCGTTTCCTTTCAATGTCATCAATATTCATACATTTTGCAATACTTTTGTAAGTAAATCTTAAATTTCTTCCAATCTTCTTCCACCGACTCTTCTCCCTGGTCTCGGATTCTGCCATCTCCACCATCTCCATATAGTCAATTAAGTCACTTTCCGTCCCCTTGATCATATTGCTTGCACATCTCTGGGCCTTCTCCAACTCTAACATCTCCTTTTTGAGGCAAGGCCTTGGGAGCCGTGGGCTTTGGAATCACCCCCACCCCTCGGCAGCAAAGTTTCAAGTCTCCAATCCCCCGTGAGCGTGAAGAGGAATGAGAAGAAGGCTCCGTCCCATCACCTCCCAGAGTTAATTGCCTCTCCGCCATTTAGGGGAAGCAAGTGGAAACCCAGGCGCTAACCCAAGACATCCTCATTCCTGCATAAATCATCCTTATGGCAGCCTCTCTCCCCCCACTGTGCCCACCAGAAATTGTGCCCTCGGGGCATGCGCAGAAGGACGCTGCAGTCTACTCTTTCCACCAAGCGAGTCTCCCAAGTGCAAGATAAACAAGGGCTGTGATGGTTCAGGGAGCTGATGCAAGGGACGGGGTGCCAGGAGCCTGCCCCACTTGGTCAGGTGGTGTCGACTCCTTGGGGTGCCCCCTCTTCCCTACTTTATTGTTTTGTTATTTTTGTTTTAATTCTTTAGTAAAGGGACCCCAGACCGTTAGGTCCAGTCGTGGCCGACTCTGGGGTTGCGGCACTCATCTCGCTTTATTGGGCGAGGGAGCCGGCGTACGGCTTCTGGGTCGTGTGGCCAGCATGACTAAGCCACTTCTGGCGAACCAGAGCAGCGCACGGAAACGCCGTTTACCTTCCTGCCAGAGCAGTACCTATTTATCTACTTGCACTTTGACGTGCTTTCGAACTGCTAGGTTGGCAGGAGCAGGGACCGAGCAATGGGAGCTCACCCCGTCGCGGGGATTCGAACCGCCAACCTTCTGATCTGCAAGTCCTAGGCTCTGTGGTTTAACCCACAGCACCACCCGCGTCCCTATTCTGTTTATTCTGTGAACAACCTTGTGATCTTGTAATGAAGGGTGATGTATGCGTTTAAAACATCAACATCATCATATACCCGTGTGGTGTTGCTGCAAAATTTCTCTGAAAAGATGTATGGGACGCCTTATTCAGTGATTTTTTGAAGAAGCACACACAAAAGTAAAATGCCCATAGGAAGACAGGAAGCTGGGTTATACTGAGCCAGGCCCTTGGGTCCACCTAGCTTAGAGCTGTCCACACAGACTGGCAGCAGCTCTCCAGCGTTTCAGGGAGGGAGTCTTTCCCAGCCCTACTTAGAAGATGTCAGGATTGAACCTGGGGCCTTCTGCAGGCCAAGCAGGTGCTCTGCCGCTGAGCTGTGGCCCCTCCCTGCTTGGAAATGCTGCCAGCATTGATTGAAATGGGGGCCTCGTCCACCACGCAAAGCAGGGGCTATACCGCTGAGTCACAGCCCTGTCCGAAAACAACTGTGCAATGATTGTAAATCTCACCAAGACAACTGATTAAAAGTTTCTGACATATTTATTTCGCAAAATTTATGCACTGCTTGATTGTAAAAGGGGGAAAATAAAAACCTCAACACAATTATCCACAAGAATAACGCACAACAATCATTCAATGCATGCAGAAAGTCACAAATTTGCAAGAGCAGAATGTGCTGGGGTGTTTTGTTTAGTTTTTGAGGTTCTTTCGGGATTTAACACAACATCTCTCGACCCAACTCCACCCAGGCAGATCCCCTTATTAATGCCATTATTAAGGCCTTCGCCTCCCCTCCGAAATCATCCAGTCCTTGGGCTCCAGCGATGCAGCTGGCATGCTGCCCCCTTCCCAGGGAGGCTTTTGCAGCCCTCCCCATACCACGAATTCGTAAGATGGCATCGCAATTGGCTACGGCCACGAGGCTGCCCCAGTTATCCTCGGACAAGCAAAACAGGCCTTTGCAGTCAGGATTATTGAATGACGAAGGATTAAGGCGATGAAACAGATACCCTGAGTCATTCTGAAATCTATTTGGAGGTTGGATTCATACGGGGAGCTCTGGTAACGTTATCCAGGCAAAAGATGCTGCGCTTTCTCTGGTGGCTTCCTGGCCACTCCTACCCACCCGCCATTCCGAGCCCACAAGGCCTTTAAGGAAAAGAGACGTTTTGTCCAAGGACATCACAGGGAAGGAATCCCAGTTCTTTCCTGGCCTTGGGATGAAGCCGTCAAGCTGTCGTCGGCCGCAACTTTGCTTTCTCCTTGGCCGGGTTGGCGCAATCGCCGAAGCATCTTCTGGCAGGAAGAAAAAGGGCCCTTCTGCGATGCGCTTCGTTGCACCGCCCGGTAACCTAATCGTGGAGATGGGATTACACCTTGCAAAGTAGGTTCAAACAACCTAATATCCTGCCAGGCCGTTTTTCAGTGCCAAGTCTCGTTGAAACCTAGACCCTTTTTGTGATTCCTTCCCATCTTTCCTGCTCTGAATCCCTGTTCTCCTTTCTTAAAAACATAAGAAGAACCCAGCTGGATCAGGCCCAAGGCCCAGCTGCTCCCTAATAACAACAACAACAATAATAATTTTATTATTTATACCCCACCCGTCTGGCTATTCTCCCCCAGCCACTCTGGGAGGCTTCCAGCACATAAAAAATAAAAATAAAATGTCAAACGTTAAAAACTTCCCCATACAGGGTTGCCTTCAGATGTCTTCTAAAAGTTGTGTAGTTCCTTATCTCCTTGACATCTGATGGGAGGGCGTTCCACAGGACAGGCGCCACTACCAAGAAGGCCCTCTGCCTGGTTCCCTGTAGCTTCACTTCTTTCAGGGAGGGAGCTGCCAGAAGACCCTCAGAGCTGGACCTCAGTGTCACGGCTCAACGATGGGGGTGGAGTTTATAAATCTCTCTCTTAAATCATTCCTGTCCTAATCCCCTTTGCCCCTTCTTCAGCCTCGGAAGTTGACCCATGTTAAATTGCTGTATACGAGCAGCACGCGGGTGGCGCTGTGGTCTAAACCACTGAGCCTCTTGGGCTTGCTGATCAGAAGATTGGGGGTTCATATCCCTGTGACGGGGTCAGCTCCCATTGCTCTGTCCAAGCTCCTGCCAACCTAGCAGTTCGAAAGCACGCCAGTGCAAGTAGATAAATAGGTACTGCTGCGGCGGGAAGGTAAATGTTGTTTCCGTGCACTCTGGTTCCCGTCACGGTGTCCCGTTGCACCAGAAGCGGTTAGGTCATGCTGACCACATGACCCAGAAAACTGTCTGTGGACAAACGCCGGCCTCCTCAGCCTGAAAGCAAGATGAGGGCCGCACCCCATAGTCGCCTTTGACTGGACTTAACCAGCCAGGGGTCCTTTACCTTTTACTTTTATACAAGCAGAGCATTTGTGTGTATTCACCAGCAGTGTGTTGGGTGTCTCAGGACTAGATCAGTTACTCCTCTCCTTTTCTACTTAGAGGCAAGGAAGAGGTGAGAACAATAGATAGAATCTTCTGCAGCCCAAACTCTGGGACGTGGGGGGCGCTGTGGGTTAAACCACAGAGCCTAGGACTTGCAGATCAGAAGGTCAGCGGTTCAAATCCCAACGACGGGGTGAGCTCCCGTTGCTCGGTCCCTGCTCCTGCCCACCTAGCAGTTCGAAAGCACGTCAAAGGGCAAGTAGATAAATAGGTACCACTCCAGCGGGAAGGTAAACGGCGTTTCCGTGCACTGCTCTGGTTCACCAGAAGCGGCTTAGTCATGCTGGCCACATGACCCGGAAGCTGTACGCCAGCTCCCTCAGCCAGTAAAGCGAGATGAGCGCTGCAACCCCAGAGTCGGCCACGACTGGACCTAATGGTCAGGAGTCCCTTTACCTTTAACCGTCCACGGGTCTATCAAATCCAAACTCTTCTTCTTCACACAAATTCATGGAGTAGAGGGGTGAGCTCAGTTGGTTAGAGCATGGTGCTGATAACGCCAAGGTTGCAGGTTTGGTCCCTGCATGGGACAGCTGCATAATTCTGCATTGTGCTGGGGGTTGAATGAGATGGTCCTCAGGGTCCCTTCCAATGCTACAATTCTATGATGGCTACTAGCCACAATGGCCGTGCTCTGCTTCCACAGTCAAATACAGCAATTCTTCTGAATCCCAGTTACTGGAAGCCACAGGAGTGGATAGGGCTCTTGTGCTCAGATCCTGCTTACAGCTTTTCCACAGGCAACTGTGAGAAGAGGATGCTCGGCTTGTTGGGCTGTATGATGCAAGGACTTATGGCAGTTGTAGTCCAAAACAGCTGGAGGGCATGCTGGAGGCTATATTGAGGGCTCTTGTCCTGAGGTCAGTGTGGGACCTTTTAAAAATAAAAATCCACGAATTTCCATATGTGTTTCTCTCCCTCCCCCAGCCAACCCCTTCCCTTCAAACATCTCCTTTTCCTTTTGGGGCAGAGATTTTTGAACTGCCAAATTGCAGATTCCCTCTCTGTCACTCGTAAATCTTCCTGGTGCTGACTTGAATCCATGACATCTTATCCTTGCAAGACAGCTGGTCCCCCAGCAGTTGGTGGCTACCGGCTTTCAGCACCGCAAACCTCCACATACACGCAGACATACACACCCCAAAAACTGAGGAATGATACGTTCGAGTCCTCTCTCGGGGGAAGAAGGCAGGTGGGCCGGAGATGCTTCCCTGGGTGCTGAGACATCGTTTGAATTGGTGGCCTCTGTGAAAAGTTCATGGAAGGGCCATAGCACAGCGTGGTACTAGGGGCACCTGCTTGGCATGCAGAAGGTCCCCTGTTCAGTCCCCGCTGGCAGCATCTCCAGGTAGGTCTGGGAATGTCCCCTGCCTGGAACTCTTGAGAGCCATTGCTGCAAGTCAGTGTAGTCAACACTGAGATAGAAGAACCAATAGGTTTGATTCAACGTGTTGTAAACAAAATCTGCCCTTCTCATAGCTGTCATCTTACAGATTTGAAAATAAGGGACCAGCAGCCTCGAAAATAAGGGATCAGCAGCCAAAATAAGGGATCAGCAATTACTTTGATAAAATACATATTTTGTTGCGTGCAAATGGCTTTAGATACCTATTAGGTCCATAAATTACCATATAGCATATATTCAACAAAAAAAAAACAGCAACAATTTGTTGTTGACAAAGGACAGCTGGACATAGAAAGGGCCCCATTACCTTCAGTAGCTTATTTAAGGGACATCATCAATAAGGGACAGCAGCGGGACATGGCGCTGGGATAAGGGACTGTCCCGCCAAATAAGGGACGCTTGACAGCTATGGCTCTTCTTCCCTTATGGGGTATCCAAGAGCCCGTATAGAGTCCTTAAGTGGGTTCCCTATTGGTAGGAGAAAATAACAGAGGCCAACCAGAGAATATTGAGACGCAAAGCAGCTAGTAAGCCTGATCTTTATTGATCTGTTGCAACAGGGTGCTCCCCTCACACGCAGGAAAGGAGGAGGACCCAGAACCAAGGTGTGCCTGCCCTTATATAGACCACCCCTCCATACATCATACATACATCACAGAAGGGGTATAACCCAAGCCCACCCCCCACAAACATCATTGCCTTTCCTGGTAGTCTGGCCATTCCTTTGAGATGGTGATTTCCCAATTTCTGAGACAATGGGAAGGCTTCCTGACCCCCTCCCTCCTTGCAGAGAAAACATTTGGACAGTTTGGGAGTCAAAATGGTTTCAGGGCGGTCTTCCTGTGCTGATCTATGTACGTGCTTGGTTGGTACATTTATGAACATTTATTATATATGTAAGACCTTACATTTTATTATTACAAACGTAGGGCTGCTTCCAACATTTCAGTTTTATGCCCAGTATGTAGCTCTCTTCGTGGCCCCCAAATTTGGACTTAATTCCAAATTAAGCTGTGTGGCTTAATAAACAGAGGCTATGTGCAATTTTCTGGCTGCCGTCTGTGTGCGTTTAAGTAGATATGAGCTTGGGTTGCAGATGTGAGCTTGGATTAGGTGAGGCAGGGTGGGCTCTTAGCCCAGACCTTGCCATATTTAGGGACGTTGGTCCTGGAAAGATGCATTTGCTTCACCCTTTCCCTTTCCCAGTTAAAGATCCCTTTTATACTTTGCTTTGGACTGCAGTGCAAAGTCAACAGCAAGAGTGCCTCTGAGCATATGTTGTTCCTATTTCTTCTCACTTTCAACCCTGCTCTTCCCAAGGAGTCTGTTTAAGATTTTAACCTTGTTGTGGTTTTAGACTGGTTTAAGTAGATGCCTTTTTCCATTTATATTCGTGGCTCTGAGTTACTATATATATGTATATATATATGAATTATAATAGCAATAAATTAATTCATTAAAAGCAATCTCCTTTCCCCGACACACACAGATGCAAATAATCCTCAGAGAATTGCCACGAGCTCAGCAGATAAAGTGAAAAAGTCAATGAGGGGGGCAGGCAGCCCACCCAGCTGAACTCTAGCAGATGCCCTCCAAATGGAGCTTATGGGGGATTTAAACAGCTCAGGGAACTGGGATGGGCCTCAGTGTGGAGACATTTCATGCTTATTAGCAGAGTATTGTGACATCTTGTCTGTCAGGACAGCTGCTTCACACCTCCAAGCCCTCTGCAAGATAACATTAGGGCACGCGTGCCTTTTCTGCCCTTTAGAGCTTCCTTTGTGTTGCCCAGCAAGGTTTTATTTCAAGACCCTTCCCTGTTATTGACCTAAGGTGCCATCTGCACTGTGCATTTAAAGCACTATCATCCCACTTTACACAGTCATGGCTTCCCCAAAGAATCATGGGAGCTGTAGTCTGTTATGAGTGGTGAGGGTTGTTTGGAGAGTCCAGTTCCCCTCTGAGAGTTCCCAAAATTTCCCTACAATTCCTAGAATTCCCTGGGAAGAGGGATTAATTATCAACCCATGAAGGAGCTCAGAGACAATTTATTGATGGTTATGGTTATTATTTCAAGCAGCCCTGTATCGGGAGGTTTTTAATGCTTGATGTTTTTATTATGTTTTTAGATATGATGTAAACTGCCCAGAGTGGCTGGGGAAATCCAGCCAGATGGGCGAGGTATTAATAATAATAATAATAATAATAATAATAATAATAATGTTGATGTTATTTCAATTTATTTTTGTGGTACCTTGGTTCTCAAACTTAGTCCGCTCTGGAAGTCCGTTCCAAAACCAAAGCATTCCAAAACCAAGGCGCGCTTTCCCATAGAAAGGAATGCAAAATGGATTAATCCGTTCCAGACTTTTAAAAACAACCCTTAAAACAGCCATTTAACATGAATTTTACTATCTAACGAAATCATTGATCCATAAAATGAAAGCAATAAACAATGTACTAGAGTGGAACCTCGGGTTGCGGATGTAATCTGTGACGGAGGCATGTCCGCAACCCACAGTGCCGCGCCTGCACACGCATTTATGCGCATGCGCGAAGCACAATTGGCAAAACCTGGAAGTAACCCTTTCCGGTACTTCCGGGTTTCCCATGGTATTCAACCTGAAAACACGTAACCCGAAGCATTTGTAACCCGAGGTAGCACTGTACAGTAACTCAATCAATCAATCAATCAATCAATCAGTAGCTGAACTGGGTTCCACAGAGCCACAAAAAAGGAGCCGCAAAAACAAAAAACTGAAATAAACAGGAAAAACAGACAGACCTCAGCGTAGCACTCAAATCAGAATTGTGGCACTCAAATCGGAAGCGTAACATAGGAAGCGTACACACATAGGCAGTGTGGCACTCAAAGCGGAGCATGTTCAGCTTCCGAAAAAAGTTCACAAACAGGAACACTTGCTTCTGGGTTTGCAGTGTTTGGGTTCCAAATTGTTTGAGTACCAAGGTGTCTGAGAACCAAGGTACCACTGTAATGCCCTTTATCAAAAGATGTCAGGGCAGTGTACAACATTAGAGAGCAAATTACAAAGCATCCGTGATAAAAACATAGTAAAAAGCATGCTGACAGACAGCCTAATGGTAAAATAATCATAATAATAGCAATCCTTTTCCCCACACTTTTACAGGCCATAGATTACTTAATAATCAGAGGCCTGGGTAAAGAGGAATGTTTTTGCCTGGTGTTTAAAGATGATGGCACCAGGTGAGCCTCTCTGGGGAGAGCATTCCACAAGAGGGAGCCACCAATGGTTCAATGGAATCTCCGAGTTGAACCCTTTCAGCTGTACACACAGGCATTCACCATTTCCGTGTCAATTTAACAACGATACTTAACATTGTAGTGGGAGCCCTGTGATTGAAGCAGATATCTTTCCCCTCCCTGCAGGGCCCGGATTTCGGCTACGTGTCCAGGGAGCCCCTCTTTGAAGAAGTCACCAGCTTGGACTCTTTTGGGAATCTGGAAGTCAGCCCGCCAGTGACTGCCAATGGAAAAGAGTACCCTTTGGGGAGAATCCTCATTGGAAGCAGCTTCCCTCTGTAAGAGAGTGCACGCGGATGTCGATATTGTAAAAGACCCGGCGACCTGAATTTCTGGTTTAAAAAAAGACAACTCAAAACCCACCACTGGCCATTATCAATCATAGGGGTTGGGCATCTTTTTTTTGCTCTTGTGCAAAGCCTCCCACTGTTGCCTGCCATCGTTGGATGAGGACAGAGGCTAAAGGGGCATGGGAAGAATTAAGACAAATATGCATTTTCCTGCAAAGGACAAAACATTCAGTCCTTTCTGTGGCCAGAAGCTGGCTGGACGGGCATCTGAACCTCATGTCAACGGTGGCAAGAGGGATTGTTTTCTTCAATGAGGGCCTCAGGGCTTGCAATGAAAGCAGTGCAGTGATGAACTCTGGCGAAGGAGAAGATCTGCCACCTGCCTCACTCAGACAAATGATAGGGCTGGCCCTGTAAATATATATCTGTTTTTACTGGCCCCGTTTTTCTCTCTCATTCTTTTCTTCTTCTTCTTCTGGGGGAATGTGTTGATATAATTAAATACCCAAAGATATTCCAAAGCACTTATCATCCAATAGTTTTTTTTATACAGTCAAACCTCGGTTGTTGAATGTAATCCATTCTGGAAGCCCATTCGGCTTCCGAAATGTTCAACAACCGAGGTGCAGCTTCCGATTGGTTGCAGGAGCTTCCTGCAGTCAGTGGAAACCGCGTCGGATGTTCGGCTTCTGAAAAACAGTCGAAAACTGGAACATTCACTTCCAGGTTTTCGGCATTTGGGAAATGTTCCAAAACTGAGGCGTTTGGGACCCGAGGTTTGACTGTACATACACAACCTCTTCTTGACTTCCCACCCCTCCTTTCCTGATGTTTATTTTTATTACTCCTTTTTATTAGCTCCTTTCAAACACACAGATTTTTATAATCTAAGCCCCAATATTGCCAATTCTTTCAATAATCTGCTGCTTATATTTCAAATCCTGCCTGTGACTTCATGTATGGGCGATAGTTTGGTAGATAACCCATCAATGGTTTCCATTCTCCCTTGAACAATTCATCATTATGTCCTCTTAGTTTAGCAGTCATTTTCTCCATTTCAGCATAGTCCATCAGTTTCATAAGCCATTCATCCTTAATTGGTCATCCTTCTTCTTCTTTTTCTTGGGGGGATGTTGACCTTTTCAGGTCCGCAGGGCGGAGGATGACCAAGGTGGTGCGAGATTTCCTCTATGCCCAGAAAGTCCAGTCACCCATCGAGCTCTACTCTGACTGGCTGACGGTGGGCCACGTTGACGAGTTTCTGACATTTGTCCCCATTCCTGGCAAAAAGGTGAGCATCAGCTGCGAAGGTCTGTGACCCTTACGCATTGTCGCTAGTTAATTATGTGTTTTGGGCTGAGAAACAGCGATGAAAGCATAGCTGGCGTGGCCATAACCTTCCCCTCCTATGGATTCATCCAGTCCTCTTTTAAAGGATTGGACAGAGACTATGGAAGAGTCATGGGGACGCATGGGGAGTCACACTCTCCTGAGTGTGCATGTGTGAATTCAGCAATGCTTAGTTTGTTTTGGGTTCTTGGTTCGTTAATGTTGTTAATATTGTTTTGTGGGTTATGAGCGCTGTAACGCTTTGTGAATTTTATAATACAGTGGTACCTTGAGTTAAGTACTTAATTCGTTCTGGAGGTCCGTACTTAACCTGAAACTGTTCTTAACCTGAAGCACCACTTTATCTAATGGGGCCTCCCGCTGCCACTGCTGCACGATTTCTGTTCTCATCCTGAAGCAAAGTTCTTAAGCTGAGGTAATATTTCTGGGTTAGCAGAGTCTGTAAGCTGAAGCGTATGTAACCTGAAGCGTATGTAACCTGAGGTATCACTGTACGACTTTTCTTTAGTTGTGCTGTTTAGCCTATTTTCTAAATGGTTTTGTTAATGGTGATTAGTTGATTATTTTATGTGATTTATGTTGCGGTTGTGATGATGATGATGATGATGATGATGATGATGATAATTTATTTGTACCCCGCCCATCTGGCTGGGTTTCCCCAGCCACTCTGGGCGGCTTCCAACAAAGATTAAAAATACATTAAAATGTCACACATTAAAAACTTCCCTGAACAGTGCTGCCTTCAGATGTCTTCTAAATGTCAGGTAGTTGTTTATCTCCTTGACATCTGTTGGGAGGGCGTTCCACAGGGCGGGCGCCACTACCAAGAAGGCCCTCTGCCTGGTTCCCTGTAGCTTTGCTTCTCGCAGTGAGGGAACTGCCAGAAGGCCCTTGGTGGTGGACCTCAGTGTCCGGGCAGAATGATGGGGGTGGAGACGCTCCTTCAGGTATACTGGACCGAGGCTGTGTTCTGCTCTGTTATTATTTATGGCATGTAAGCTGCTTTGTGACTCATGTGAGTTAAAAGCGGCATAGGAATATAATAAATAAACAAATAAAGCAAGCAAGCAAAGTTAAGGACCCCTGGCCGGTTAAGCCCAGTCAAAGGCAACTATGGGGTTGCGGCGCTCATCTTGCTTTCAGGCCGAGGGAGCCGCCGTTTGTCCACAGACAGCTTTCTAGGTCATGTGCCCAGCATGACTAAACCGCTTCTGCCGCAACGGAACACCGTGACAGAAACCAGAGCGCACGGAAACGCCATTTACCTTCCCGCTGCAGCGGTACCTATTCATCTACTTACGTTGGTGTGCTTTTGAACTGCTATGTCAGCCGACCTTCTGATTGGCAAGCCCAAGAGGCTCAGTGGTTTAGATCACAGCGCCACCCGCATTCCCAATAAGCAAGTGAGCAAGCCATCCAGATGGATGGCCAGCATGGCCTCCTGTGGGAGGGAGTTCCATAGTTTAACCATGAGCTGCGTGGGAAAAGTCCTTTCTTTTACCTGCCCTGATACAGGTCCTTCGTTTCCCTTTCCTCCTCTCAGCAATTCCGGATGCTCATGGCCAGCCCTTCCGCCTGCTACAAGCTGTTCAGGGAGAAGCAGAAAGAAGGTCATGGAGAAGCCGTCATGTTCAAAGGTAGGCTGTTCAGACAGACCCAGGATAAGAGCATAAAAAGAAACCCTGCTGGATCAGGCCCATCGAAGTCCAGCATCCTGTTCTCACAGGGGCCAACTAGATGTCTGTGGGAAACCCGCAAACAGAAGCCAAGCACAAGAACCCTTTCCCCTCCGTTTGATTTTTAGAGTATAGCCATCGTGGCTCGTAGCCATTAATAGCCCTCTCCTCCTCCATGAATTTGTCCCATTTTCTTTTAAAGCCATCCAGGTTGGTGGGCCGTCCTGTGGGAGGGAGTTCCGCAGTCCAACACTGCGCCAACGACATTCTTTCACCAGTTCTGAATTTTCCGACATTCAACTTCGCTGGGTGTCCGCGAGTTTCAGTGTTACAAGAGAGGGAGACAAGCTTTTCTCTACCCACGTTCTTCATGCCAGGCATAGTTTTATATACCTGTATTGTGTTGCCTCTTACTTGCCTTTTCTCTAAACTAAAAAGTCCCCAAAACGGCAATCTTGCTTCCTGCAGCTGTCTTGGAACAGAGTCCTGCCTCTGAGGAGGGAGTGGACTCTCTGGCATGTTTGCATTTGTTTTTCGAAAATTACCTTGTGCAAAATTGGCTCATCAGTTTTATTGCTCCTTTTGTAAAGCACCTTGTAAAGTAAAGTAAAGTGGCCCCTGACCATTAGGTCCAGTCGTGACCGACTCTGGGATTACGGCGCTCATCTTGCTTTATTGGCCGAGGGAGCCGGCGTTTGTCCGCAGACAGCTTCCGGGTCATGTGGCCAGCATGAGTAAGCTGCTTCTGGTGAACCAGAGCAGCACACGGAAACGCCGTTTACCTTCCCGCCAGAGCGGTACCTATTTATCCACTTGCACTTTGAGGTGCTTTCGAACTGCTAGGTTGGCAGGAGCAGGGACCAAACAATGGGAGCTCACCCCATTGCGGGGATTCGAACCACCGCCCTTCTGATCGGCAAGTCCTAGGCTCTGTGGTTTAACCCACAGCGCCACCCGCATCCAAAGCACCTTGTAACCCAACCCAAAACCTCTCTCTCTCTCTCTCTCTCTCTCTCTCACACACACACACACACACACACACACACACACAGAGAGAGAGAGAGAGAGAGAGAGAATATCACACAAGTGGCTTTGCCCATCCTTATTCTGCACCAATGTGTGGCGAAGCAGGACGAACATGTTTCACAGACGGCTCCTGCAATCGCCTTATGTCCCAAAGAATGGGGAGGGGAGGCCCATAGTTGGAACGCATCATGGACACTGGCTTCAAATTATCCAGCCTCCTTGTAGGGCATAATCGGATCCACTTCTTGCCTTGGACCCCCCAAGCTCAGCGTTGGCTATGTTCGAAATGCAACAGAGCAGATGCTACTGCAGTCTCAGCTGTGTATGATAATATTGGCAACATTACAGAAGCAGCAGGGGTCACACCATGCATTTAAGGTCCATTTAAAGTACAGGGTTCTCCCTCCCTCCCCCCAAAAACCCCAATAATCATGGGAAGTATAGTTTACACTTTGGAACTCCCTGCCTATTGAGATCAATCAGGCTCCTTGAGTGTCCTCTTTTCAGCCCACGCTAAGAACATTTTTTGGGGGGCCAGCCTACCCATATAGTATATTCAGATGCAAGTTTTTTTAAGTTTGTTGTTTTAACTTTATTTATTTATTTAATAGTTTTTTCAATAATAACAACAACCACAAAAAAACACATACAACAAAAACCGCAATAGCACTAATAACACAATATAACATTTCAGATTTAAGTACTGATATACCTACGACTACAGCTTTTTAACAATATTTCCCCACCTCTCATCCCACTACTTCCCACCACCGTCCGCCTTATCGCTTAAATATTCCTTCCAGATTTCTTCATATTTATCCATTCTTAATTTGCGTCGACAGGCAATTCGTTCATATGTGGCTAGTCCGTCCACATTGTCAATCCATGTGCTCAATGGAATCTTTTTGCGGCTCTTCCAGTTCATCAGAACAAGTTCTTTTGCTTCTAACATGGCAGCTTATTGTTTCAACTTGATTGTTGTTAATGTCCCTTTTGGTCATTTTATTGCTTAAACTTTTTTTAATAAACCACTTCGAGCTTGGGGGAAAAATAGCAATCAAGCAGTGCACAATTTTTGCGGAGTAAATAGCGTACCTCTCACAGAGCTACAATACCCAGCACCCTTAAACTACAGTTCCCATGATTCACTGGAGGGGAGACGTGCTGTATTTCAGAGGTTCCACTCAGAGAGGTGGTCATCTAGACTGGGGGTCTTGAAAACCAGGCACCCGGTTTCCTAAATTGGAGCCCCTGGAGCATGTCTTTAGGTGCAAAACCTTCTCCCCGACCTGGTTCATTTCCTAGCTCTGCACCATAGCTGTCAAGCGGCCCTTATTTGGCGGGACAGTCCCTTATCCCAGTGCAATGTCCCACTGCTGTCCCTTATTGATGAGGCTTCATTTGGCTGCTGGCTGGGCTTTCTGCAGTTGGCTCGGTGGGGCTCAGAAGTTGAACATACCTGTGCCCGGAAAATCCCTTATTTTGCCTGCTGATCCCTTATTTTTGAGGCTGCTGGTCCCTTATTTTCAAATCTGTAAGTTGACAGCTGTGCTCTGGACTCTGGTGCATCTTGAAGTCATCATAGACGTGTAGAGTTGGAAGGGACCATGGGGGTCCTCTAGTCCAGCCCCCTGCAATGCAGGAATCTTTTGCCCAATGTGCAGCTCGAAACCACACTCCAGAGAGTCTCATGCTCTGCAAATGAGGCCCTTGAATTTCAGGCCATGCCTTAAGGGAGAGAGAGAATGGTACCATGCTTGTGGAGATGAACCTCTCTCCAGGCGATAAGCTCCAGTGGCAACAGCTGGAGGGTCACCGCGGCCGCGAACTTCCCAGCACCTTTGCATCCTGTCTTAACAGCTGTGCCACCTTGCCTTTTCAAAAGGAGAGGGGGACTCTCTTAGCGTAACCAGGCTCAAAATAAAGCCTAACACTTTCCAAACCATTACGGGAGTTCGGCTCACGTAGTTCAAAGCCTGCAAGCCCTGGGGCGCCGGCTCTTCAGCTTAGCTGGTGCATCTGCTTGGCATGCAGAAGGTCCCAGGTTCATTCCACAACTTGACAGACTCCTGCCTGAAACCCCAGAGAGGTGTGCCAGGCAGCACAGGCAAAGTATTGAAAGTGCAAATCAATACATTTATTAGAGTCATAGAATTGTGGAGTTGGAAGGGATCCCCAAGGCTCCTCTAGTCCAACCCCGTTATTATATTATTATTCCTTTCTTTCCTCTGTCTTGAATCTTCCGACATGCATCTTCTCTGGATATCTGAGCAAACAGATTGATTTCTTCTAGTTATTTGCTTAGAATGAAACTGACCTATGCAAAAAGGTAACTTGAAAATGAGACATTGCGCATACCTTTGTAAACCAAGAAAACTTTAATAAAAATATATATTTTTTTTTAAAAAGGAGGGCTTAGCTCCTTCTGTAGGTGATTTATAGCCTGCAACAAACTCATCTGCTTGCTCCTGAGAAATACCATTGCATCCTCTTATAGCTGCCAATGTGTCGTCTTCTAGTGCCATTGCTATCCAAGACATTTCATATTATTCTGTGTGCGCGGTGCCAGATTTACATATAAGCTTGTTTAAGCTATAGCTTAGGGCTCTACTCTCTCGGGGCCCCCCCAAAAAATATTAAGGGAAAAAAACACTGGATGTACATTTCCAAAATAAAAGATAAAAAAACAAATAAAATAAAACCTACACACAGCAACAGTGTTTTGTGTTGTGTAGGCTCCTATAATGTAAGTAATGGGCCCCTCCTGCTAGCCTGCTCCCTAAAATATCACTGGTTTGCTCATTTCTATATATAGGGTGCCTACATTCTGCATGGACTGGTTGCATGGCAAGATGTGCAAATGGCTTTAGATACCTAATAGGTCCATCAGTT
This sequence comes from Podarcis siculus, assembly GCA_034642415.1. Lineage (NCBI taxonomy): Eukaryota > Metazoa > Chordata > Lepidosauria > Squamata > Lacertidae > Podarcis > Podarcis siculus. The sequence goes on from JAXCMG010000122.1 coordinate 449,310, forward strand.
ACCATATAGCATATACTCAACACAAAAAGAGTGACAATTTGTTGTTGACAAAGGACAGCTGGACATATCAAAGGCCCCATTACCTTCAGTAGCTTAGGGCCTCACCAAACCTAAATCCAGCCGTGTCTGTGTGCAGTAACATTTGAGGAAAATAAGAAGCTGCCAAGCCCTGCGAGTGGCTTCTAGGAGTAACCTTCTTTCCCCCGCCTTTTGTTCCCCCACCCCAGGGTACACCGGCACAGACACGAAACGCGTCACCGTCAACAAGGTGCTCTCCAACGAGGTCATGGTGCAAGAGAATCAGTATGTGCAGGTATGTCAAGGATTACTGAGCCGCAATTTCTGCACTGCAGCAGGTTGGAGATCCCTTGGAAATCCCTTCCAACTTTACAGTTCTGTCCTTGTCAAGTGGCTGTCCTTTTTCGTTTTAATCAAAATTATCCCCCACCCCCACCCCCCAAAAGAAGCATACTTAAATCAAGGTACAAATGAAGCCTCTGAGCCTCCTTAGTCATTATTATTATTATTATTATTATTATTATTATTACTATTTTTAGTTACTGTATTTTTTGCTCTATTGGACGCAGTTTTTCCCCTCCAAAAATTGAGGGGAAATGTGTGTGCGTCCTATGGAGCAAATGCAGGCTTGTGCCATAGCCGCGCGCAACCCCTCCGGCAGGGAGAGGCTGCACGGGGCTATGGCTTCTTTAGCCCTGCGCAGCGTCTCCCGGCAAGGAGATGCTGCATGGGGCTAAAGGGGAAGCCAAAACAGCGAGCGGGATCCATCCTGCTCACTGCCTTACCTTCTTCCATAGCTGCGCGCAACCCCTCTGGCAGGGAGAGGTTGTGTGCAGCCTGTACGCTGCTCTTTGGGACTGGGGGGGGGAGTATATTTTTTCTTGATTTCCCCCCCTAAAAACTGGGTGCGCCCTATGGTCCGGTGCGCCCTATGGTGCGAAAAATACAGTAATTGCTTTTTTAATGTTTTTAAGAGTTGCCTTTACTGCTCATTTATGGTTTTACTCTTTGTAAATCATACTGAGATATTGTTTTTACAATCAAGCCGTGTGTAAATTTTGTGGAACAAATCACATTATCTGAGGTCACTAAATCTGCACCTGTCACTTCTGAACCTCCCCCAGCGATGCATCGACTGGAACCGGGACATCCTCAAGAAGGAGTTGGGTCTAGCAGAAAAGGACATCATTGACCTCCCAGCCCTCTTCAAGATGGACAAGCAAGGCAAAGCGATGGCTTACTTCCCCAACATGGTGAGAATTGTCACGTGGGGTATTTAGCAAAAGAATTGGCTGGATCCCAGGGCTAAACACAGTCTCCAGCAAAAGAGAGCCCCCAGCAGAGTTTTAAAAGTGTAGCATTAAACCTTTTAATATCCTGTTTGGTCCGCTACCAGAGCTGCTCCATTTCTACCGCTCTTAGCATTAAACATACCAGACACCTTAGTAAGTTTAAAAGCTGTACTTACAACACTCCAATGGTCAGATTCAAGCATTATTCTGTGCAGCAGCAGCAAGAAGAACGCAGGCAGAAGGTCTTGGGTTTACAAAATGCAAAAATAGTCTCAGCTTATAGCCAGCAAGCTCAGGCACATCCTATCTCGGGGAATTCATATCGTGAAAGACGAAGGAGGAAACTTAACTTCCTTCCAGGTGAGGAGTGTGATCTAATTGATTAACTAGCATATCCAAACTAGAGCCTGGATAGCTCAGTTGGTTAGAGTGTGGTGCTGAAAATGCCAAGGGCCCCCGAGGATCATCTAGTCCAGCCCCCTGCAAATCAGGAATATGCAGCTGTCCCACACAGGGATCGAACCTGCAACCTTGGTGTTCCACACTCTAACCAACTGAGCTATCCACATTTATTTACAATCAAGTGGTATATACATTTTATAAACTAAATAAATGAACCAAATAAGATGGGTGCGGGATAAAGCAGTTGGCTGGAGGAGACAGCCCAAGGAAGGACCGCAGCCTGGTCTCTTTTTTGCTCTCTCCGTCTCCTTTTGTTTTGCTTTGATATATAGTTTTATTAAATCTCCAAAGATATTTCAAAACACCGATCACCCTATAAAGTGTTTTTTATACATGCATAACTTCTTCTTGACTTCCCATCCCACCTTTCCTGATGTTTATTTTTATTACTCCTTTTTATTCGCTGTTTTAAAACACACACGTTTTTATTATCTAAGCCCCAATATTGCTAATTCTTTCAATAATCTGCTGCTTGTATATCAAATCCTGCCTGTGACTTCATGTATGGACGATAGTTTGATAGATAACCCTTCAATGGTTTCTTTGGATTCCCCCTTAAACAATTCATCATTATGTCCTTGTTAGCTCAGCGGTCAATTTCTCCGTCTCCTTTTGCATCCAGGTGAACATGATTGTGCTCTCCAGGGACCTGGGCATCCCCAAGCCGTTTGGGCCTATCATCGAGGCCGAATGCTGCCTGGAGCAGCATGTCTGCTCCCTCCTGGAGCCGCTGGGCCTGACCTGCACCTTCATCGACGACATTTCGTCCTACCACAAGCAGCTGGGGGAGGTCCATTGCGGCACCAACGTTCAGCGCAAGCCTTCTGCCTTCAAATGGTGGAACGTGACTCCATAGTAAAAAGGGGAGATTTCCTGAAAACTGACCCAGGGGTGGGTGGGTGGGGAGAGGATTCGGACAAGCAGTTTTGCACCCCACGTGCCTTTTTGACCCGAGTCCACCAATCCTGAGTTTTGAATCAGGTTGGTGCCATCCCAGGCGAACGATGGACTCAAGAGACCTCTGTTGGTTGGAGGAGCTGCACAAATCAATAAATGCTTTGTTGGGCGAGTGGGAGAAAACTGTTTGCCTGAATCCTCCGGCAGAAGCAGCTTTTTTCCCCCCTGTTGTTTTTTGTTGCTCGGGGACTGATGGGGCTCCTTTAGGATGTGTGCTAACTGGATTTGTGGGGGCTTTCTTTTTCACTGACGACTTTGTGGGTGCCGTGTGCTTGTTTTTCCCCCTCCCTTCTTTTTGCCTCCCAAAGTCCTTCAGCCGAATGCCAGCTTCCTTTCTCTGTGCATGCAAAAGAAGAAAAAGAAAATAGAAGACCCGAAGCCCATTCCATATTCTGTGTGTTTTGTGTGTGCATACGCTAAAGCTTTTTGGAAGTTGTGGCAGCTGGAGACGAGGGCTCGTATCTAGAGAAGTCCTCCTTGGCTTGTAGGCCCCTTAGTGTATTAACTTCCATGGGTCTACTCTTGGGTAGGATCGGATACAAGCCTATATAACTGGTTTGGGGCATTATACCAAAAATAGTATCATAACAAATGGAAAGACGCTTCTGAGTTGGTAACAATAATACTAATAAAATGGGGGAAACGCTCTTGTTGGTCTTTTAAAAAATGGTTGTATTTGTGCATTCCTTTGGGTTGCCAGGATTCTTTGGGTTCCATATCCCTTACATTCAAGGTGTTCAAAGCAACCTTCCTCAGCCACCAGGTCAGTGGTGTCCTCCTGATGTTCTCTACACACATTTAAAGCCCCTCAAAAGCACGGAGGTTATTCGTGGAGACTTAGTCGTAGGGTGCAGATTTCCACAAGAACCTAAGCAGCGCCTGTTGGATCGAGCCAAAAGCATCCTGTTCTCACGGTGGCCCCAAAGGGAGACCCAAAAGCAGCACCCAAGTCCAACAGCTCTCTCCTAAGAACGCAGGAAGATCCATGGGGAGAGGCAACCCTCTGGGCCCAGGACCTTGAAATCAGCAAGGCTGTTGCCAGAGAGGCCTGTGCTTTTGACCCTATGAGCCTGAGGTTTTTATCTGTGCCAGCCACAGACACTGGTGCAATTGCACAGCTCCCCAATTGGTGTGGAAGAGTGAAAAGGTTTGCAAGCATTGGAAGAAATTGGTCTTTCTCCCAGAAACTTGAGGACTAGAAACTTAAACCTTTCTGTAGGAGGAGAAAGAACAGGTTCCCCGAAAGAATGAGGTAACAGGCCTCCTCCAAGGAAAGGTATTCTTTGCATGCGCCACATTAATATCCAAATATGACATGCACAGAGAGAGAGAAGAGGCCAAAATCAAGAGCCCCCCGCCCCTGACAGGGGTATCATATTAAATGAAATGAGGGAGATGGGATTAAGAGGGCCGCAGGGGTGATCTGAGAAGGCCCCCAGCTGCCGTTAAAAAAGTAAATTAAAAACCCCCACAAAACTTCCCAGGCATTCGGACAGCGCCACCGCTGACAGTAATGTCAGCCAGAGCTGAGCAATGGAATTAAAATTAGTCCCGTGTCTTTCCAGTGGGGTTAAACATCTCACATGGTTCAGGACCCTCCTCTCAAATACCGGCTAGGAGAGAGAATTGCAATGACATGGCCGCCTCTGCTTGGGCACATGCCAACTCTGGGAAGCTGAGATGGCGGCCTGAGATGGAGCGCATAACTCCCTGGAGTCGCGATCGCCTCTCCCCCTTTGTTGTGGGCGAGGGTAGGGTTACCCACCAGCAGCTGGAGCTGCAGCAGCTGAGCCCAGCGAAAGGAGAGGTGGCCCTGCGTCAGGACCTCTGGCTGGCCGGCACATCGTTGCCCCCGTCCCACATAGATGCTAATCCCGGAATTATTGACATGTCGCATGCCTCCCAAACGAAGGGATCTAATGATGCCATCTAATACATGAAAAATGTTGGCTGAAGAGGACCCCCGTTCCCAGCCCCAGCTAAAGCAAAGAGGGCCAGAGCTGGATCCCTGAGACAGTGGATCCACAAGGGTGATGAGGAAGGGGGCCGCAGATTCCAACTAGTCCTGGAATCCCCTCTTCCCCAGTTACTTAAAACAGTGCCCCCTTTCCCCCAGTCCTGCCTGACACCACAATCACACAGCACTCCTGTTGGTGTGGTGCACAGGAGCTTGCCAGCTTTGGGAATCAGTCATTTAATCACAGTGGTGAGGACTAGAAACTTGCAACTCACCAGCCGGGTGCTCACATTACAGGCAGGTCCCTGGTTTTCTCGCCGGCGTCGCCAGGTACAGCTAGGAACGTTCCCTGCCTGAAACCTGGGACAGCTGATACCAGTCAGAGTAAGCCAAGGTTTCCCAAACTTGGGTCTCCAGCTGTTTTTGGACTACAGTTCCCATCATCCCTGACCACTGGTCCTGCTAGCTAGGGATGATAGGAGTTGTAGTCCATAAACAGCTGGAGAGCCAAGTTTAGGAAACCCTGGTCTAAGGGCCTGACTTGTCATAAGGCACTTTCCTCCGTTCCTATTTAAGTCACCCCCCAATCTGCAGTAATGAGGACTAGAAGAATGCTTTGTTTTTAAGGGGAAAGATGTTCAGTTCTTGACATCTCCAGGCAGGGCTGGGGATGGAACCTGCCTGGAAACCCTGAGAGCTGAAATCAGTTACCATTGCTTCTGGCAATTACAGAAAACAAACAGAAAACAAATCCCCAGCTCAACACCAAGCACCTGACACGACCCATTCAGCTCCTTTGTGAGATCAGGTAGCCCTACTGAATTTTGCACAGCTCAACTACAGAGCTTTTCCCCCTTTTTGCATCCATTGAAGATGATGATGTCTACATTCAATGCAAAAACTTGAGCAGGGAGAGTCAGGCTACTGACCTCCAGCCATCATTGGTTGGCTGATGGTCATGGATGAAGGGAGCTGGCATCCGTGCATGAAAAGAAGGCAAAGTAGCGATGGCAGGAATTAGGGGCAGTAAAGGCAAGTGATGGCAAAGGTGAGTGATGGCGGGAGAAAGAATCCTTCAGCTGGGGGGCTGCGGCTGCTACATCCCTGTGTGTAAAGGAGGCAGAGTTGTGATGGAGACCCAGGGGCAGTAAAGGCAAGCGATGGTCAGCCTGCAACAGAGGAACCTGTGGCCCTCCAGACGTTGGCAGATGCCAACTCCCAAGATCCCTGCCAGCTGGCATGCCCAGTGGTCAGGGACGATGAGGGTCACTGCAGCTCAGTAACCTTCAGAAGGCGCCAAACTGGTGAGCCCTGACCTAGAGAAACACACCAAAGCCATCATTCTGCCGCCTACTGCATGAAACATCACCTCTATTTGGACATGCCTAGCCAAGCAATCAACGGGGGAGATTTTACATTCCTTGCTGAAAGGAAAATGCAGCTCCCCCAACTCACTGTGATTAAACTGTTCACTTATGGCACAATGGCAATGCTACCCTCTTCTGGACGGTTTGGCTAGCGCAGTTTGTCACCTCAAATTTCAGGGGCGTCCTATGGGACGCCAAAACCCAGCCTCTCCCCGCCTCTCGCCTTCCACTGGATGTCGTACTTGCGACACCCCACAAGCTCTAAGTCTCAGTCGTGTCCCCCAGATCCACCTTTAGCAAACTGAGAGGCAAGCATTTCCACAGCACACAGAAAACATGAACTAGCCGCCTCCTGCTTGCAGCTGCTCAGCATCGCCAGAATCATTCCTCCCACAGCTGTGTTTGCTTGTTAATTACCACAGAACCTAGGACTTGCCGATCAGAAGGTCCACGGTTCGAATCCCCGCCACGGGGAGAGCTCCCGTTGCTCTGTCCCAGCTCCTGCCAACCTAGCAGTTCGAAAGCATGTCCAAGTGCAAGTAGAGAAATAGGGGCCGCTCCGGCGGGAAGGTAAACAGCGTTTCCGTGCGCTGCTCTGGTTTGCCAGAAGCGGCTTAGTCATGCTGGCCATGTGACACGGAAGCTGTACGCCGGCTCCCTTGGCCAATAAAGCGAGATGAGCACTGCAACCCCAGAGTCGGCCACGGCTGGACCTAATTGTCAGGGGTCCCTTTACCTTTACCTTACTCCACCACTGAGCAGCAACAATCCAGCAAAAGGGCCTCATGGCCCCCAGATGTTGGGAGATGGAGTCTAGCAATTTATTGAGAACCACAAGCTCTCCATCCCTGAACTGGACCATCACTTGCCTTCACTGCCCTTAGCTGCCAACATGATAGTCATCATCCCTGAATATAGGCCAGGCTGGCTGGTGCTGTTGGGAGCTGGAGTCTAGCAATTTCTTGAGAACTACAAGCTCTCCATCCCTGAACTGGACCGTCACTTGCCTTCACTGCCCCTAGCTTCCTCCAATGCAACTATGGCTTCTTTAAACACAGGGACAAGGAACCTTCGACCGTGCAATGTTAGTATGGGACAACTCCCATAATCTCTGATCGTTGGGAGTCTCTGGAAAACCATAGTCCCTGAACTGGACCATCACTTGCCTGCCCTGCCCTGAGCTCAACGCTTTCTTTAATGCAGGGGTGGGGAACCAGTGGCAATACTGGGCTGGCTGGTTCAGTGGTTCAACTTGCTCCAAGACAGCTTCAAGGATCTCAGGGTGGCATTCATGTTCCATCCCAAACACTCTCCCATAATCTCACAACAACCCTCCGAGGTAGGTCGCGCTGAGAGATTATTATTGCCCCAAGGCTGGGGAAGAGAACAGAGCACGGATTTGAACCCAGGTCCCCCTAGTCCTAGCCTGACACTGCAAACAACAACAACACCAATCTGCACACCCCACAAAACATCCATCAAGGTTTGGGGTCCAAACGTTCCATTTATTTCACCGTTTCCTTCTTTCCTCCCCCTCCCCGGTGCTCCCCAGCCGCCATTTTCCTCCCAGCCTCCCCAAACAGGAAATCAGGCCAACTAATAAAAGTCCATACAGACATAAACCCGTTCCCACTTAAACCAGCCAGCGGTGGGAGCTGCAAGGTTTCATTCTGGTACATGCACCTGCCTGTGGGCCTGGAATCTGCGCCACACGGTCTTTGCCGGGAAAGAAAAGTTCGGAGCTCTGTTCCCTCGCAAAAGCGCCTCGTTCCTCAGCTGGCCCACGGCCCACCTCACGGCACCATCGCCGGCCGCCCACCAAGCTGCATCGAGGGGCAGCACCCAGAAATACCACAAGCAAGAATCCCGACTCCCCTTCCCTGGGGGAACCCACACCAGTTTTCTGTTCCTAATTGAAAAGCCCCGCTCTTCTGGAAGCTCAAGCAAGGAACCCTGCATGTTCACCCCGGTGTTCTGCCAGTCAAGAACAGAACCACAGAATGGTAGAGTTGGGAGGGACCCCCAGGAGTCAGGCATCACAGCTCACAACAGTCAGTGCCGTGCCGCTGACGGTTCCCCCACCCCTTCGGCAGCCCTTAAATGCGGACGGTGTTGATCCGCAGCGGCTGCACGTTCTTCCCGTTGGCGTGGCTCTGCCCTGGGCTGAAGTAGGAGCAGAGCTTGCCCGGGAAGCGCTCCCGGAAGGTGTACAGCCAGGACATGTCGTCCGCGTTGTAGAAGATCAGGAGGCCGCGGTCGTAGTCCAAGAAGACGCCCACCTTCTCCAGCTTGCTCTTGACGTTCAGCCGGGTCCAGGGCTCCGTGCAAGCGCTGTACTGGTTGCCGTCGTGCATGACGATGCAGTAGAAGCCGCGGCTGGGCTGGATCTGGATGCTGCCCTTGCGCGTGACGGCCTCGTGTGCCAGGCCAATCATCCACTGCGTCTTCTCCGAGACCACCACCTCCCAGTAGTGCACCCCGCCCCCAAAGGCCTCCGAGCCCAGCACCGAGACCTCCACGTCAAAGCGCTTGGGGGAGTCCTGCAGCGGCTGCGGGTGCAGGTTGCCGTAGGCCACGATGGTGCAGTCGTCCGAGAGGATGAGGCGCTGGTGGGCCGTGGAGGGGTCCAGCGTGAGCGTGGCAGGCACTGCGGGGAGAAATAGGTTGCTATTTATTCATTTTGTAATATTTCTACACCGCTTGGTTATGGGAGGGTGGGAACTCCCCTGGGCAGTGTTCAGAAAGTGGTGGTGGGGGATGAGTGTTCAGACCCCTGGGCTCTCACTTGTGGGGTGCCTCAGGGTTCTATCCTCTCCCCCATGCTTTTCAGCCTCGGCCCAGTATACCTGAAGGAGCGTCTCCACCCCCATCATTCTGCCCGGACGCTGAGGTCCAGGCTGAGGGCCTTCTGGCGGTTCCCTCACTGCGAGAAGCCAAGTTACAGGGAACCAGGCAGAGGGCCTTCTTGGTAGTGGCACCCACCCTGTGGAACACCCTCCCACCAGATGTCAAAGAGAAAAACAACTACCAGACTTTTAGAAGACATCTGAAGGCAGCCCTGTTTAGGGAAGCTTTTAATGTTTGATGCATTACTGTATTTTAATATTTTGTTGGAAGCCGACCAGAGAGGCTGGGGAAGCCCAGCCAGATGGGTGGGGTATAAATAAATTATTATTATTATTATTATTATTATTATTATTATTATTATTAAGCAGTTTATGAAGAGAAGAAAACAATAAATCTAACAACAGAAACAACATTTTTTGTGCCTTTTTATTTTTCTTTTCTTCTTCACATCACTTTATTATTTCTTTATAAATGAAACCCTTTTTGATAAAATATTAATACCAAACAACCCTTTAAAACATTGGAAGGATAAAATCAGCAGAAAACCTAAGGCAGATTCTACACATCAGGGTAGGCATTTGCCTAAACAACATTATTTTTAGCAAGCACCTAAAAGATCGCAGCGAAGGTGCCTGCCTGGTGTCAAAGGACAGGGAGTTGCAGAATGTAGATACTGCCAGACAGCAGCCATCTCTTATTTCCTTTCTGGTGTCAGCTAAGTATGGGATAACCAGCCTCACATAACCAACATGCTTAAGTCTATTTAATGCATGAAGGGGTTAAGACCATAAAGTAAGCTGTCCTGCCAGGCTTAGCTCACCTTGGGAGGAACTAGGAAGTCAAGACTTTCCTCCCCACCCCACCCAGTCTACCTGAGAAACTCAGCGTGCAAAGAGGTCTGAGCTGGTTTCTCCAAGCTCAGACCACTTAGCCCTAAGAAGCCTTTCTTGAGTTCCTATACCAATAATTTAGGAACTTTCACCACTGTAACTAAGCCAAGTTTTACTGCCTCTGCAACTTTTTCTGAATGCTGTTTGGAAAAGCACATGAATATGACCTTTGGAGAGTTTGTAAGTATACCATTTTTAATTTCCCAAACATGTGGTCTTTTTAGATTCGAGGGGAGTTCTGAAACTCACAAGGGCATATTTCAAAGGTCTAACAACCTATATTTCTATGCTTTAATTTGCTGCGTGCTTTGTGATTTTAAATCTCTTCTGGGGTTCTCTCACCAAACATGGATTGTGGCATTCTACTTTTATACCTATTTTTTTTTCTTTGCACCAACACTAAGAACCTTCCTTTCCCAACAACACCTTTGAAGTGGAGATCTTCTATCCCAGTCTACATCTGCCTCAGACTTGCAACTGTCATATAATGCTGATTTTGTTGCGGCCGTTCACTGTTAAAATCGGGACAGGAAGCAATTCAGAAATGAAGCAAACACATTCGCTCACCAGGGTGGATGTCCTGAAAAAGAGATTTCCAGATCGTGTACTGCAAGGGCCCCATATACTTGGAGGTGGGGAAGTCCTCGTACGTGAGGTTCGTTTCGTGGATCTTGCCCTTGAGCCTTGTGAGGAGGAAGAGAACCAGGGTGAGCAAGGAGCACGTGGGCTGCACACACTTCAATGGGTCTACTTGATGTTTGCTAGACATGGTGGCTGTACTCTGCCTCCATGGCCAGAGGCAGTGATGCTTCTGAATGCCAGGTGCTGGAAAACACACCTTTAGTTTTTCCTTTCTTTCCCTTCCCCCTCTCTCTTTTATAGTACTTGTCTTTTCTTTCTGACTTTTGTCCTTTTTTAGACTGTTTATCTTAATATAGCATAAAAAGTAGCTGTTTTATCTTAGTATATTATAAAAAAAGATGCTTTGCAATGAGTTTGTATTTTTGTATAGCTGTGAATAAGAGTATCTGGCTGGCCCCTGTGAGTCAGTAATATCCACGGCAACAATGATACGATACCAATATACACTCTTTATATACAGTGGTACTTCAGGTTAAGTACTTAATTCGTTCTGGAGGTTCGTTCTTAACCTGAAGCACCACTGTTCTTAACCTGAAGCACCACTGTTCTTAACCTGAAGCACCACTTTAGCTAATGGGGCCTCCTGCTGCTGCCGTGCCGCCAGAGCACGATTTCTGTTCTTATCCTGAAGCAAAGTTCTTAACCTGAAGCACTATTTCTGGGTTAGCGGAGTGTGTAACCTGAAGCGTATGTAACCTGAAACGTATGTAACCCGAGGTACCACTGTAATATGAAATATATGAAATCACATAATCAGAGAAACTTAAGAATCTCTGAAAGTTACTAAATGTGCACTCTTGATGGATTCTCTTGAAAACATAGAACCAAATAAACATAAGCCTTATAAGTCTCTGAAAGTTTGAAGACTATGCAAGTCTCTGAAATATACCCACTGTTTAATGGAATTCTTCTTCAGCACAGCAGAAGGATACAGAAATGCTTCATGAACCCATCTATATGGTGAATGTAAAAGTAAAACAGCAATTGGTATGGAGCAGTGGTCATAAAGTTATGAAGAAGAATTCCACGAAACAGTGGGAATATCCGGAATCACTGTTCACAACGTCTGTTTGCAAACTACTTTGGCAGCATTGGACGCCATAAACAAAGCTTTACAGCCTGTTTTCACCAGATAAGAATCTGACCCATTGCTTCTTCCAGAGACTTGCATAGTTTTCAAAGACTTTCAGAGACTCATAAGACTTAGGTTTATTTGGTTTCACGTTTCCAAGAGAATCCATTAAGAGTGCATATCTGGTGACTTTCAGAGATTCATAAGTTTTCTGTTTAAGTGATTTCATATATAGTGGTACCTCGGGTTAAGTACTTAATTCGTTCCGGAGGTCCGTGCTGAAACTGTTCTTAACCTGAAGCACCACTTTAGTTAATGGGGCCTCCTGCTGCTGCTGCACCGCCGGAGCACGATTTCTGTTCTCATCCTGAAGCAAAGTACTTAACCTGAAGCACTATTTCTGGGTTAGTGGAGTCTGTAACCTGAAGCGTATGTAACCTGAAGTGTATGTAACCCGAGGTACCACTGTATTTCATATTATATAAAGAGTGTATATTGATATCGTATCATTGTATTTGGTCATTGTGTTGCCTTAGATATTACTGACTACTGTTTGCAACACAGGGGTTAAATTGTTTGCTCCCTGGGAAAACAGGAAGCTGGCCTGGTCCAGCAGCCCCCTCCCTATGTTCCCATGAGTGATGCTTAGTTTGACGCAGCTGGGGAAGGCTGCTCTAACCCTGGGCTCCCAAACTTCCCCTGCTGTCAGCCGCCCGCGCAACTCGCCCTACCTCTCGGACAAGGACGCAATGCCGGCCAGGAAGGAGTGCTTGTCCACCTCGGCCAGCCGCTCCTGGAGAATCTGGCTGCCCTCCTGCACTTTGCGGAGCTGCTGGCTGTAGCGCTGGATCTTCTGCTCGATGTCCGTCAGAGTCCGGGCCGTGTCTGCCTCCAGCTCCTCCAACATGGCCTTCTGGCGCTCGCGGAGCAGGCGGTGAAGCCGTTCAAATGCCTCCCCGATCGTGGCCCGCAGGCTCTTGGCGGAGGACTGCGGGGAGAGAATGAGATGCAGGCAAGTCACGGGTGGAGCTTGGCTTCCCGCTGACAAAGACCCGCGATTGCCTGCAAGGTTGTTGTACGAAGACGGAGATCTTACGGACCTTGTGACTTGTTTAAAGCCGCCTGGCTGGGATACAGGGTGGGGAAAGAGACCTCCCATTTTGATGAGAGATGTGACTTTAAAGTTGCAAAATAACCAAGCACGGGCCTGAGTGAGGGAGAAATCTCTGGAGCAACAATGGGATATCAGCTCTGCCCAAGGCATGACAGATCGCAGCAACAACCGGGGAAATATATATATCCCATTTTACAAGGACAGGAAGAAACACCATGGATGGAATAAATGTCACACACAGGAAGAACAAGGATATACAGTGGTACCTCAGGTTAAGTACTTAATTCGTTCCGGAGGTCCGTTCTTAACCTGAAACTGTTCTTAACATGAAGCACCACTTTAGCTAATGGGGCCTCCCACTGCAGCCGCTGCGCGATTTCTGTTCTCATCCTGAAGCAAAGTTCTTAACCCGAGGTAATATTTCTGGGTTAGCAGAGTCTGTAACCTGAAGCGCATGTAACCTGAGGTACCACTGTAGTTTTGAGATCCTCACTTTTTATTTTATTTTATTTTCATAAATCATTTAATGTGTCAACACAAATAGAAATTATAAATATTACAGCTGTTGTATTATTATGACTGGAATGTAACTGAAATCAGTAAGATTTTGGAATGCAGAAATAAAGAAAGTAATCAATTCTAGCACGTGGTGGGGACCCACTTTATCTAAATTATATAATTTGCTATTTAAATGATTGATATTAGTAATTGTATTATAAACTGGTATTGTTATAATGAGGCTTTTAATGAAGGGATGGAGAACCCTGGACCCTCCAGACGTGGACGGCCTCCTTCAACTCCCTTCATCCCTGACCACTGCCCATGCTGGCTGTTGGGAGTTCGAATCCAGGAACATCTGGAGAGACACAGGTTCCCCATCCCTGCCTTAAAATAAGGGCTGTAGGTCAGCAGTAGATGCCCGGCTCCATTTGCAGAAGGCCCCAGCTTCAATCCTCAGCAGCATCTTCAGGTAATACAGTGGTACCTCGGGTTAAGTACTTAATTCATTCCGGAGGTCCGTTCTTAACCTGAAACTGTTCTTAACCTGAAGCACCACTTTAGCAAATGGGGCCTCCTGCTGCCGGAGCACGATTTCTGTTCTCATCCTGAAGCAAAGTTCTTAACCTGAAGCACTATTTCTGGGTTAGCGGTGTCTGTAACTTGAAGCGTATGTAACCCGAGGTACCACTGTACTGGGACATCCTCTCCATCTCAAACCCCTGGACAGAAAGTCACGGTCAATCAGGGATGAGGATCAGGTGGTCCTCCAGATATTCCGGAACTACCACTCCCAGCATCCCTGAGCACTGGCCACAGTGGCAGAGGCTCTTGGGAACTGGAGTCCAGCAACACACCCACCTGCCAGGGATTCTTTGGCCGTGATTCCTGCATTTGACCCTTGGGGATCCCTTCCAGCTCCACCATTCTATGATTCTGTAACATCAGGAGAGCTGCAGGTTCCCAAGCCCTTGCTGCAGACACAGGCAGGTGACGCATCCGGACCACTGGCCCAACTAGCTCAGTGCTGCCTACTCTGACTGGCAGAGGCTCTCCAGTTTTTCAGGCAGCGGTCTCTCAAAGATGTCCTTGGGGACTGAACCAGGTGCCTTGCACATGCAACGCGGATGCTCTGCCAATGAGCTACAGCCAATGAGCTACAGCTGAACTTGATGGGCTCCAATGGTCTATCTCACTGTAAGAAACCCCCCTTGTATGCTTAGCACCCAAGCGATTGTCAGCGAAGGGGCCTTGGATGTCGAAACATGAGAAGCGTCACCACCACAAACCTTTTATCCAAAAGCGCTGCAGTATTTGCACTCTGGGGGGAGCAATCGGATCTGAGCAATGTTCCCAGCTCCCTTCAGTCCCCACAAAACAAGGGGGCTATTCATTTGGTGAGAAGGCAGACACCTGAGGCTTCAAAATCTCTTCCACATCTGATATCAACAACTAGCAGGCTTTAAACTAGCATGGGAAGTTTTTGAAAGGGCCTTTTAGCAGAAGGCAGGAGCAAAACAGGTGAAAAATCTCTAGTATTGGTTTGCAGTCTTAGAACACGTCAAAATTTTCTGGGGGGGGGGGGAAGAGACAAACTGGCATTTATTTAAATCCCGTTTACTTGAAATCAAGAGTGGGGAAATCTGTGGCCCTCCAGATACCACAGAGCTTGTCACACCATTTGTTCAGGGCCTTGTTGAGGACTAGAAGCCTGTATTTTTATTTTTTGAGGAAAGGACCACAGCTCAAGGGCAGAGCATCATCTTAGCATGCAGACCTTAGCATGAAGGCCCCAGGTTTCGTTTCTTGGCAACATGTCCCGACAGGGCTGGGACTGTCTCCCCAGACTAAAACCCTGTTGGCGATACCGACCTAGATAGACCAAAGGCTTGATTTGGTATAAGGGAACTTCTTATTTAAGCCAGCTCTTTGTCTGGAACAATGAGGACTAGAATATTACTCTGTTTTTAGGGGAGGGCTATAGCTCAGCGGGAGACACCTTGGTCCCAGGTTCAAACACCAAAGGCACCAGCTAGGATGAGGAATGTCACCTGCCTGAAACTCAGCGTAGGCAATGATGGCTTTTGCTCAGGAGCCTTCTGCCATCACCCAGGTACAGCTTTGGGGCCAGCCAAACCACCACCCCAGCCTTTACCTTTGTCTCGGCTAGCTGCCGTTTCAGGAGAGCCAGGGCTTCTGTGTGGCCACGCTCGCTGTCCTGCAGGGTCTGCAGCTGCTCCTTAAGTTCCCTCTGAAAAACAGACGGGCGGCAAGGAGGTGATGCAGTGCCCCCAGCTTCGGCATCGTCCAGGTGGGTCTCGCACCCCTACCCTGCTCCCGCTGCAGAGCTCAGGGACCCTCCCAGAAGGAGGCAGTTATTCACACAGCGCAGAGTTAAACTACGGAACTCCCCACCACAGGAAGCGGTCGTGACAACCAACCTAGATGGCATTAAAAGAGGATTGGGCAAATTCATGGAGGCCGGGAGAGATGGCTTTTAGCCACAATGGCTCTGCTGTTTGGCCACTGAGAGAACAGGATGCTGTACTATATGGGCACAACCAAGGCTTTTTTTCTCAGTCCAAGATCACAAGAACTCAGTTCCGGCACCTCTCAGGTGGGCGCCATTCTAAGAGAACAAGGGAGAAGTTCATGGTGAGCTCCGGCCCGTTCTAGAAAAATAGCACTGGGCACAACAGAAGCGCCATGGGACCCTTCTCCTCCAGCTCATACAGGGACACAACAGGCCTTCTCCTCCACCTCCAAGGGCACAACAGGCACCCTTCTCCAGTTCCTTCTGGGGCAGAACTGGACCCCCTCCCCTCCTCCCGGGGCACAACGGGCACCTTCCTACAAGGCCACAACTGGACACATCTCTTCCAGCTTCCCAGGGGCATAACAGGTGCCCTTCCCCGCCAGCTCCTACAGAGACACAACAGGCACCCTCCTCTCTCCAGGGGTGCAGCAGACAGCCTCCTCCCTATCCCGGCCTCCTCCTGCTGCCCCGGCGCAGCAGGCCCCTCCTCCTCCCCTCTGCGCACCTGGAGCTCCTCGAAGGCGTCGTCGAGGCTGGTGACCTGGTGCTGCTCGTGCACGGCCGGCTCGTCGCAGAAGAAGCAGACGACGGCGCGGTCGGTGAGGCAGAAGAGCTTGACCTTGCCGTGCTCCTTGGCGCAGGCGAAGGCGGAGGCGCCGCGCTGCTGCGCGCTCAGCAGGATGGCGTCCAGGGGGAAGGCGGCGTAGCGCTCCACGATGTTGGCCAGCTTGAGGCTGGGCGCCAGCGCCGGCTCGGCGAAGGTGCGCCGGCACTCGGGGCAGTCTCGGGCCGGCGCCGCCTGCGCCTCCTGGCGGCTCCAGTGCTCCGTGATGCAGCGGCGGCAGAAGTAGTGCTCGCAGCCGAAACTCACCGGGTCCTGGTAGATGCTCAGGCAGATGGAGCACAGCAGCTCGTCCTTCAGGCTGCACGACGCGCCCGACGCGCCCGCCATGGCGCGCCACCACCACCTGGACCCAGCCGCGGCCACCGCTCGGCCCCGGTTCGCCTCGGCTCGGCCCGATCCGGCCCGGCCCAGCAGCCAGGCGCCTTCTCCGGGCTCCCTTTGTGCCTCCTCCGGCGCGCCCGGTGGAGAGATGGAGAGGGGGCCGCGGCGGAGAGGCGCGCAAACCTGGGCGCATGGACGGCGCGCCCGGTGGAGAGGTGGCGAGGGGGCCCCGGCGGAGAGGAGCGCAAAGGGACCGGGAGGAAGGAGAGATGCGTCCGCCGGCCGGCCTCGTCTTGCCTCCGCCTCCTGCTTCTCTACCTCCGGCTCCTCCCTGCGCCCCCGACGGGCTGCAAAAGGAGGAGCAGGACGAAGAAGAAGAGGCGAGATGGATCGGAAGAGCAGAGCCGGCGCTCCGCCTTCCCGTCTTGGACAAAGCGAGCCGGGATCGCAGGCTGGGTGGAGGCGGCGCGGCCCGCTAGGCGGCGCCGGATTCCGGTCTCCGTCGTTTTCACACCGAGGGATGTCACACAATCGCCTCTCCGCGTTTGTGACAACTCGGTTTTAGGGGGCCAAGCCTTTGGAACTCCCTGCCGAGGGAAAGCGGGCGGACGCGTTCGACGGACCCTTTTCGGAATCTAGCCAAATCCTACCCAGGTGGTAAGAAAGTTGGTGCGAGTTAAAAAAAGAAAAAGAAAGGACATGCGCAAAAAGGAAGGATGCAAACAAAACTGAATGGACATTAAAACTAAACACACACCCAAATGCGAATTTGAGTTGCTTAGTGCAAAATCACTGGAAAGAATTAGCATTGGCAGTGCTGTTTTCTGGAGGTACGCAGGGGGTACGCACACCCCCTAAACATGTGAATCTTTGTACTTTTGTCCATTTACTGGGTTTATTTTTCCTGTTTTGAACTATAAAATGGCGATTTTCTTGAGTCAAAATGAGAATACCCCTAAACTTTTTTTTTAAAAAAAAGCACTGGGTATTGGTATTGGGAAACGCAGCCAAATGGGTGGGGTATAAATAACAAATTTGTTATTATTATTGGTTGATGCCAGTTTTCCATCTGTTTCAAGTCTGTTGCTATTTTTAACTTTCTGATAGTTTTAAATTGTTGTTGTTAGTTTTTCTTGTTGGTAATTTTATCTCGTTTGTAAACTGCTCTGAGGTTTGTTTTGATTTGCGGCAAACCAAGCAAATTTTATGAAATAAATAAAATGATGGGAGTTCTGGAGGTGTCTCCTCAGATCCCCTCCAGCCCCAGGCAGGACTCTGTTTCACACTATGGCTTTTTCAGTGTTGTCAGGCCCTTATGGTGGTTCTCCATAAAACTTCTTGGCACAGGGAGTAAATCAACAAGGGTTGCAGGGGGTTGGACTAGACAGCCCTTGGGGGTCTCATCGAAATCTACCATTCCATGATTGGATGAGGATGAATGGCAAAGAGGTACTGTACAAATGAAAACCAGAAACGGCCCTCTAGAGGGGCTGGAATGTGTTGCATAGGGAGTTGAATAGGCAGAGGTGGTAAGAGACCTCCAGCCTCAGAAGGCCCTTGAGATTGGAACGACACTGATATTGCAACTTGCACATTGCCCAAACTATTACAGTATTTTTATTTTTATTAAGCTAAGCTCAGAAAGTATAGTTAAAGCCATGGTTTTCCCAGTAGTGATGTATGGAAGTGAGAGCTGGACCATAAAGAAGGCTGATCACCGAAGAATTGATGCTTTTGAATTCTGGTGCTGGAGGAGACTCTTGAGAGTCCCATGGACTGCAAGAAGATCAAACCTATCAATTCTTAAGGAAATCAGCCCTGAGTGCTCACTGGAAGGACAGATCGTGAAGCTGAGGCTCCAGTACTTTGGCCACCTCATGAGAAGAGAAGACTCCCTGGGAAAGACCCTGATGTTGAGAAAGATGGAGGGCGCAAGGAGAAGGGGACAACAGAGGACGAGATGGTTGGACCGTGTTCTCGAAGCTACCAGCATGAGTTTGACCAAACTGTGGGAGGCAGTGGAAGACAGGAGTGCCTGGCGTGCTCTGGTCCATGGGGTCACGAAGAGTCGGACACGACTAAACAACAAAAGCTCAGAAAGACTCACAATGAGAAACTCAGCAGCCTTTACCAGTTGTATTCCCTATTAATGCAAAAGGAACACAAGTAGATCACAGATCATAGATTTGTATGTTTGGAAGGGACCAGGAGGATCATTTACTCCGACCCTCTGCAATGCACGACCTGGAGATTAAACCCTCCTTTCAGGCAGTGCATTGTTAAACTAGCGGCTACTCCAATCTCTGCAGAGGAGTGTGCAAATACAGTTCTCAAAAGAGGGACGGTTCCTGCCAAAGATCTAGTCGCAGGGAGTTCCGCGGGGCAGGGCCTATCACATTAAAGGCTTGGCCACTAGTGAAGGCCAACCGAATCTTGGCAATGGCATCCCTTTTTCTTTTGGGAGAAGGGGGGCACAACTAGGCTAAAATCAAGGATTTCTCCATGGAGATATCTCACCTCTAAACGTGAGATGTTTAAGAATGCTTTTATCCAAAGCGAGCCCGGAAACGCCTGTTCCAAACTCATGGAATGTGTAACTCTTACTTTTCCTATCTCTGATATCAGCGCAGCATCCGTTCTCGCACATGCGTACAGGCCTCACGTATGAGCGCCGCATCATAGAGACGAGGCGTGGGTGGGTAGAGCGGTTACTTCCCCAATTCCATGCGAAGGTGCGCTTCTTGTCCCGCCCCCGCCTACGCTCCTCCCCCGGCGCATGCGCCGTCCCTACCTCGGCCGCCATCTTCCTTCGCGGGAGGAGGAAGAAAATGGAGCCCGGCGGGGCCCGCCGCGAGAAGCTGCCGCCGCCTCCCATCCCGCTGCCGCAGCAGGGGACGCCTCCCAAGGGCAAGGACGGTCCCAGCAGCCGCCTGGAGAAGGCCAAGCAGCGCGCAGCCCAGCAGGAGCTCAAGCAACGGCAACGGGCCGAGGTGGGCGGGGCCATGCTAATTGGGGCCGGCCGGTTTTCTCGGGCTTGCGCTGCTCTCGCGAGATATGACTGACGGGGAGGGAAGGGGGGCGCCTTCTTGAAGGCAAGATAGGGGTGTGGCTATGCTAATGAGGTGCATACGGTGTTCTCGGGTCAACGCTGCTCTCGCGAGATGTGGTAGGGAGCAGACTGGCGGAAATTCCGCCGGGTCGGCTTCATTGAAGGGCGGCAGTTGACCCGGGGAACTCCCTGCCACTATTATTGTTTCAGGTAGGTGTTGGTCTGACGCAGTCGAAATAAATAAATAAATGAATAATTGTTCAGCTGGTTAGAGACCAACTATTATTGTTAATGATGATTATCGGTTTGTATGGGGCTTTAGGGTAGGGACAGAGTGGATTTGATTTAAATCAAATCGATTTAAATCACTAGTCGGTAAGACTTGATATATTTTTTTCTTACAGAAAGACTCATTCTAGCTGGTATAATCTTAATATTTACAACCAGATGAAGGTTTCGTTTTTGGAATAATAAAGTTTCAGAGCAGTTTTTACTGTTATATCAGAAATTACTGAATTGGTTACACTATTAGAAATACATAGACAGATAATGAATGAAATTATTGTGAGGTTTAAAAAGTTAACATTATATTTGGACAACTTTTCTGTTGTATTTTATTGGAAGGAGAAAAATAGCCATTTCCTCAAAAACAGTTTAAACAATGTATTTAACTGAAGCAATAACATTATAGCATATGTATCCATGTTTGTTAACTGATGTGGTTAAACTTTTTTAAAGAAAACACTTAGGAGTTTTAGCACACATGAAAAACTTAAAACAAATCCTTATTTCCTGATTAGCCTTTGGACTATAATGTAACCTAAATAGAAAACAATCTTTAGAAAGATTTTTCCTCCAAAAGCATTTTATTTTAAAAATCCGATTAAAATAAAAAAAATCTGATTTTTATTTTTTTTTAATCATTGATTTTTATCCACCCTGTGGACATGTCGTGCTCCTTCTGGGGTACTTTGAGCATCTTTGGTCCCCTCCCTGCACTCAGCTCTCACCTCTGGCTTCTAGAAGCTGTCAACATGCAACGGCAGCCTCACCCTGGGAAACAGCTTTGGCCGGCTGCTCCTTCCCCCGCACTCCCAAAGAAAGTTTGTGGACCCCTGAATTAAGCATGAGCCTCTTGTGGCAGGGAGTTCAATAAGTAGCGAGGGCATCTGCAGTAGGAAGCTTGGCTGTGTTTTAAAATCGTTTGTATCTATTAATCTACTGCCCAGAGTCTTGCGTATTAAAACCTTAGAGCTGTCCTTGTTGGGCCTGCAGATCTACGCCCTTAACAGGGTGATGACTGAGCTGGAGCAGCAGCAGTTTGACGCCTTCTGCAAGCAGATGCAGACTTCCAGCGACTGAGGATGGGAGCCGCACTCCAGACGGGCAGCCCGGAAGACCAGCACTTTCCCACCCATGGCTGCAGTCAGCGGCCAGGCAGAACTGCACACCCAGGAACAGGGAGGAACAGCCAAGCTCTGCTTCCGATGCCACGTAGCTGATACTGCCTTACTGGAGCGTTCCCCTGCCAAACCTTCCTTGAGTGGAGTTCTCCCTTAAAAACTTGTTTTTTAAAAAATCCTATTTATTACTTTGGTTTGAGAAATAAAGTTGTGTTTTTTCAAAAAAATAAACAAACGCTTCACTCTCTGTGTGATAGCATATTGCAGCCTTCACCAAGCTGATGTCTTCTAGCTGCTTTTGACTGCAAATCCCAGCACAATTCATAAGATGTTGGGGCTGATGGGAGGTGGAGTCCACAGCAGCCGTAGGTTACATAGCAAACATAGTCTTAAGGCTTTCAGAAGAGTCATTTGGTCTCAATAGAAGTACCAGCCTTCCATTGCCAATAAATACAGCCTTACAGTATGACATAAGGAAGAACCCTACTGGATCAGGCCAGTTGCTCTTCTGGCCCAGCACCCCATTCTTGCAGTGACCACCAAGATGCTTGCAGGAAGTCCGCAAGCAGGACCCTTCATTAGGAAGAATCCAGAGCAGGTGGAACTTCCAATAGGCAAAGTGGGGCATTATGTCATTCTTATCCCTGCTCACTCAATGATTACGAACCTAAAAATCTTCCAGCCATCCTACTGTTCTTCCTGCACCCCATCCAGTCCTGCTGACCAATCCCTTCGTTCCTTTTTGAACATCCTTTGTACCACTCAAATTATCCGTGATCTGAATGCTGCCATTACGAATTGTCGGAAGCTGTGGCGATCACACAGGGTCCCCAGACATTTCACCACCTATTGATCCCTGTGCCACCACTTTATTTCTCGCTGCCACCACCCAGACCCTACCTGGTACAATGAGTCCAGTCAGGGTTAAATTGGAACATAATCTTCTGTTTATTTATGGCAGTTTAACAAGCGTGTGGTTTCATAAACGGTATTGGTCCATTACAATCATGGAGTGCCTATCCAGACCTATAACTTCCACTACCTGCTCTCACTCACTAAACCACCTCTCCGATATTTACTTGTCTTCCTAGTTCCTAACTGTTCCTGACTCAGCTTATTTCGCTACACTAACTCAACCTACCCACAGACTATCCCAATTCACTCCCACTCCAACCAACCACCCAACTCCCAACAAACTCCTCCCTTTGCCCCTCCTAGAGCTGGTTTTATAATCCCTCTGACTCCACCCCCTGGGTTCTGATTGGGTAACTTGTTTAACTATTTCACCTCCAGCACTCTCATGTCAACATAACACACGCATTCTGGCTTTCCCTTTTTATCAGTCTATTCAGATCAGCTCCAGAGACAGATTGTTAAATCCATACGAGATCTCTTGGTACCAAGGGCCTTCTTGGTAGTGGCATCCACCTTGTAGAACGCTCTCCCATCTGAAAGCAGCCCTGTTTAGGTAAAGTTTTTAACGTTGATCTTTTATCGTCTTTTTAATATTCTGTTGGGAGCCACCCGGAATAGTAATAATTATTATTATCATCATCATCATTGGTTCCAGAAACGAGCCGGTTTCATTTTTTCCACTTGATGTAGCTGGTGCCTCTTCTCTGGGAGACTACTCCATATGGGGGTCTCTCCCCACCCCAAACCTTCCATTCCTCTTGCAGCTCTATCCCCTCCAAAAAAGAAACCCCTTTTCACACAATACCAGACAGCAAAAACAGTGTTTTTCAAAGTTTATTTTTTTAAAAAATGCCAAAACAAAAACTCATTTCAAATGTACATTTCCAGTAACACAAATAATCTCCCTTTCCATTATTATCCCCTGGGGGATGGGGGCAGGAAATAAGCTTTCCAAATATTTCAGTAATATGATCAATAAAACAAAAACATACATGGTGCTCCCTGGCAGAAGTATTTGATACACCCAATCTTAGAACGGCAAATCAAGGATCCATACAGGTAATTTGATGGGTTCAATTTATTTTCGACTACCAAGCCTTTCAGGAGGTGATCACCACCCCTTCCCCCATGGGCCAGCTTTTACCCCTTAAGGGTAAAATCCTGCGGTGTTTCATCAGCCCTCTCAACTTTTAAGGTTTCAAATCCAGCTAGTTCGTACGTTGAAAATCCAGATGCTCTCTTTAAATAAGACTTTCTGGCGAGGCTGCAGGGACCTATCCTTGGATTAGTCGAAAAAGTTAGCCGGTGACGAGATTTGGAGGCCAAGTTCTTTAAAAACCACCAGCGAGTAAAATTGTGGACTAAAAAAATAGAAATCTAAAAAAGCTGAACTCATTGTAAATCTTTTTCTCTTTCTATATACATATGTAAAGAATCTGTATATTCGTATTTACACCAAAAGTGGGGCTTGGGAGTGTTAGCTAGATCACCCACTGTGTTCCCCAGACGCCCAGCCTTCGCAGGGCAGAAATCCCACCCCTACGGCAGAGACCTCGCAGTTGTTCTGTTCCTAGTCAGGACAGTGGAAATGTTTCTAGGAAGGTTTTAAGCGATGCGTGGATGTTAATGCTGGGTAGGCTGGTCTTTAGGGTCCTGGAGGGGGTGGCCCCACTGGGCATGTGCCCCACAATGAGGTGCAAAAGTCGCTGTCCGTCCACGCATGACACCACGCAAGCAAGGTTAGACTCTGTGGCTCCACAGAGCAGTTGGGAAGAAGATATACGACGAGGACCAAAGCAGGTAGTAGAGCGAGGCGAAGTAGGTGGCAGAGAACATCACCATCAAGATCCCTGCAATGCCAGAGAGAGAGAGAGAGATTTCAGAGCTGTAAAGTTGGAAGGGACTTCCGGGGCTCATCTAGTCTAACCCCAAGCAATGAAGGAATATTCAGCATGCAATTCTGTTTCCACAAAAACGAAAAATGCATGTTTGGTTTTTAAATTTCATTTATTCTGATATAGTTTCTTTAGATTATTTGCCGCCAACGGTTCCCACCAGGACTTTCGACAATAAGCATGTAGATTGAAGCCATACATGATTTAAAATAACCAAAGAAATGCCAATTTGTCCAGGATTGTTGGACAAAGGCTTTCCAGTCTACCAGCATGCAAGTAGAAGCAGGGGGAAATCATTTGTACAGTCAAACCTCAGTTCCCGAACAGCTCTGTTTTGGAATGTTTTGCCTCAAAAACCCAGAAGTAAATGATCTGGTTTTTGAACGTTTTTCAGAAGCCGAATGTCTGACGCGGCTTCTGCCTGAGTGCGGGAAGCTCTTGTAACCAATCGGAAGCCACGCCTCAGTTGTCGAACATTTCGGAAGCCGAAGGGGCTTCTGGAACGGATTTCGTTCAACAACCGAGGTTTGACGGTACAGTGGTACCTCAGGTTACATACGCTTCTGGTTACAGACTCCGCTAACCCAGAAATAGTACCTCGGGTTAAGAACTTTGCTTCAGGATGAGAACAGAAATCGTGCTCCGGCGGCAGCGGGAGGCCCCATTAGCTAAAGTGGTGCTTCAGGTTAAGAACGGACTTCCAGAACGAATTAAGTTCTTAACCTGAGGTACAACTGTATAAGGATTGCAGGTTCTCCATAATTTTCAGGCTGAACTGAATCATGAAATCGCAGAATTGTAGAGTCATCTAGCCGAAACCCCTGCAATGCAGGAACCACAGCTAATATAACATTTTGCTGTGACCTGATGAGGTTTCTGCACAAACCCATCTTAGAAAGGTTTATTATCTTTAGACAGATGGATAGCTAGAGAGAGAGATTACAGCATGAGGGTATCCTCCTTATTTGAGCTGAAGGGGCCCGCTGCTCTGCACTCACCTCCTGCGAAGACGGCCTTCTTCCAGGGCTGAGACTCCAGCACCTTGTCATGAGGGTAGAAGCCCTGGTCCACCATGAAGAGGATCATCACCATGGCGATGATACGCATCACCAGCAGGTTGCCGCCTGTCAGGAGGTAGGTGGCAGCCAGGACAGATGCTCCATACGGGCAGGGCAGCCCCCGATACATGAACGGCATCCCTAAGGAGATGGGAGGAAAGGGAGGTGGTGAGTTGACTGGGAGCAAACTGTTCCTGTGGATGCGCAGAAGCAGAAAACATGCAAAACTAATGTGCAGAGGACAAAAATCAAGATTGGTTACAATACCACCAATTGAACGACATCTTTAAGGTAGATTTTAAAAATTGGTTTTGTGACGGAACTGTTGGAATTAAGAGAAAGGACTATTAAAAAATAAAGACAAATTACTTTCCAGAATGTACAGGCTATTATTGTTAGACTGGGAAATAAAAGAAGAAGTAAAATCGGTTATGGTGCAGTGGGCAAAGGACTTTGGATATAACCAGTGCCGGATTTACATATAAGCTAAACAAATTATAGCTTAGGGCCCCACTCTCTTGGGAGCCCCCCAAAAAATTTAAAGGGAAAAAATGGATGTAAATTTCCAAAATATAAGATAAAAAACAAATAAAATGGCTTTAGATACCTATTAGGTCCATAAATTACCATATAGCATATATTCAACACAAAAACAGTGAAAATTTGTTGTTGACAAATGACAGCTGGACATATAAAGGGCCCCATTACCTTCAGTAGCTTAGGGCCTCATCAAACCTAAATCCAGCCCTGGATATAACATACAGATGGTGGAATGGGAAAATTTATGGAGAAGGGAACTGAAATTTACGGCTTGTTTTACTGTAAAAGAAAACTTTATGAAGATGCTATACGGATGGTACATCACTCCTAGCAAATTGGCCAAAATGTACAAAACCAACTCAAATTTATGCTGGACGTATAGAGAGTTAAGAGGGAACAATGTACCACATGTGGTGGGGTTGCAAAAAAAATAAAGAGCTTTTGGGAACTTATATATAATGAATTAAAAAAACTGTTTCAAACAAAGTTTATCACAAAGCCTGAAGCCTTCGTCTTAGGTATTATGGCACCAGACATTCCTAGAGAGAAAATGATTTATTTTTTTTTGTACGCAACAACAGCAGCGAGGATGCTGATTGCCAAAGGAGATAAAAATGGAGATAGAATCCCATCAAAAAAGGAGATAAAATCCCATCAAAAGCAGAGTGGCAAGTTAAACTGCTTGAATATATGGAACTAGCGAATATGACCCCTGCAGCCAAGGGCCATGTTATCAGCACGGCTGTGGACTCACCGCTAGAGAAGAAACACAGGCGCGTGAACACAGCCAAGACATACACGATCACCAGAAGCCCATCGAGGATCCCGTGGGCTTGCAGGAGAAGGGCGGTGGCCAGCCCAAATGAAGTGAAATCAGCAAAATCGTCCAGCTTGGCACCTACGGAATGTCAAAGACAGGTGCCAGTTAGCCCTGGGCAGGAGACAAGATGAGCACCCCGTAGAGGCCGAAATACGTAGTGACGTTTCTCCATTATGGCCCTCTGGAAGGCATCAAACTCGAAGGTTTAATTTATTACGAGTGTTAAGTCGTGGGTGAACATATCAGGCGACACAGCGATTCTTGTTTATTCACAGGCCAGAACTGAACTGAACTGAAGGGTTCAGCCAACCTGCTTATATAGAGCTCAACTACAAAGCAACAGTAACAACTTTCTGTAACTATCCAATCACTGAACGTCACTTTCAATTCCTTATTTGCATATGCGGACCTGAGTGAAAACTATCTACAGTACCCCCCTGCTGGCCCAGGGTGAGAACCTCAGTACATAACGAGAGCCGGTGTGACGTGGTGGTTAGGCTGCTGGATTAGGACCTAGGTGGACCAGGGTTCAAAATCCCCCATAAAGGTCACTGAGGGGCCAGTTCCTGTGTCTCAAACTAACCCACCTCGCAAGGTTATTGGGAGGAGAAAATGGGGAGAGCTGTGTGCGCCATCTTGGGCTCATTGGAGGAGAAGTTGGGATATAAATGTAATGAATAACAATAAATAAATATTGGTGGCCCCGCCACCCCCTTCCCAAAAAAGTGCCTGGGAAGGGGTACCAGAATAATTAAAAAATACAGTTATATCTCTAGAAAATGCCTAAAGACACCAGCCCAAAATAAAGAGCACAGTATCGGAAGGGGAAACTGAGCAGGCCTGAAAGCGATGGCTGTCTCCCCACTTGTGATTCCTAGCATACTGCCTTCGACAGAGGGCAGCGTATTTATTTCTTTAAGGAATTTGTGTTTTCCATTCTGTGCCTCAAAGCGGCTTACAGTAAATAATAATAATCCCTAAAACATACAATATACAAGATTTAAAACGTAGCTCGAAACATCAGAAACGTACTTATTTCATAAAAGTTACATACCACTTGATTGTACAAACAAAGCATAATCTCAAAGCACTTTGCAAGAAGAATAAAACGATGACATGATCAGTATATAAAAAAACCCCAACAGTATGAAAGGTTCAAAAAATAATTGCAATAACTGATAAGCTAAAAGCCAGATTAAAACACACCCTAAATGTCTGGGTAAAGGTAAAGGGACCCCTGACCATTAGGTCCAGTCGTGGCCGACTCTGGGGTTGCGGCGCTCATCTGTCTTTACTGGCCGAGGGAGCCGGCATACAGCTTCTGGGTCATGTGGCCAGCATGACTAAGCCACTTCTGGAAAACCAGAGCAGCGCACGGAAACGCCGTTTACCTTCCTGCCGGGGCGGTACCTATTGATCTACTTGCACTTTGGCGTGCTTTCGAACTGCTAGGTTGGCAGGAGCAGGGACCGAGCAACGGGAGCTCACCCCGTCGTGGGGATTTGAACCGCCGACCTTCTGATCCTCAAGTCCTAGGCTCTGTGGTTTAACCCACAGCGCCACCCGTGTCCCTAATGTCTGGGTAGGCTTGGCTAAACAGAAATGTTTTAAGCCTGCCTGACGTCAAGAGGCAGGGAGTTCCAAAGTAAACTAGAAGATGGATATCTTACGGAACGAGTGATGTGTGGCACCTGTATCAGTCCCAGTGGAGACATTCAAAAGCTTTCTGCAATGAGGCTTGTTTTGACCTGGGACCCAAAACTTAGCAGGGAGAGTGCCTGTCTGATTTATCGCCAGTGGAGAGCAGCCATCGCTAGCTTATTCATCCTTGGAAATTTTTTTCTCTAATCCTCTTTTTGGTGCATCTTGTGTGAGCAAATGCCATCCTGCCTAACTATCTGATCCGATGAGATCTTCCGGATGAGCGCTCGTGAGCTTGCTAAGCAACAAAGGTTCAAGGCCGGAGCATGGAGGCTTTCGCAAGGAGGTACTTACCCAGCGCAGAACAAGCGTTCAGCTGCCTGGCAACGGCGCCGTCCGCAAGGTCAAGCAAAAATCCGATCAGGACCAGCCAGCATGCATAATTATATTGTCTGGTGAGGAGAGAGACGGGAGAGTCCTGTTACACATTGCCACGGCTGCCCTGCTGAGCGGCCTCAATGTTCCCAAAGCCGCCAAGAGAGCGAAGGAGCGGTCAAGCGCATGAGGAGGGGATTGGGACCTATCAAAGTGTCTTCGACCCTGGCCCTACCTCCTGCGCAGTGATGCATGACCCTGTGTGGATGAAGGCAGACCCTCCAAATGTCCCTATTTTCCAAGGGACAGTCCCGGATTGACAAATCCGTCCTGGTTTCTGATTTGATCCTGGAATGTTCTGCTTTTGCCTATTTAAATCGGGAAAATGTTGGAGGGTATGGAGTTATGCGACACCCCCAAGCTAAGGAGATAACTAACCACAAGGAGATAACTAACTTTGAGGCCCTAAAATTTAATAGACAGATTTTTACACAACCAACTGTTCAGGACCTGCTGGCGGACAGCGATGATCAGATTACTTTAATAGTGGCTGAATTTTTAAGTGCTGTCCATGAAGAGAGATTTATTTCTTGGAGTTAAGAATAGGACTGAGATAAATTGTGTTCGCTGAGCCCGTGCTTTGTACAGTCTGTACATGATGTTTGTTTGTTACTGTGTGGTGTGCTATGCCTAATAAAGGATTTTGAATTAAACTATAAAACCTTTAGAAGATATCTGAAGCCAGCCCTGTATAGGGAAGTTTTTAAATGTTCATTGCCTTGTTTATATTTTTTTTATATGTTGGAAGTGTTATAAGAATTTAAGGTCTCAAATATATAAATCAAATGTTCATAAGTTTACAAGGCAAACGCATCTGAAATAGTACAGGAGAGCAATCCTGAAGCCACTTTTGACTCTCCCAAACCATTTTGACTCTCCCAAATTGACCTCAAACATTTCTCTGCAAGGAAAGCCTCTCCATTATCTTTTCTTACCTGTGTTAAGGGTGTATTTGTGCATGAAAAGGGTGAGCCTGTGACCTGGATTCAGGAATTCAGGTATTTACCATCACAAAAGAATAGCCAGGCTGCCCAGGTAAAGCAATTAGTGACCATTGCCAGGTATCCTGGCAGACAGGATTTTTGCTGTAGACTGCCTCCTTCTGTGATGTATGTATGATGTTTTGGGGGGTGGTCTCTGGCTACGAGGTGGGCAATTTCAAAAGTCTATATAAGGGCTTGCGCACCATTGTTCAGGGTCCCTTCTGCCTCCTGTATGTGGTGAGTGAGGACCCTGTTGCAACAGTTTGATAAAGATCAGGCTTACCAGCTGCTTTGCTTCTCAATATTCTCTGGTTGGCCTCTGTTATTTTCTCCTACTGACAGGGAACCCACTTAAGGACTCTATACAGGCTCTTGGAAACCCCATAAGGGAAAAAGAGCAGGCTTTTTCTTATAACAGAAGCCTCCCCAAGTGGCTGGGGCAACCTAGTCAGATGAGTGGGCTGTTGTTGTTGTTGTTGAATAGACATCCCTATTTTCACTGGAGAAATGTCGGAGGACATGCCCGGGGTCTGGCTTACCCATTCAGACTGCA
Source organism: Podarcis siculus (assembly GCA_034642415.1). Classification (NCBI taxonomy): domain Eukaryota; kingdom Metazoa; phylum Chordata; class Lepidosauria; order Squamata; family Lacertidae; genus Podarcis; species Podarcis siculus. The sequence continues at coordinate 479,200 of JAXCMG010000122.1, forward strand.
AAGGACAGACGAGAGTCCCATCACCAGGTTGGCCATAGAGATGGAGTTGGCGACATTCCGGCGCAGAAACTCCAGAGCCTGCGCCCGTCCGGCCTGATCGCTCAGGAACAGCTTCTTGGTGTGTTGGAATAGACCTGGAAGATGGCAGAGGAAGCAGTGAGCAAGAAAGGGGGAGATCCTGGCAGGGATGTCCCCTATGTGCTGAGCATACATCCCCAAAGAGGGGCAGGCGTTAAAATCGGGTGCATTAAAATTCCATCCCATCTGCCCTCCGCCAATCCCTTAAGGGGAATGTTAGGAAGTGGCCAATGGGAGCTGAGTGGAGGGGTGACTGGGCAGATCATCGTTCCAGAATTTATGCTTTTTGGGAAGAGAGGGCCAGACCTACTTGTGTGAGTGCCTGGAGGCAGTTGGAGAATGGATGGTGGCTAACAGATTGAGATTGAATCCTGACAAGACAGAAGTACTGTTTTGGGGGGACAGGGGGTGGGCGGGTGAGGAGGACTCCCTGGTCCTGAATGGGGTAACTGTGCCCCTGAAGGACCAGGTGCACAGTCTGGGAGTCATTTCGGACTCTCAGCTGTCCATGGAGGTGAAGGTCAATTCTGTGTCCAAGGCAGCTGTCTACCAGCTCCATCTGGTATGCAGGCTGAGACCATACCTGCCCGCAGACTGTCTGGCCAGAGTGGTGCATGCTCTGGTTATCTCCCGTTTAGACTACTGCTATGCGCTCCACGTGGGGCTACCTTTGAAGGTGACCTGGAAACTGCAATTAATCCAGAATGCAGCAACTAGACTGGTGGCTGGTAATGGTTACCAAGACCACATAACACGGGTCTCTCAGTATGTTTCCAGGCATAATTCAAAGTGTTGGTGCTGATCTTTAAAGCAAACCCTAAATGGCCTTGGCCCAGTATACCTGAAGGAGCTTCTCCACCCCCATCGTTCTGCCCGGACACTCAGGTCCAGTTCCGAGGGCCTTCTGGCAGTTCCCTCCCTGTGAGAAGTGAAGTTACAGGGAACCAGGCAGAGGGCCTTCTCGGCATGGCTGTCAACTTTTCCCTTTTCTTGCGAGGAATCCTATTCAGAATAAGGAAATTTCCCTTTAAAAAAGGGGAAAGTTGACAGCTATGCTTCTCGGTGGTGGCGCCCACCCTGTGGAACGCCCTCCCGTCAGATGTCAAGGAAATAAACAACTACCTGACATTTAGAAGACGTCTGAAGGCAGTCCTGTACTGGGAGGTTTTTAATGTTTAATGTTTTATTCTGTTTTATCTGTTGGGAGCAGCCCAGAGTGGCTGGGGAAACCCAGCTGAATGGACAGGGTATAAATATATTATTATTATTATTATTATTATTATTATTATTATTATTATTATTATTATTATTACCATCATCATTCTACAATTTGCTAAATTGTAAGAGAGAGATCGAGATCTACCTGGACTTTAAAGTTAACGCTTTGTTATCAGTTTGAAAGGGAGATTTTTGGTAAGCCCCAAAAGGCAGCAGGAGGTAGAAAAGACAACAGGTTTTTGGCTCCTGCCACTGGGCAGCCTCCAAAACACTGGCCATTTGGAGGGTGGTGGATGATCCCAGCAGCACCCCCTGGTGTTGGCTCCCATTAGTGCATGAGAAGAGCCTGCTGGATCAGGACAGTGGGTAAGTAAATCCGAGCACCAGAGCCCTCTCCCTGCTTGCAGTTTGTCTAATATTTTTAAAGCCCTCTATGTCGGGTCAATCGCTGGCTCATGTGGGAAGGAGTTCCGTAGATTAACATGCACTGTTAAGGCATGCTCAACCTCCCTCCATGGTTGCATCACCTCCATGCCACCCCTGTGAGATTGGGCACGCATTAAATTGTGTGTCCCCCGCCCACACTTTGGGGTGGGGAACCCATAAGCACAGCCTGCCAAGAACTTTGTACAGCTTTAGGGTATACCTCCCCTCCCTAACTGCTGGGCCAGGTGAGTCTTCAGCCTTAACCCTGGTTAGCAAACATCGTGCCAGTGAATCTTGCTTCCTGGGTGCATCTACTGCCTCCCAACCCAACCCAGGGAAACCTTTAAAAGCCCGCAATGGCAAGGTGCTTTGCAGAACTGCAAGACCATGCAAGCAAAATCTGGAAGTGGCAGTGGAGTAGCGTGGGTTGTCAGCACCCGGGGCAAGGCAAGTAATTTGCGCCCCCTAACCCGTGGATTTGCGCCCCCTAACCCGTGGATTTGCCCTAACCCCAGATGTTGTGCCCGGTGCGGCCGGCCCCCCTTGCACCCCCCACGCTACGCCACTGGGAAGTGGGATCCCCGTGCCCCAAAATGGTACGAAGCTGGCTTTATACCAAACACAGTAAGAAGCATTTTAAGTTTTGCAGAAGGTGAGGTATCAGCACAGAAGGAAGCGAACAGCAGCCCACATGCAAAGGTATAGCTCAGCCCATCCCGTTAGCTTTTGTCTCCTGTTCTTAGTGATGCTTCTCTTCTCGTTCTCCCCCCACCCAATTTTAAACATAAAGACCAGCCCCGCTCACAATTCATAAAAAACAACAACAGCAAACTAACAGCCCTACTCGCTAACACTAACAAGAGATTATAGTTTATCATAACCCCAAGGGGGAAAGGTCTACTCTTGAGAAAGTGTGAGAAGGGACATGTCCTACTAGCATGTTTTGCACCCTGCCCTTGTCGCGTTTCCAAATCCCGGAAAGTTCGCGAGATTCTTCATCTGAAAGAAAACAGCAGATCAGAGCAACCCCGAAAAAAATAAATTTTAAAAAAATCACCCAGGAATGTGAAACCTGGGTTCACGCGCACACACACACACACACACACACACACACACACACAACTGCTTGAGCCCATCCCTCTGCCACCGCTGGGCACCCACCAAACCGCCATGATCAAAAAGAACCTGATGGAATCATGGAATGGTAGAGTTGGAAGGAAGACCAGTGGGCATCCAGTCCAACCCCTGAACAGATGCCCCCCTCCGAACTCCACCCAATGCAAAAAACCCCCGGAAATGCATTTTGCTCATTCAAGAGCTGAACCGAACGTTGGGGCAGCAATTGTGTGTGTGCTTAACTTAACAACCACCTCATTCTTTCTCCCCTTCCTTTCTTCCAAAACCAACAGTTCAGACTCTTGAATAACAGGGATTGATCAGTATAGAGCCCGCCATTCAAAATGAGGGTGGTTTTTTAGTGACGGACTTTAGATCAAGCATATTCTTCCTCACTTGAGAGCACTATCCAGCAGTAAATGGATTGGTGCTCCCGCCGAAGGGACTGATTTCTATACAGTGCTACTTTGGTTCTCAAATGCCTCGGTTCCCAAACGCCGAAAACCCAGAGGTGTTCCGGTTTCTGAACGTTTTTCAGAAGCCAAACGTCCGATGCGGTTGTCAACTATTGTTTCGGGGGCGCCAGCACCAATCAGAAGCTGCGCCTTGGTTTTTGAACATTTCAGAAGTCAAACGGACTTTCGGAACAGATTAAGTTTGGCGCTTTTGTTTTTGCTGTTTATTTTGTGTTTTTGAAGTTTTTTCGGTGCATTTATTTTTGTGACTGTGTGGGACCCAGTTCAGCTATGATTGATTGATTGATCGATCGATCGATCGATCGATTGTGTGACTGCAGAAATGGATAAAATTTCTATCATCAGTGTAGGTAAGAAAAAAAATTAATTTTATTTTTTATCATCTCCAATACTGTCTTATTTCTTTTATAGCACAGTTTATTGATTATTGCTTTCATTTTATGGATCCATGGTCTCGTTAGATAGTAAAATTCATGTCAAATGGCTGTTTTAGGGGTTGTTTTTAAAAGTCTGGAACGGATTAATCCATTTTATATTACTTTCCATGGGAAAGCGTGCTTTGGTTTTGGAACGGACTTCCGGAATGGATTAAGTTTGAGAACCAAGGTACCACCGTGTTTACATCACACAGCTGAAAACATTTTCAAGCACACTTTCTTCGCTTTGGAACTTGCAAGCACTTAGATTGTGAATTTGGAGGGAATTACTGAATCAACCGCTCCAGCCAGGGACGGATAACAGTGACTGTTTTCGCACCATCACTGGGAGAGGGTTGGTGTCCCCAAATATCTGTGCCTTGCCCCCAAACAACAAGGCAGGCCACAGGTATTTTACCCAAACCAGAGGACTTCGTGCCTCCGCAATTAAGAGATGTCAGTTCCACACAGAGATTTATCAGCTGCAGATAAAACTCAAGAGTTGGCAGCTTGAAGACATACCCGTGGCTCCCATTTGCAATGTCCCCAGCCCCGGTTTCACTGGATAACAATGCAACAGGCAATCAATAAACCCTGTTTGTGTCATACCCGTAATTCTGGGTTCCCCCCATCTCTCCACAGATTTAATGCTGGCTGAACGTTTTTGGCAAACGGAGCAGAAAGCTGCTCTTGAATTTGGATGGAAAGCGGACCAGTGAGGGCCTTTGTTGGGGGGGGGACTTCGCTGCTTCTGGGACTTGGCTGCAAATATGGGGCAGTCCTTGTAGGCATCAGTGGCAGCGGATGCAGAAGGTGGCAGATACCAAAGGAGAGGGTGCTGGGAAGGACATCAGTGTTACAACATACCCGCTTCTCAAAATGCCCATCCCATAATAGTTTGCAAGGGCTGGCCTGGTCTCTGTTGCATTTACAGCCAGCTGGCTTTCCCAGGTATCGACCGGCAGAGCTTCAAGATCTTGAGCAGGCATTGGTGCACTACAACTCCCATCATCCCTGACAACTGGCCAGGCAGATGGGATCTGTAGTCCAGCAACACCGGGGCTTTATGTAGAGGGTGCTACTGTGCAGTGCTCTGTAAAAATAGAGTCCACACATTTTGAGGCAGGCAGGGGGACATTCCCAGACCTCCTTGCAGATGCTGCTGAGGATTGCACCGGAGACATTCTGCATTCCAAGCAGGTGATCTGCCACTGGGCTACAGCCCTTTCTTTTCCCTCTGTTTGGGATGAGGGCCTGGCTCAGTGGTAGAGCATCTGCTTGGCATGAAGAAGCTCCCAGCATCTCCGGCCTGAAACTGCTGGAGAGCCTCTTGCCAGCCAGCCTAGATGGGCCAAGGCAGCATCAAGCCACATGTGAGTCTGACTTGGCCACTGGATGATCTGAAGGCCCATCTTGAGATACGAAAGCAAGGCAAGTGGGGGAAAACTTTGGCATTGCCCAGATGAACAGAAGGACGTTTGTGTAGTTCATGGTCCCAATTTGGGTTGTCAGCAGCATCCCAAACCTGAGACCTAGGGACATCCCCCGGTGATATCACAGGAGAGGGGCATCCCCTGGAGACGGAGGTTAATTGGGACAGGGGAGGGCAGTGATGTCACAGGGGCAGGCCCGAGAAACGGAGGTTAATTGGGAGAGGACATGGGCAGATACACACACACACACACACCTGCCCAAATATCTATGCTATAATTTGTAGCCAGCTCCTCCTGGGCTGAAGCTTGCAGGCTGCATATAAACAGCCTTCTTAATATATTTAAATGTATAATTAAAGCCTCTCTCACCCACCTGGAGATTTCAAGCCCTGGAGGCTTCAGGTCAGACGTGGAGGTCTGGCAACGCTTAGTATCCTTCCTTGTTTCCTCGCCATAAGATCCCTCCCCAAATTCCGTTGCCACCCCACCTCCCAAACAGACACAGCATCCTGCCTTCCTTTAAACCTTGCAGTCCAGTCTTCCCCAATGTCCTCCAACTGTTTTGGACCACAGTTCAAATGCCCCCTTCCCCAAATGCTTCGCCATTCTGCTTATTTATAACTACAGTGGAGCAAACTGAAGAAAGCAAAAATCCACCCACATGCTATTATTATTATACACACAACCTCAGGCAAACCGGATCACACCAGGCGTGAATTCTGCCAGAGCTCTAGGATTTTTCTCAGCAACAAATATATAAGCGTAGCCGGTTTTCCTCGGCAAACTGGATCCCAACTCGTGCCATTTGAGGCAGGCTTCTGTACTTATACTATGCATAGGGGGCTGGTGGCCGTTGAAGTAATGAAAGAGTCGTAGAAAATAATCATAATTAAGTCAGTTCCGATTTGTCGAAGCTCAGAAGAACGGGTTGTGTCTGGGATCAGAGAGCTCCGTGGAAAACCTCCAAGGACAGAGCGGAAGGGAGAGGAACCAGAGAGGAACGGTTGTTTCACAGATATCTGCAACCACTTGACCCTTCTGCCTTTTTGGGAATGTGGACAGGCACCCAAAACGGATTGGCTGTAAACAGTATCCGCAACAAACTGATGGCACCGGCCTTTGATACTGGCATCTAAAGGGTGCTGATTTTTTGAGGACATATGGTGGATCCTCAGCCTGGGAGTCATAGATATATTTAATGGGCCCAAGTCAGCTGTGTCTGTTAATTTCAATGGGTCTGCTCTGAGTAGGGCTAGCATTGGATATAACCAAATATCCTGGAGATTTCGCTTTCTCTCTCTTTTTTTAGTTTTTTATTTATACTTTTCAAATTTATGCATTTCATTAGTTTTACAATCAATTTGACATTTCAAAATTTGACTTCCTTCCCCCTCTTTCTGCAATTCCTTAAATTTATTTAATACCTTCTGCATATCCAAGTAAAAATAATTATTATTATTTATTTATACCCCGCCCATCTGGCTGGGTTTCCCCAGCCACTCTGGGCAGCTTCTAACAGAATATTAAAATACAATAGCCTATTAAACATTAAAAGCTTCCCTAAACAGGGCTGCCTTTAGTTCATTAAACTTGCTCATTTAATTATATACTGTAAATAAATACTCTTATAAAACTAAAGGTCATTACAATAATCCTGCCAATGTTTTTATCTGTTTTATCTGTAAATATTCAATAAACCATTTCTATTCTTTTATAAAAAGTTTGCTATCTTCATTTCTTATTCTTCTGGAAAGTTTCACCATTTCTGCATATTCCATAAGTTTTTGTATCCATTCTTCCTTTACTGGGACTTCTGCTTCTTTCCACTTAGGGTCAAGTAGCATTCTTGCTGCTGTAGTAGTATACATAAATAAATTTCTATATACCGTAATTTAGGTAGTTCTGTCCCTATAATTCCCAAAAGAAAAGCTTCTGGGATCATCTAGCCCAGAGTTTTCCAAACTGCGTGTTGTGACACATTAGTTAAAAGGTAAAGGACCCCTGGACGGTTAAGTACAGTCAAAGGCAACTATGGGGTTGCGGCACTCATCTTGCTTTCAGGCCAAGGGAGCCAGCGTTTGTGCACAGACAGCTTTCTTAGTCATGTGGCCAGCAGGACGAAACCGCTTCTGGTGCAACGGGACACCATGACGGGAACCAGAGTGCACGGAAACGCCGTTTACCTTCCCGCCAGAGTGGTACCTATTTATCTACTTGCACTTTGACGTGCTTTCGAACTGCTAGGTTGGCAGGAGCAGGGACCGAGCAACAGGAGCTCACCCCGTCGTGGGGATTCGAACTGCCGACCTTCTGATCGTCAAGCCCTAGAGGCTCTGTGGTTTAACCCACAGCGCCACCCGCGTCCCTGCAAAACTGAATTACTGTGTCACAAAATGATGCCTGTCTAAAAGGTGTGAAACCAACATGAAAAGTTTGGAGAGCTCTGATCTAGGCCACCCCCCTGCCCTGCAGGATCCCTTTACAGGGATTGAGCCTGCAACCTTGGTGTTCTCAGCACCATGCTCTAACCAACTGAGCTATCAAGATGCAACCCGAATGCTGAAATCAGCTGAGCACAGTTTGCAGGCTGTCTTCTAATACAGTGCGTGTGTTTCATGTGTCAGAGGCCAGGGTAAAGAGGTGCAGTCTTCAGCATAAGACGCAGTGCAACAAAGGTGTCAGAAGCGCCTCCGTGGGGAAGCATTCCTCAGCACAGGGGCTGCCAGAACAATTCCAATCAAGTCACAAGACCACGTTTTTTGAAATAACATTGGGAATTTTCCTTCCTCTCTGGTTCCAAAGCAGGGGCAAGTTTATTCCACCCATCAAAAACCATCCATGAGTAAGAAACAGCCCAGGAAGAGTGAGTGGGAAACTGAGCTATATTTGAGACTCACCAGAAGGGGGAGACAGCATCCACATCTTTGCTGGATTTCAAGAGGACGCTGCACTCTGTAACTGGAGAAAAGAGAAAGGATGTTTAGAGATTTACAGGGAGTCACTAGCCAGGTTCTCAGGCAGTGGGAACATCATACACTTAAAATAGACCTCCCAAAAAATATTTGGGAATTGCAGCACTATGAAGGGTAAACTACAGTCCGCATGATTCTTTTTGTTAAAGGTGCTGGAGATTGTATCTCTGCAAAGGAAAAACTACAGGTGCCAAGTTCCTTTTTGCAGAGGGTGCTGGGAACTGTAGCTCTGCAGGGAATAAACTACAGTTCCCAGAATTGGTTTTTGTGTGTGTGTGGCTATAAACCTATGCAGCCTTAGATTTCAGATGACGAACTTCAGCCAAGCAACAAGCAGGGGGGAATAAAATATCCAGGGAAGGTTTGTGTATATTATTAAACCATGAGTGAGATTCACCACCCACAACTTGGAGAAGTTCAGAAAAAGGGCAACCCAGAATAATCACGGCTGTAACCAGGGAGGGGGAATCTAAAAAAAGCTGGGCTTGAGTGTTGCATGTCAGTTATTAGTCCAGTTCTAATCTACTCTATTCTATAAATCGTAGAATTGGAAGGGAGTGTGTAGGTCATCTAGCTAAACTCTCTAGGAGAGTCCACAACTTCCCAAGGGAGTTGGTTCCCCTGTCGAACGGCTCTTACTGCTGAAAGTTATTCCTGATAATCTCATAATCTCCTTCCTTGATGTTCCTTTTTAACCAGGCCTTTGGCTGACCTGATCGACATCTGATACCCTTCTAAAATGTGGCTCTTTTTTTGGGGGGGGTTACTGGGTTATTGATTTTATTTTTATTTTATATATTGTGATCATTTCCGTGAACTGCCCTGAGACCTCCAGGTAAAGGCCAGTATATAAATTCAACAGACAAATAAAATAATAAATAAATTAAGGCTATTTTTCAGCTGGAACTAACAGGAACTCAGTTCACAAGGGGGTGTGCCATTGACATTCTAAGAGAACAAGGAAGGCATTCACGGAGAGTTCTGGCACCTCTTTTTCTAGAAAAATAGCCCTGTTTAAATCCATCGGTTTGGATTTATTCCTAATTGCCCGCATAATCCTGGCAGAATAGAAAATCCATTTAAAAGGCGTCCGCTGGGTCTCTGTTGGCAGGGCATTGCGCCAGACTGGGTCAATGACACGAAAGGTTCAGTTTGCTGTTAGCTGGCTCCGTTAATCACAGTGGGTTTACTCTGAGTCGGATGCAGCCCAGGGTCTTAGACCCCGTCCTCGAGAAGGCAAAAGCATCTCTCAAACCCATTATCAGACTGGGGTGTGTGTGTGTGCTTGAGAGATGTGTTCCTCTTGAGAGAGAACAACACACACACTTTCCCAGGACCAAAGTCTTCTCAGCTGACGCATCTGAAGTCACATGGCACTGGGACAGAGGCCATGGAGTGCAGGGAGATGGCAAGGAGCCAAGGCCATTCAGCACCCCCGCCAAAGGCTTCCCGACCCAGTGACCCTCTCCCGTACGCATATCGCGTTTCCGTAACCCCAGCTCATTTCACGGGGTGTGCCTCTGTCTGGAGGTTGCAGAGTGCAAACGTCTGTCCCAGAATGGAAGCTCTAAAGGGAAGCTGAGTTACACTGCACAGAGCATTGCATTCGGGGGAAGAGGCAGGTTCAGGAAATGTGGGCGGCAAAGGGAGGGACAGGCTGTTCTGAACTTCTTGTTCTAACATCCAAAGTCCTCCTGCAAGCAGCGCTGGCCTGTTTTCCGATTAGGAAAGAAGGCTGGCTTCAGCTGTTCCTCTTTTCTGCCCATCCCTGGAATGTAAGAACATAAGAAGAGCCTTTGTGGATCAGGCCAGTGGCTCATCCCATCCAGAATCCTGTTCCCACAGGGGCCAAGCAGATGCCCCCAAGGGGAGTCAGCCAGCAGGATTGGAACACAAGACCAACTCTCCCTTCCTGCGGTTTCCAGGAACTGGCATTCAGAAGCATTGCTACTTGGCAGAGTAGAGTCATCCTCTCCTCCTTGTCTAATCCTCTTTTAAAGCCATCCAAATTGCTAACCATGACTGCTTCCTGTGGCAGGGAGTTCCGTAGTTTAACTATGCATTGCCTGAAGGAGGACTTTCCTGAATCTTCCAACCCTCAGCTTAGTCTACGAGTTCTAGTATTATGAGAGAGGGAGGACAGCTTTCTTCTATTTGCTTTCTCTATGCGATGCATAAAAGGGACATGGGTGGCACTGTGGGTTAAACCACAGAGCCTAGGGCATGCCGATCAGAAGGTCAGCGGTTCGAATCCCCGCGACGGGGTGAGCTCCCGTTGCTCAGTCCCTGCTCCTGCCAACCTAGCAGTTCAAAAGCACACCAGTGCAAGTAGATAAATAGGTACCACTCCGGCGGGAAGGTAAACAGCGTTTCCGTGAGCTGCTCTGGTTTGCCAGAAGCGGCTTAGTCATGCTGGCCACATGACCCGGAAAAACTGTCTGAGGACAAACGTCGGCTCCCTCGGCCAGTAAAGCAAGATGAGCGCCGCAACCACAGTTCTCTGCAACTGGACTTAACTGTCAGGGGTCCTTTACCTTTATTGCAATGCATAGTTTTATAAATATCCATCATGCCACCTCTTCCTGACCTAAAAAGTCCAAATTTTGCCATTTTTCTTTGTAACTTGTCACTCCCTCCCCTCGGCCATTTTAGTAAACCTTTTCCAATGCTATAAAATGCTTTTCGAGGGGAGGTGACCAGAGAACAGTAACTCATTCTCTCTCTCACACATATATAAACACACCCCAGGTAGGGAGCCCAGTCCCTTTTGCAACACATAACATTGCTGCCTTCTAGTGCAGGGACATAGGATGCTGTCTTACACAGAGCCAGACCCTCGGTATTGTCTGCACTGACCTGCAGCAGCTTCTCCAGGGTTTCAGGCTTTTGTGGCCCTGCCTGGAGATGCCGGCGCTATTGAGCTCTAAGATTCCAGTCCTCATGGTTCTAAGCAAAGAGCTGATTTTAAACCCCCAGAGGATGCCCTCTTCTAAGTCAGACCACCGGTCCAGCAGGCTCTGGGTTTTTCATTTGGAGATGTCTGGGATCAAACCCGGGCCCTTCTGCATGCCAAGCAGGTGTTCTGCCACCAGGCTAGAGCTCCCTCTCCCAGCAGGTCAGAAAGAAACCTTTCGCGCATTCCCTTCTATGGGAAATCACTGGAGGGTGTGGGGGGAAATTGAACCTGATACAGTGGTACCTCGGGTTACAGACGCTTCAGGTTACAGACGCTTCAGGTTACAGACTCCGCTAACCCAGAAATAGTACCTCAGGTTAAGAACTTTGCTTCAGGATGAGAACAGAAATTGCATGATGGCGGCGCAGCGGCAGCTGGAGGCCCCGTTAGCTAAAGTGATGCTTCAGGTTAAGAACAGACCTCCGGAACAAATTAAGTACTTAACCCGAGGTACCACTGTATTAAGCGGACGCGGGTGGCGCTGTGGGTTAAACCACAGAGCCTAGGACTTGCTGATCAGAAGGTCGGCGGTTCAAATCCCCGCAATGGAGTGAGCTCCCGTTGCTCAGTCCCTGCTCCTGCCAACCTAGCAGTTCGAAAGCACCTCAAAGTGCAAGTAGATAAATAGGTACCGCTCCGGCAGGAAGGTAAACGGTGTTTCCGTGCGCTGCTCTGGTTCGCCAGAAGCAGCTTAGTCATGTTGGCCACATGACCCAGAAGCTATATGCTGGCTCCCTCGGCCTATAGAGCGAGATGAGCACCGCAACACCAGAGTCGGTCACGACTGGACCTAATGGTCAGGGGTCCCTTTACCTTTACCACTGCATTACTAGACTGCAACACCCAGCATTATCCTTGCTGATCACTGGCCAGCTTAGCTGCTGAGGATGATGGGAGTCAGAGTCTGGCAACAGGGCGCAAGGGCATCACATCAGCCAGCAGAAGCCTGATGCCCCATGGCAGCTCACCCCACCTTTAAAGATTCTTCCAGGCTAGAAGCCATTAGAAACTCTGCCCCCACCTAAGGGTGTCGTCCTCCTCAGCAGCATCACCCTATCGCCATGGCAATGGGAAAAACACCACTAGCCACAATGGCCAGGCTCCTCCTACCTGTTTGTGGCCTTCAAATTATACCAAGTAGGGAGAGTTTTGCTCTCGCACTCGGGTCCTGCTTTTGGGTTTCCCAGAAGAGGCATGGGGGCTGGCTGCTGTGAGAGAAAGATGCTGGGGCCAGGTTCTGGCCTGATCCAGCAGCCAGGCTCTTCTGATGTTTGTTAGAGGGCTTTTTAGAGAAAGACAGGCCTCTCTCCCAGCTCCCAATTTCATCTCAGGGTATCAAAGCACAGGAAGACCAAAGCAGCCCTATCTGATCAGCCTGAGCATTCTGCATCTTCACTGTTGTCCAATGGGAATCCCTCACGAGAAAGCAAGAGCCCACCCCCTCCCACACTGGCAGCAACATCCTTCTTCCCTCTCTCCCTCCTCCAGGAGATTTGGAGAGGGGGGGTACCCTCTCACAGCGATGCCCAGCTAAGGTGGCGCGGATATCCCGCGGATATAGCACTCCTTAAGGGAGGGGTGCAGGCAGATGACTGCAGCTGCTGCTACTCTCCGGGGCGCTTCTGGGGGCAGCCTCCGTCCCTCCCTCCCCGTTGCATCCAGGGTGTGTGTATCGCCTTAAGGAGGACGTGCGCCAACCAGCAGGCCAGGACTGGAGCTACGACGCGTCTCTCCAAAAGCGCCCGGCGATGCGCCCAGGGCGCACGGAGCCACGCGTCACCGCACTTGCCTTGCGCCCATCCCTAGGTGACGATTCCCTGCGGAATTTATGCAAGGGCCGTAGCTCAGTGGCAGAGCTTCTGCCTTGCTTGCCGAAGGTCCCGGGTTCAATCCCCCGCTGCCATCTCCAGAAGGGAGGGACAGATTCCTGCCTGAAATCCTGGACAGCTACTGCCAGCCAGTGTAGAGTCTGTGCAGACAATACTGAGCTAGCTGGACACGGGTCTGACAGCTATTCTGTGTGTTCTCCTCTCTCGGACGCACACAGAATCCGAGTCGAGTTGGAAGGGACCCAAGGGTCATCTAGTCCAACCCCCTGCCACGCAGGAATGAATGTGGGGCTGGAACGCACGACCCGGAGATTAAGCGTCTCCTGCTTCACCGACTGAGCTTCTGAGTAAAGGGATCGAAGCGCGCACTCACTCACCAACTCGAATCCGGTGCGACGCCGCTTTCACCCTCTCCGAGAGCTGCTGATGCTGTCCAACGCTGCGGCTGCTGCTTATATGTTGCGCATCTCTCCCCCTCCTTCCCCCCCTTCCCCAGACTCAGAAAAATTCCACAGGAAGGGGCGTGGCTAGGGTAGGCACCCTTTTACACGCCCCCTCGTCGGTCTCCATCGCCGCTGGGCTGCGCCCGGAGAGGTCCATGCCCACGCCACCACCCGCCCCTCCGGACGCCTTGCAAGCGGAGGCGGATGGAGACGCGGGGGGAGGAAGGATTAAAGAAAGATCCCTTGCCAAAGTGCTGTGATCCACTTCCTTCATTTGCATATTATGCAGATGAGTTGTTGATACCGTTAATCACGTGGAACACGCACACCCCTTTCGTAAGCGCTGCAGCTTGGAAAGGAAAAAAAAAGGCGAGATGCGTTTGGTTGGTTGGGTTTTCCACGGGCGTGGAAGCCCCCAAAGGACTGTAAGGAACATGGAGCCGGTTCTACGCTGGTCAGGAGCCGGAGGATACCAGCCCAGCCCTGCACGCCTTCTCGGGAGTAAAGCTCTCCGCACCACCCACCCCCGCCCTGTGCGCTCCTCCCGGCCTTGCGTAATCTCCAGAGCGGTGCCCATCAGATGATGGCAAATGGGAGCTATGGGAGCCGTAGTCCGCTTGGCTGACGAAGGCTGAGCTGCACGGTCGACTTATTTGACTCTCCCCCCCCCCCCCCAGCCCAACTGCGCTGCCGCTTTAAAAAAAAAATCTGGGCAAGGAAGTCCCTGACCATCATTCCCGGTTCTGCTGGTTGCCTCCGGTTTCATTACTATGCAGAGCAGATCCATCCAAATGACCAGATCTAAGTTAGCTTCCTTTCTTGGATCGCAGGGGGTTAGACTAGATAACTTCGGAGGACCCTTGCAACGCTACAGTGCAATGATTCACTAGAGCCATCTGTCAGGGGTTCTTGAGCTGTGATTCCTGAATTGCAGGGGTTGGACTAGAATATTATTATTATTAGTAGTAGTAGTAAAGGTAAAGGGACCCTGACCATTAGGTCCAGTCGTGGCTGACTCTGGGGTTGCGGCAGTGGCGTAGCGTGGGTTGCCAGCACCCGGGGCAAGGGAAGTAATTTGCGCCCCCTAACCCGTGGATTTTAGAGCTGCGAGTGTGAGTGCCCCCCCCCAGATGTTGCGCCCGGTGCGGCCGGCCCCCCCTGCACCCCCCACACTACGCCACTGGGCTGCGGTGCTCATCTCACTTCGTTGGCCGAGGGAGCTGGCTTACAGCTTCCGGGTCATGTGGCCAGCATGACTAAGCCGCTTCTGGCGAACCAGAGCAGCGCACGGAAACACCGTTTACCTTCCCGCCGGAGCGGTACCTATTTATCTACTTGCACTTTGACGTGCTTTCGAACTGCTTGGTTGGCAGGAGCAGGGACCGAGCAACGGGAGCTCACCCCGTCGCTCGGATTCGAACCGCTGACCTTCTGATCGGCAAGTCCTAGGCTCTGTGGTTTAACCCACAGCGCCACCCGCCTCCCTCATTATTATCATTATATTTATTATGTTTATTTATACATACCCTGTCCATCTCACTGGGTTTCCCCAGCCACTCTGGGCGGCTCCCAACAGAATATTAAAAACAGAATACAATGTCAAATACTTCCCTATACACTTGGGATGTAACCTTCCAGCTCTGCAGTTCTGCAATTAATTCCAAGAGGCCTACTCTGAGTTGGCACTTGTAAACAAGGGTTACAATCCCCTGTGAGTTGGCGCTATTTCCACCCACTGTCTTAATAGTTCTGACTTCGATCCCACTCTAAATAATCATCATAATAATCTAATAGCTGTGTTTCTCTACCCTCTCAGAACATAAAACTATTCTTTCCCATCCCCCCATACACAAAGTCTCTCCTCTGCTGCTGTTTCTCCTCCCAGAGACCTGTATTAATATACTGTACTCTGGTTGGATGGAGCAAAGCTGCCGTCTTACAAACGCCACGGCCAAATGCACTCTAAGCCCTCCTGGCATCCATTCAGTAGCTGGCATTTCACGGCCTTGTGCTGGCATCATGCCCGGCTCCTGGACTTTTGCCCTGGTACAACAGCAGGACCCCATCTCCTCACAAGGCCGTCCTTCCCCTGTTTACCAAAGAGGGAATTGACACATTTAAAAACACCTCTGTGTTCCAACAAACCTATCTGGGACACAGTTTTAGTCTGGTGGCTCCTAAAGTGGGCAGCAGCATCACGGGGGTGGGGTGGGGGTTTTGGCTTACCCAAGGGGGTGCTAAGAGGCAGGGGGGCAATATATTGGGGGGCACTGGAGGTGTCAATGACCATCAGACTTCGAAAAGTGGACCAAGTTCATCCATTTTGCTGAAGCAATTGAACTACAGTGGTACCTCGGGTTACATACACTTCAGGTTACATACGCTTCAGGTTACAGACTCCGCTAACCCAGAAATAGTACCTTGGGTTAAGAACTTTGCTTCAGGGTGAGAACAGAAATCGTGCAGCGGCGGCACAGCAGCAGCAGGAAGCCCCATTAGCTAAAGTGGTGCTTCAGGTTAAGAATAGTTTCAGGTTAAGAACAGACCTCCAGAACGAATTAAGTTCTTAACCTGAGGTACCACTGTAAACAGTTTTTTTAAAAAGGGATTATGAATTGATGTGCAATTGTTGCCGTTTGAATTTTTGTCATGTTAATATCTCCCTTAGTTAGTTGTGCAAACTGCTGTTGTGAATCATGCTTTTTACGGCGTGGGGTAGGGGGTTCTGGGGATGAATTTAGGGGACTGACACCGAGGAAACCGTGGTTTGAAAGTTTGGGAGCCACTCATTTAGGGCTCATCCACACTTTGGTGTTTCTAAGCACAGGTCTGGGATTTGAAGCTCATTCTCTGGTGAGTGGTGGATGGGTTTGGTTTTTTTTAATCCCAGTATTTTCCTGTGTTTTACTGCTGAATAATCACAGCAAAGAGCAGTTGGGCTCTTCACAGATTTATGTTTGCTCTGTTTCACATGCTTTCCCAGAAAAAGTATACACATTCTTTAAAAAGCACAGAGCAAAGGTTAGTGTGGATATTGTATTCCTTAGTTTCATCTGTTTTCAGTGAGGTTTCCTCCCCTTGATTTTATTGGCTTATGTTGCTTTTATTTTATTTCACATGATTTAAATACCTTTCCATCATAAAATCCTCGATGAGTGATTTACAAAAAATAAAAGGCAGTTCTAAACAGGAGCTTCAAAAGCTTTAGCAAGCTAATTTAAGACAGCTAGCAAGAGATTAAAACACATGGCAACGTTATCCATGCCCAGATAGGCTTGTCTGAACAAAAATGTTTTAAGAAAAACCTGCTCCTTTTCCCTTATGGGGTATCCAAGAGCCCATATAGAGTCCTTAAGTGGGTTCCCTATCGGTAGGAGAAAATAACAGAGGCCAGCCAGAGAATATTGAGAAGCAAAGCAGCTAGCAAGCCTGATCTTTATTCAACTGTTGCAACAGGGGCCTCACTCACCACACAAAGGAGGGAGGAAGAACCCAGAACAATGGTGTGCAAGGCCTTATATAGACTTTAAATTGCCACCCCGCAGCCCAAGACCACCCCCCAATACATCATACATACATCAGAGAAGGGGCGGTCTACAACAGAATCCTGTCTGGCAGGAAACCTTTTGACCTTCCTTGGCTGTTCATGGGTTTACCTGGCTGTTCATTGGTTTACCTTCCTTGGCTGTTCATGGGTTTACCTGGAGAGTCTGGTCGTTCTTTTGTGATGATAAATACTTAATTCCTGAATCCAGGTCAGAGGCTCACCCTATTCATATCTTAAACGTGCTTTTAAGGCAGGATTTGTGAGCAAAGAGACAATGGGGAGGTTTTTCCCATTTCCTTCTTCCTTGCAGAGAAACATTTGAGGTCAATTTGGGAGAGACAAAATGGTTTCAAGGCTTTTTTCCTGTACTGTTTCAGACATGCCGTTTATATATTTATGTATGTGTTTGCTTGGTACATTTATTTTATATCTTAGACCTTATAAATTCTCAAAACATGTGGAAGCCACTGAAGGTGCCTGCCTGATGTCAAGAGGCAGCAGTTCCAAACTTCAGGTGATGCCCAAACTACTCTCATTGGTGGCTTAAGTACAAAGAAAAGGGTGACCTACAGCATCTTAAGCTGGACCATAAAGAAGGCTGATCACCGAAGAATTGATGCTTTTGAATTCTGGTGCTGGAGGAGACTCTTGAGAGTCCCATGGACTGCAAGAAGATCAAACCTCTCCATTCTGAAGGAAATCAGCCCTGAGTGCTCACTGGAAGGACAGATCCTGAAGCTGAGGCTCCAATACTTTGGCCTCCTCATGAGAAGAGAAGACTCCCTGGAAAAGACCCTGATGTTGGGAAAGATGGAGGGCACAAGGAGAAGGGGACGACAGAGGACGAGATGGTTGGACAGTGTTCTTGAAGCTACTAACAGGAGTTTGACTAAGCTGCGGGAGGCAGTGGAAGACAGGAGTGCCTGGTGTGCTCTGGTCCATGGGGTCACAAAGAGTCGGACATGACTAAATGACTAAACAACAACAACACAGCATCTTTATTCCAGCCCTATTTGGAACAGGCATGTCCAAAATCCATCTCTTGCGGTAAAATCGTAAAAAAGGTCAACAACTTCAAGCCCAAAAAAAGTCATCAACTTAGGGGTAAAATCATAAAAAAGCTCACCAACTTCAGTCCTAAAAAAAAGCTCACCAACTTCTGTTGGTCCTTCGGTCGGCCCTCACGGCCCTTCGGTTCATCAAATCTGGCCCTCTTTGAAAAAACCTTTGGACACCCCTGAGTCTTAGAGGATGGAGCAAGAGGCAGCAGAGATCAGGGGATTAAGTTCTCTCCACCCTGGAGCACAGAAGGAACAGAAGGTTTCCCCTTTAGATTATAGGCAGGGCCTGGGAGCAAAGGTCTCTCTCCCCACTCTCCGCCCCCACCCCAGCTAGGAAG
>JAXCMG010000122.1:497908-514839 GCA_034642415.1 Podarcis siculus
GGGCTGATGGGAGTTGGAGTCCAGCCACATCTGGAGGGCATAAAGGTAAAGGGACCCCTGAGCATTAGGTCTAGTCGTAGACGACTCTGGGGTTGCAGCGCTCATCTCGCTTTATTGGCCGATGGAGCCGGCGTACAGCTTCCAGGACTAAGCCGCTTCTGGCGAACCAGAGCAGCATACGGAAACGCCGTTTATCTTCCTGCTGGAGTGGTACCTATTTATCTACTGGCAGGAGCAGGGACCGAGCAACGGGAGCTCACCCCATCGCAGGGATTCGAACCGCCGACCTAGGCTCTGTGGTTTAACCCACAGCTCCAACTGCGTCCTTTTCATAGCTGCCAACTTACAGATTTGAAAATAAGCAGCCTCAAAAATAAGGGATCAGCAGCCAAAATAAGGCATTTTCAGAGCACAGGTATGTTCAATTTCTGAGCCCCTCCGAGCCAAAGGCAGAAAGCCCAGCCAGCAGCCAAATGAAGCCTCAAGCGGTGGTTCCCACAGCGCAGCAACATGGCAAAGGGGATGCAGCAAGGAAAGCCACCGTCACCTCTCCGCTGGGAAGCGCTGAGCAAAGGCGAGTCCTCAGGCAATGCAGCTGATTTGATAGGCACAAGGCATGCAAGCTCCACCCCCCAGTCGTTCTTAGACCCCTTATTGGGTGAGCAACGCAGCCAAGCAACACAGTTGGAGCCTCCCTCCTCCCTGGCCGGCAGGGAGGGAGAGGAGCTGCTTCCTTTGAAACCCGGGAAATTGAAGGGACATCATCAATAAGGGACAGCAGCGAGACACAGCGCTGGGATAAGGGACTTTCCCGCCAAATAAGGGACGGTTGACAGCTATGGTCCCTTTCTGAAGGGCATATCCCTCCATTAATAGAAGGCAGGTCTGTGATGGGGGCAGTAAAGGCAAGTGACGGTCTAGTTCAGGGATGGGGAGCCTGAGTTCCTTCAGGTATGGCTGGGCTCCCAACTGCAAGAGCACCAGCAGCCAGCAGGACCAGTGGTCAGCATCTCAAAGGTACAGATGTTCCCAACCCTGCTTTAAAGCTTACCCTTGTATTTGAGGATCTGGAATACTTTTCTGCGCTCCCTCAACACAGTGGGCAGAAACGTGATAGAAATTAGCTGGTGGGACAGGGAACCTGCTTCCTTCCCTCCCAGAATGCAACAGGGTGTCAAGAAACGGTCCTTTTGAGGGCTGGGGAGTCTTCGCATTGCAGTTCAGAGAAGATCCAAAAGGATGCTTGAGATCAGGGCGTCGTTTTTGGAAACAGTAATGCAAAAGGCCCCACCTGGAACTCATCTCAGTTCCCTGCTGTGCCAGAGGGTGGTGGAGGAAAGGTCTATAGACTGAAACGCAGGTCAACTTTACAGAGCTAAATCCCAAACAAGTATATTTGAGGGGTTTCCCCCAGTTTGTGGTACTGTCTGCCCAGGAGAGTAAACTGCATAGACCGATCTCTGCTCCCAATGAGCTTCAGCAGACATCTCCATGAGGTGGGGTCATGTTTGCAGAACATTGATTGCTGATAAGCCACCCGTCCTAGCTAAGTTGGATATTCAGGTGGACATATTTGTCCGTTCCGTTTTGAAACGTAGTTAGGTCGCTTTCCCCCAGCTGCTCACAATTCGGCCCAGAAGATACAGTCTCCTTTGAACACAAAGCAGAACTCACCAGTGGGGTTCAGAATCAGGAGGACTAGAATATCTGTTTTTAGGGGAACGGACTTAGATCAAGGGTAGAGCATCCGCTCTCCGTGCCCAAGATCCAGGGTTCAGTTCCTGGTAAGGCCTCTCCCAGTCTGCAAAGGCAAACCCTCGGTTATACAGCGGTAAGGTAAAGGGACCCCTGACCATTAGGTCCAGTCGTGACTGACTCTGGGGTTGTGGCGCTTATCTCGCTTTACTGGCCGAGGGAGCCGGCGTACAGCTTCCGGGTCATGTGGCCAGCATGACTAAGCCACTTCTGGCGAACCAGAGCAGCGCACGGAAACGCCATTTACCTTCCCGCCGGAGCGGTACCTATTTATCTACTTGCACTTTGACGTGCTTTTGAACTGCTAGGTTGGCAGGAGCACAGACCGAGCAACGGGAGCTCACCCCGTCGTGGGGATTCGAACCGCTGACCTTCTGATCGGCAAGCCCTAGGCTCTGTGGTTTAACCCACAGCGCAACCCGCGTCCCAGTTATACAGCAGATTGTACAGCAAATGCAGCGGTTAACTGATGGCCTGACGAGCCAACTTCCTATGCTCCTATTTTTAAAATCAGCCTTTTACTCAATAAGGGCTAGAAACTTGCTGCATTGAGAAAGGAAGGACCATAGCACAGTGGCAGAGCTTTGCAGGAGAAAGCTCCCAAGGTTGGTGCCTGTTAGCATTTCCAGGTACGGCTGGGAACGTTCCCCGCCTGAAACCCCTTAAAGCTGATGCTCATTGGTTTTGGTAGTGCTGAGCTGAGCAGATCATCGGGTTCCCCAAGTCTGCTCCCATGGGTTGTAGTCAGGGCTCGTCCTACTCAAGAGTAGACCCGCTGAAGTAAACTGGCATGGCTACCGTATTTTTCGCTCCATAAGACGCACCTTTTCCCCCCTAAAAAGTAAGGGGAAATGTCTGTGGGTCTTATGGAGTGAATGCATGGTCCCTGGAGCCAAATTGCCCAGGGACGAAAAGCAGATCCTGCCTTTTTTTTTTTTTTTTTGAAAGAGGGAAGGGGGTGTTGAAGCTACTGAGCAGCTGATCGGCAAGCGATCAGGAGGGAGATAAGGGACGCTAGTGATAAAGGAGGCTGCCTGGGAGTGGGGAGGTAAAAGCACATGGATCCTCAGGATTTTTGCATTCGGTCACCCCAAATTCACCATCAGATCACATAGCATATCCATGACTATAGCCTGCACCAAAAAAACTCATGCACCCACTGTTGTGTGGGACCGCAATGGCGCAAAAACGTGGTTACAGAGCACAGATCCACATGGATCCTCAGGATTTTTGCATTGGGTCACCTCAAATTCACCGTCAAATCACATGTCTGTGGCCACAGCATGAACCACAAAAATCATACATCCACTGTTTCATTCAGAATATTTTTTTTCTTGTTTTCCTCCTCTAAAACTAGGTGCGTCTTATGGTCAGGTGCGTCTTATGGAGCAAAAAATATGATAATTTAGGCCCTTCAATCTTGTTGGGTCTACTCTGGGTCGCATAAGCAGGAAGTCAGCGGTGGCCAGGGCAGATCTGGCCCTGTGTGTACACTTTATTGCCTCAGTGTGACCTGAAGGCAACCTGACCTGGCAGGCTGCCACGTGGATGAGCCCTCTGCAAGCTTTGGTGGCCATGCCGCATGACCTCCTGTCATTCGACTCAGCTGACCTGGGAGGGGACCTCCCATGGGATTTAATGTTTAACCCGTTTTTATTCTATACGCAAAGTCTGGGCGCTGTGTGAAATGTCACAGTGACCCACTTGGAGCCTGCGTGGGTCAAGGAGGCTGCCGTAAAGAGGAGGCTGTAGCCCAGAGGACGTTCATGGCCCGCCATGGGCAAGAAGGACTACAATCCATCCTTTCCTTGCCCATGTCTTTACCATGATGGAAACTTCCTCCCCTAAAGCTTCCAGTTGAAACGACAGCATCTGGGCTACATGCACATTTAAAGCACACCGACCCCCTCTGCCTTGGGAACTGTAGTTTGTTAGGGGTGCTGGGAATTGTGCTGCAAGGTACAAGCTTGGGGACGCGGGTGACGCTGTGGGTTAAACCTCAGAGCCTAGGACTTGCCAATCAGAAGGTCGGCGGTTCAAATCTCCGCGACGGGGTGAGCTCCCGTTGCTCGGTCCCTGCTCCTGCCAATCTAGCAGTTCGAAAGCACGTCAAAGTGCAAATAGATAAATAGGTACCGCTCCGGCGGGAAGGTAAACGGCGTTTCCGTGCGCTGCTCTGGTTCGCCAGAAGTGGCTTAGTCATGCTGGCCACATGACCCGGAAGCTGTACACCTGCTCCCTCGGCCAATAAAGAGAGATGAGCGCCGCAACCCCAGAGTCAGCCACGACTGGACCTAATGGTCAGGGGTCCCTTTACCTTTACCTTTAAGGTAGAAGCTACAGCTCCCAGGATTCTTTAGGAGAAGCCATGTGCTTTGAAGATTTAAATGCCCAGTCCTCTTTGCAAGCCTCTTTTCAATGTTCCCTCCCTCCCATCCATGGGGCTGGGGATTGTGTGACATGCTGGAGATTGTACGAAAACACCCTGCTAGGGGGTGTGATAGGAATTTTATTGTCTTAGACATATGGTAATGTTCATAAGCGTACCAACCAAGCATGTACATAGATCAGCACAGGAAGATCGACCTGGAACCATTTTGATTCCTAAACTGAGCAAATGTTTTCTCTGCAAGGTCAAAGTGGGAAACCTCCCCATTGTCTCTTTCCTCACAAATCCTGTCTTAAGGGCACATTTAAGATATGAATAGGGTGTGAGCCTGTGACCTGGCCCAGGAACTAAGTATTTATCATTACAAAAGACTGGCCAGGCTCCCTAGGCAATCCAATCAAGTAACCTGCCAGACAGGAGATAAAAAATGACAGGAGAAAAACAACATTCAAATTTCTGTTTTAGACCGCCTTTTCTGTGATGTAGGTGTGATGTATCTGAGGGGTGGTCTTAGGTTACACCCCTTCTGTGATGTATGTATGATGTTTCTGGGGGTGGTCTTGAGTGACAGGGCAGGGAATTTAAAATGTCTATATCAGGCCTTGCGCGCCATTCTTCTGGGTTCCTCCTCCTTTCCTGCCTGTGAGGGGAGCACCCTGTTGCAACAGATCAATAAAGATCAGAGTATTCTGCTCTGGTCAGACCTCACCTGGAGTACTGTGTCCAGTTCTGGGCACCACAGTTCAAGAAGGACACTGACAAACTGGAACGTGTCCAGAGGAGGGCAACCAAAATGGTCAAAGGCCTGGAAACGATGCCTTATGAGGAACGGCTAAGGGAGCTGGGCATGTTTAGCCTGGAGAAGAGGAGGTTAAGGGGTGATATGATAGCCATGTTCAAATATATAAAAGGATGTCACATAGAGGAGGGAGAAAGGTTGTTTTCTGCTGCTCCAGAGCAGCGGACACGGAGCAATGGATCCAAACTACAAGAAAGAAGATTCCACCTAAACATTAGGAAGAACTTCCTGACAGTAAGAGCTGTTCGACAGTGGAATTTGCTGCCAAGGAGTGTGGTGGAGTCTCCTTCATTGGAGGTCTTTAAGCAGAGGCTTGACAACCATATGTCAGGAGTGCTCTGGTGGTGTTTCCTGCTTGGCAGGGGGTTGGACTCGATGGCCCTTGTGGTCTCTTCCAACTCTATGATTCTATGATTCTATGATCAGGCTTACTAGCTGCTTTGCTTCTCAATATTCTCTGGCTGGCCTCCTACCAATTTTCTCCTACCAATAGGGAACCTACGTAAGGACTCTATATGGGCTCTTGGATACCCCATAAGGGAAAAGGGCAATTTTTGTTTACAACAGGAGTTGACCTGCGCTCACACCAGGAGAGATCGCCCAAAGTCCAAGGTAAACAAGGTATTGTGGCAAGAGGGCTCGAGTCCGCTCTGAGCCCAACTCTCCTCTTGCGCTTGACGGTTTATGACTGGGAATAAACCTGATAGCTGTGTAAGTTGCAGGAGGCCCAGGATCCAGAAACACAACCCATTGCCCTCGAGAGAGAAATTGAGAGGCTGGAGCGCAGTACAGTCAAGGTGAAGGCTGTCGTTCGCTTCTCTTGAGTGCTGAAAAACAACACGGGAGGGCCTTCTGTGCAGGGAGAGCGTTCAATAACCCA
Source organism: Podarcis siculus (assembly GCA_034642415.1). Taxonomy (NCBI): domain Eukaryota; kingdom Metazoa; phylum Chordata; class Lepidosauria; order Squamata; family Lacertidae; genus Podarcis; species Podarcis siculus. Next base: position 503,732 of record JAXCMG010000122.1, read on the forward strand.
AAGAGGCCTACAATATGAGGCTGCCTCTTGCAGGAAACTCTCCTTAAAGAAGGAGGAGGGTTTTTATCACTATTAGCGTATTTTTCGCTCCATAAGATGCACTTTTTTCCTCCTAAAAAGTAAGGGGAAATGTCTCTGTGTCTTATGGAGCGAATCATAGCTGTCAACTTACAGATTTTAAAATAAGGGACCAGCAGCCTCGGAAATAAGGGATCAGCAGCCAAAATAAGGGATTTTCCAAGCACAGGGATGTTCGACTTCTGAGCCCCTCCGAGCCAAAGGCAGAAAGCCCAGCAGCAGCCAAATGAAGCCTCAAGCGGTGGTTCCCCCAGCGCAGCAACCCGGCAAAGGGGATGCAGCAAGGAAAACCACCGTCACCTCTCCGCTGGGAAGCGCTGAGCAAAGGTGAGTCCCCAGGCAATGTGGCCAATTTGATTGGCACATGGCATGCAAGCTCCACCCCCCAGTTGTTCTTAGACTCCTTATTGGGTGAGCAACGCAGCCAAGCAACACAGTTGGAGCCTCCCTCCTCCCTGGCCGGCAGGGAGGGAGGGAGAGGAGCTGCTTCCTTTGAAACCCGGGAAATTTAAGGGACATCATCAATAAGGGACAGCAGCGGGACATGGCGCTGGGATAAGGGATTTCCCGCCAAATATGGGACGGTTGACACCTATGGAGCGAATGCTTGGTCCCTAAAGCCAAATTGCCCAGCTAAGGCAAAAACTGCTCCAGCTAAGGAAAAGACACTAAGGCAAACAAGAAGGAAGGGGGGTGTTGAAACGATTTTTGCATTGGGTCACCCCAAACTCACTGTCAAATCACATGTCTGTGGCCACAGCATGAACCACAAAAATCATACATCCACTGTTTCGTTCGGAATATTTTTTTCTTATTTTCCTCCTCTAAAAACAAGGTGCGTCTTATGGTCAGGTGCGTCTTATGGAGCAAAAAATACGGTAATTTCCATTTCCATTTTATTCCTTGGAGATGCGATAAGGCATTTTAGGCAGCCAGTGTCTGCGAGCTCGTGTAATTCCCTTTCTGCGTTTCGAAAGTTGTTTGTCGTGTTACCGCAGATCTATCATTCCTGCATGCACAGTGTGGAGGAAGCGAGCAGAGAAAAACTTTTCTTCTCTCTCTCTCTTTTGCATTTAATCTTTATTGGTATACATCACAATTTTCCTTCTCCAACATAAGAAGAAAAGAATACTTAAATGCTGAAAATGAAATAAAATCATATATTAAAGTATTAAGACTTCCCTCTGCCAGAATGTGGGTCCTCTACAATTCTGTATTAACTGCATATTTGAATAACTTCTAGTTCATATTTATCCAATAGATCAATAAGTTATGTCACCTTGCAGGAGTCATTCAAGGCCTGCCAAAGATTTCAGATGTTTACAATGATCTTTTAGGTATTGTCTGTATTTATCCCATTCTGGTTTAAATTATTGGTCATCATGATTCCTAACTTTCCCCATTAATCTTGCCCTATTAGCGTGCAGTGGTACCTGAGGTTAAGTACTTAATTCGTTCCAGAGGTCCATACTTAACCTGAAACTGTTCTTAACCTGAAGCACCACTTTAGCTAATGGGGCCTCACGCTGCTGCCATGCCGCCGGAGCCCAATTTCTGTTCTTAACCTGAAGCAAAGTTCTTAACCTGAAGCACTATTTCTGGGTTAGCGGAGTCTGTAACCCGAAGCGTATGTAACCTGAAGCGATGTAACCTGAGGTACCACTGTACTCGAATAATTTTGTCTGCAGGCAGGCAGGCATAAAACTTTTCTTCTCGCATAACACTGGAAGTTAGGTAAAGGGACCCCTGACCATTAGGTCCAGTCGTGGCCAACTCTGGGGTTGCAGCGCTCATCTCGCTTTATTGGCTGAGGGAGCCGGCGTACAGCTTCCGGGTCATGTGGCCAGAATGACTAAGCTGCTTCTGGCGAACCAGAGCAGCGCACAGAAACGCCATTTACTTTCCCGCCGGAGCGGTACCTATTTATCTACTTGCACTTTGACGTGCTTTCGAACTGCTAGGTTGGCAGGAGCACGGACCGAGCAAGAGGAGCTCACCCCGCTGCGGGGATTTGAACCGCCGTCCTTCTGATCGGCAAGTCCTAGGCTTTGTGGTTTAACCCACAGCGCCACCCGCGTCCCTCACTGTAACTTATGGACATCCAATAATGAAGCTGAATGCCAGAGGATTCAGGACAGTTAAAAGAAAGCCCAGTGTTAAACTGTGCAAGGAAACACCTTACATTTGTCTCATTGATAAAATCATGACGGTATTTATTCACTCCAGCCTTTCTAAGCACCCATTTTCTCTGGCCACCAACTTGGATGGCTTTAAAATATTAGACAAAGCAAAGGAGGAGGATGACTCTACTCTGGATTGAGTGACCCTTGAGTGCTGGAAGATTCAGAAAAGTCCTTCATGCAGTGCTTAGTTAAACTACGGAACTCCCTGCCACAGGAAACAGTGATGGCCACCAACTCAGATGGCTTTAAAAGAGGATTAGACAAGGAGGAGGATGGCTCTACTTTGCCTCCACAGTTGGAAGTAGCAATGCTACCAGTTGCTGGAAACCGCAGGAGGGGAGAGCTGGTCTTGTGTTCAAATCCTGCTGGCTGACTCCCCTTGGTGAGCATCTGCTTGGCCCCTGTGGGAACAGGATTCTGGATCGGATGAGCCACAAGGGCTCTTTTTATGTTCTTACACTCCAGGGGTGGGCAGTAAAGAGGAACAGTTGAAGCCAGCCTTCTGTCCTAATCGGAGAACAGGCCAGCCTTGCTTGCAGAAGGACTTTGGACAAGGAGTTCAGAACAGCCTGTCCCTCCCCGCTCCCTCCCTTCGCCCCCCACATTTCCTGAAAGAGCCTCTCCCCCCGAAATGGATGCTCTGGGCATCTTCTCTCCCCACTGTGACTCAACTGCCCTTTAGATCCTCCATTCTGGGACAGACGTTTGCACCCTGTAACCTCCGGGCAGCACACCCGATGAATTGAGCCGGCGTTTCAGAAACGTGAGATGTGTGTTTCTGGGTGCCAAGTGGTTGCTGGGCCCTCCAAGCTCCCAACAGGGAGGGTCACTGGGTCAGGAAGCATTTGGGGGGGTTGCTGTGTGGTCATAGCCATATCTCTGCCCTTCAGGGCTCTGCCCCATTGCTGTGCGACTTCATCTGCAAAGATGGACCACCTGTTCTTGATCTATATCCTGCGGTTTCTTGAGAAACACGGGGTTTTGATGCGTTTCCCCCCGAAACCAGCTCCCGTCTGATTTGCAAACATAAGCCTTGTTCAAAGTTGTTATAAGAAAAAACTGCTCCTTTTTCCTTATGGAGTATCCAAGAGCCCGTATAGAGTCCTTAAGTGGGTTCCCTATCAGTAGGAGAAAATAACAGAGGCCAACCAGAGAATATTGAGAAGCAAAGCAGCTAGTAAGCCTGATCTTTATCCAACTGTTGCAACAGGGTCCTCACTCACGACACGCAGGAGGGAGGAGGAACCCAGAACAGTGGTGTGCAATCCCTTCTAGAGACTTTTGAAATTGCCCACCCTGTAACTCAAGACCACAGAAGGATGCGGTCTACAGCAGAAATCCTGTCTGCCAAGAAACCTGTTAATGATCACATTGCTTTACCTAGAAAGCCTGGGCATTCTTTTGTGATGGTTAATATTTTAGTTCAGTGGTGTCCAAACTTTTTTCAAAGAGGGCTGAAGGATTGAAATTGTTGAGCTTTTTTTTATGATTTTACCCCAAAGTTGTTGAGAGCTTTTTCGGGGTTGGAGCTTTTAGAATTTTACCCCAGGAAATAAACTGCCACGGGGGCTGGATTAATCCGAACGACGGTCCGGATTAGGCCCCCGGAACGGACTTTGGACATGCCTGCTTTAGTTCATGGGTAGGCAAACTAGGGCCCGGGGCCCAGATCCAGCCCAATCACCTTCTAAATCCAGTTCATGGACAGTCCAGGAGTCTGCGTGTTTTTACATGAGTAGAATGTGTGCTTTTATTTAAAATGCATCTCTGGGTTATTTGTGGGGCATAAGAATTCGTTCTTTTCTCTCCCCCCCCCAATATAGTCCGGCCCCCCACAAGGTCTGAGGGACAGTGGACCGGCCCCCTGCTGAAAACGTTTGCTGACCCCTGCTTTAGTTCCTGACTCCAGGTCACAGGCTCACCCTATTAACACACAAATATGTCCTTAATATGCAAGCACAAAGGCAATGGGGAGGCTTTCCCCATTTTCCTCCCTTATTGCAGAGGAATATTTGAGGTCACTGGAAAAGTCAAAATGGCTTCAAGATTGCTTCTCCTGTACTATTTCAGACACATGGTTTATATACTTGTGTTTGCCTTGTACATTTATGAAGATCTAATTTATATATTTGAGGCCTTAGAACGTTTATAACAAAGTTAAGCTCGCGTGTGTTTGAAACAGCCACTGCTCATGCGCAAAGTGTTATGTACTGAAGTTCTCACCCTGGGCCAGCAGGGGGATACTGTAGATAGTTTTCACTCAGGTCCACATATGCAAATAAGGGATTGAAAGTGACGTTCAGTGATTGGATAGTTACAGAAAATGGTTACTGTTGCGTTCTAGTGGAGCTCTATATAAGCAGGCTGACTGAACCCTTCAGTTCAGTTCTGTTCTGGCCTGTGAATAAGCAAGAGCTGTTTGAAGAATCGCTGTGTCTGTCGTCTGATATGTTCACCCACAACTTAAAACTGGTGATGAAGGTGGGATTGATGGACATCAGAGCATAGCCAGATGTGGCCACCCTCTGAACTGAGCTGAATCACTGAGCTGAAACACCAAGCGAAATCACTGAAGAGAACCAATTCAGAGCTGACCGTTCTGGTTGGAGCACTGTGTTCCATCCATCGCCTCCACATCAGCATCAGAATCATGGCTTCACTTGTACCTCTACCGCCATTTGCGCCAGCCTCTGAATCATGGGACTCCTACCTCGCTCGGTTCGACTGCTACCTCCAAGCCAACAAGCTGACGGAAGTATCACTGGAGCGTAAGCGGGGCCTATTCCTCAGCCTCTGTGGGCCCAAGGTGTGTGAGACGGCCCGAGCATTGGTTGCGCCTGTAGCAGTCCAGGCTGCACCGTGGGACACGATTCAAGAGAAGCTCCGCAACCACTACGCACCAAAGCCGTCGAAGATTGCTGCCCGCCATGCGTTCTACCACCAGAACCAGGCAGAGGGGGAGTCAATTAACAACTACACCGGCCCGCGGGCGGTCCAGGAATCAGACAGGAAGGACAGCTTCAGGGGCAAGCAAACCATATTCAACATGTGCAAAGACCTCCGTGTCCCTTCTCAGCTATGTACTATGAAGTGTTAATGATACTTGAAATGCAGCCAGGGCCACAGGATGACCTCGCTGGCTTTAAGCCTCTCGTGTGTACATAGGCTTAAATCTGATGAACCTGCAATGCTTAGACTCGGTTTATGGCTCTAGCATAGGTGGTATTTGCAGCTATTTAATTCATCAATCTCTGCCCCACCATTTAAGAGCAATTTTGATAAATTGTCTTGATAAAGGAGACTTCGCACCTTCCTCTCTCCAGTCCTCTCTCACGTGCCAAGCAAGCTGGGTCGTCTTCCAGCTTTGCCTTGGTTCCTGGTTATTTATTTAATGAATGAATACACACACACACACACACATACACTGGTACCTCAGGTTAAGTACTTAATTCGTTCCGGAGGTCCATACTTAACCTGAAACTGTTCTTAACCTGAAGCACCACTTTAGCTAATGGGGCCTCTCACTGCCGCTGCGCCGACGGAGCCCGATTTCTGTTCTCATCCTGAAGCAAAGTTCTTAACCTGAAGCACTATTTCTGGGTTAGCGGAGCCTGTAAGCTGAAGCATATGTAACCTGAAGCGTATGTAACCTGAGGTACCACTGTGTGTGTGTATGTGTATATGTATACACACACACACACACACACACACACACTTTGATGTGGAAGCATTTCTAGAGAGGCGCAGGGGAAATTCCAGCAGAACAACTGCAGCAAGTCAAACCTATAGAGCAGGGGTAGTCAACCTAAGGCCCGTGGGCCGGATGCGGCCAAATCACCTTCTCAATCCAGCCTGCAGACCGTCTGGGAATCAGCGTGTTTTTACATGAGTAGAATGTGTGCTTTTATTTAAAACACACCTCTGGGTTATTTGTGGGGCCTGCCTGGTGCTTTTACATGAGTATAATGTTTCCTTTTATTTAAAATGCATCTCTGGGTTATTTGTGGGGCATTGGAATTCGTTCATTTCCCCCCAAAATATATAGTCCAGCCCACCACATGGTCTGAGGGACGGTGGACCGGCCCACGGCTGAAAATGGTTACTGACCCCTGCTATAGAGCATGAGCCTCTTAATCTAAGGGTCAAGCCTCACGTTGGGCAAAAGATTCCTGCATTGCAGGGGGTTGGACTAGATGACCCTCATCGCCCCTTCCAACTTTACAATTACAGTATATGATTCTATGCAGTGTTTTTTTTTTCTCCTAAAGAATGTTTAGGGGTACTCTCATTTTCCTAAACCTGTTGAAATACTGCCCCACAATGAGGCCAAACTTAGATTCACAAAATGTTTAGGGGTATGCTTACCCCTGCGTCCCCACAGAAAAAAAGCACTGCTTCTATGATTCTGTTGGTATACGGCACACATTTCAAAGCAGGAAGAATCCCAGCAATGGAAGTCTACCCCCTCACAGAGCTATAGTTCCCAGTACCCATAAAAAAAACTACCATTCCCAAGATCCTTTGTGGGATTAACACCCTTGGTCAGACATAGGCAAACTTGGCCCTCCAGATGTTTTGGGACTACAAATCCCATCATCCCTGACCACTGGTCCTGTTAGCTAGGGATGATGGGAGTTGTAGTCCCAAAACATCTGGAGGGCCGAGTTTGCCTATGCCTGCCCTAGGTGGATCTACACACAGGGGGGAAACGCTATAAATAAGTCAAAAATTAAAACATAAGAGCAGCAGCAGCAACAACAACAACAACAACACCGCTATGGAAAATCGCTTAGAAATTATAATTTTTTTGCCCCATCTGGTGTTGCAGGTTTAAAACATTCAAAACACTTTCTTGACTAATGTAGCTGAGTCACACCGTGCAATTAAATAGTATTGTTATGTTGTGGGTGAACATATCAGACGACACAGCGATTCTTCAAACAGCTCTTCTTTATTCAGAGGCCAGAACTGAACTGAACTGAGGAGCTCAGTCAGCCTGCTTATATAGAGCTCCAGAACAACGTAACTGTAGCAACTTTCTAAAACTATCCAATCACTGAACGTCACTTTCGCTCCTTCATTTGCATAACTATCTACAGTATCCCCCTGCTGGCCCAGGGTGAGAACTTCAGTACATAACAAGTATCATACCACTTTAAACAATGATACCACTTTAATTCCTCCAAATAATTCTGGGGTCTGTAGCTTATGGCTGCTGAGAGTTGCTAGGAGCCCCCCCCTACTATTCCCCTTCAAAGAGCTACAGAGTGGGTTAACTATCAATCCCTCTTTACAGAGAACTCAGGAGAGTGCGGATTTCGAAGGAAATCTGTGTTTTGGATCACATTTGTATGTTTCCTTTTCCCCTGACGGAGACTGAAGGTGGCTTACAGCTAAAATAGAAACAGTCAAAGCATAGCAGGGAGGAGAAGCAATCATTCAAAAACAACAACACATTAAATGTTTATAGAATATACATGCTCTATTAAAACATACAGATGTTTTTTCTACAATCAAGCAGTATATAAATTTTATGAATTAGAAAACATCACGGCGCCACCAGCCCTTTCTTTTTAAAAAATAAATTTTATTTAAAAAAAAATTTACACACACAATTGTTTACATTTAACCATAGTGCATATTAGTACATTTATGGGGTTCCCTGAACCCCTGGACTTCCCCCCACCCCTCCCATGGCTTCCAAAGTCTATCTTCCTTTTTTACTGCATCTAATTTATCTAAATTATTACACTTCAGTTTTATCCTTTGTCGTTTTCAATTACAGGTGCTCTATCGAACCTGCTAACGTTTTTAAATGTTTACAGTGCGCCACCAGCCCTTTCATTGAGACACCATCAGTTCCCAATAGCCTGTTGGAAGAAGAAAGTTTTCACCTGCTGGCAAAAAGGACAGCAAGGAGGAAGCCAGTCTAACTCCTCTACGGAGGGGATGGCAAAGTTGTCTGGGAGGAGCTACCACCGAGAAGGCCCTCTCCTGTGAACCCACCAAGCGTGCCTGCGAGGGTGGCAGCACCGAGAGAAGGGTTTCCCTGAAGATTTCGGAGCCTGGGAAGGTTTGTATGAAGGGTCCTACCTGGACCCTGAGATCATCTTCCGAGGCCCTCCTTCATTTGCTTCCTCCTCGAGAGGGTGGCAGCGCAAGAACAGGGCCTTCTCTGCAGTGGCTCCCCATCTGTGGAATGCTCTCCCCAGGGAATTTCGCCTGGTGCCTTGACTAGACACCTTTAGGTGCCAGGCGAAAACGTTCCTTTTTAACCAGGCCTTTGGCTGCTCTGTTTGACATCCTATACCCTTTTAAAATGTGGCTCTTTTCTGGGAGGTGTGTGTATTATTGGGTTGTTGTTTTCATTCTGATTATATATGCCATGATCTTTTCTGTGAACCGCCCTGAAAACTCTGGGTATACGGTGGTATATAAACTATATCATACGATATGTCAGATAGCTTGGGCTTGGGCCATGAAATTGGGGTGGGTGGGAAGGAGCAGAAAGAAGCCCCAAATGGACAGATTTGCCTGTCGCTAGTGTTGTAAACAAAATCTGCCCTTTTTCCCTTATGGGGCATCCAAGAGCCCGAATAGAGTCCTTAAGTGGGTTCCCTATTGGTAGGAGAAAATAACAGATGCCAACCAGAGAATATTGAGAAGCAAAGCAGCTAGTAAGCCTGATCTTTATTAAAACTGTTGCAACAGGGTGCTCCCCTCACACGCAGGAAAGGAGGAGGAACCCAGAACAATGGTGCACAATAGACATTTTAAATTCCCTGCCCTGCCACTCAAGACCACCCCTCCATACATCATACATACATCACAGAAGGGGTGTAACCTAAGACCACCCCCCACAAACATCATATCTACATCACAGAAAAGGTGGTCTACAACAGAAATTTGAATGTTGTTGTTTTTCCTGTCTTCCAGGTTATCTGATAATGCCTTATCTTATTGCGTTTCCTGGTAGTCTGCCCATTTCTTTGAGATGGTGATTAGCCAATTCCTGAGACAATGGGAAGGTTCCCTCACCCCCTCCCTCCTTGCAGAGAAAACATTTGGTCTGTTTGGGAGTCAAAATGGTTTCAGGACGGTCTTCCTGTGCTGCTCCAGACATGTGGTCCACATATCTATGTACGTGCTTGGTTGCTACATTTATGAACATTTATTATATATATAACCTTAAATTTTATTATTACACTAGCAACCAGGCTCCATGGACTCCACCTTCTCCGGGCCTGCTATGACCTTTCCTGGTTTGGTACAGCCACGCGCTTTTTCATGGGCTGACTCAACAAGGGCCAGACTAGGTGCCTCCGAGGAAATGTGTGACCCTAAGCAAACAGCCCCCGCCCTCCCTCCCCTCCCGCAAGGGCGAAATGGGTGCCCAGGCCTGTCCCATCACGCCTCCCGAGGGTGCTGGCTTGATCTTTATCCCTCTCTTCCGCACCAGCTCCAGAGCATGCCAACATGATAAAGGCAGCCGGGACATTTGCGGCAATAAAGTTATACAGCCCTTTATTTAACTTGCCCGGGCGACGAAAACAAATCCCGCAGCCCTGTCAACAAGAGGCTGGGCGATCTTTCTGGCTGCTCATATTTCTAATTGTCCGTGTTTTCATGTTAGTTTGTGGTGTGTGTGTGTTTAAAATCCTCGTGAAAATTCACCAGCATTTTTGTGAGAGAATTTCCCCAGGACGTGCCCGCAGTTTCACCTGATATTCCCATTTTTGCCTAGCGGTAATTTCCTCCACTATATATGCATCCCTGCATGCTATTTGCACTGTTATAAGGCACTTTGAAGGTAAAGGAAAAGGGACCCCTGACTATTAGGTCCAGTCGTGACCGACTCTAGCGTTGCAGCGCTCATCTCACTTTACTGGCCAAGGGAGCTGGCGTACAGTCATGTGGCCAGCATGACTAAGCCGCTTCTGGCGAACCAGAGCAGCACACAGAAATGCCGTTTACCTTCCCGCCGGAGCGGTACCTATTTATCTACTTGCACTTTGACGTGCTTTCGAACTGCTAGGTGGGCAGGAGCAGGGACCGAGCAACGGGAGCTCGCCCCGTCGCGGGGATTCGAACCGCCGACCTTCTGATCAGCAAGTCCTAGGCTCTGTGGTTTAGCCCACAGCGCCACCCGCATCCCCTATAAGGCACTTTAATGCACTCTAAACTCCACTGCATGTGCTTTTGTACTGGAGAGATGTAATGCCAAGTTCAGAGAAGCGCAGATTGCAGACGGAATTTTGTTTCAGGGAGCGCAAATCGAGTAGGTTGAACTGAACCGGATTTCTTTCACAGTCCTGCCCAAGTTTCCCTTCCCCCTCCCGGCCACTTTGGACTTCAGGCAGCGCAAGAAAAGGGTCTTTTGTTCCCCCGGCTAGCTGGCAAAGAGCTCAGCTGTTAATGAGAGCCCCATGAGGAGCAACGGGCATGAATCCAGGCCAACCCTTAGGTAGAGAAAGTAGTAAATTTCCACCATGAGTGGCCCAGACCGCCCTTGAAACAAAGGCAGGCTTAATCCTCTGAGCCTTCCCTTCTTAGCGGGGAGATTATGGGATGCTGCTGGCTTGCCTTTGCTGGTAATCCCCTGGCTAAAGTCAAGGCCGCAGGAGCTGGGACCTGCGAGGCGGATCCTGCAATTTCACGAAGGAGGATGCACTCCTACCCGGAAGCTACAGATCTATTAGACTCATTGAAATCAGTGGGCCTAAGTTTAGCTGCGTCAATTATTTTGAGGAGCTCTGCTCTGATCCAGCCCAGCAAAACCACTGCTAGCCAATATATCTTAAAATATAAAGGTAAAGGGACCCCTGACCATTAGATCCAGTCGTGATC
>JAXCMG010000122.1:528648-540328 GCA_034642415.1 Podarcis siculus
TGCAAAATAGGGACACTTGGAGGGTCTGCTGATATTTGAATAAAAACGATTTTAGTAAGAATAATAATGATTCAACCATCACTTGCAATGGAAGCCCAGCCGGATGGGCGGGGTATAAATAATAAATTATTATTAATATTATTATTATTCCTGGGGCATCGACAAAAACGCCCTCCAGTAACCTCCCAGCTCTTACTCCCAAGTAAACTTTTGAATGAAAGAGCCTCAGCTTAGGGGCAGAGCAGCTGCCTGGCAGGCAGAAGGCTCCAGGCATGGCTGGGAAGAACGTCCTGCCTGAACCTGCAAGTCAGTGCAGACAATACTGAGCTGAATGGACGACTGGTCTGACTCTGTAGAGGGCAGCTTCATACATGTTCCTATTCTTGGGGTTCCTCCCAACCCTACAATTCTATTCTAGAAAGACCTTGGCCCCAAGGAAGGCCTTGCTTGGATAATTTGGGGCTAAGTAAAGGTAAAGGGACCCCTGACTGTTAGGTCCAGTCGTGGCCGACTCGGGGGTTCTGGCATTCATCTCGCTTTATTGGCCAAGGGAGCCGGCGTACAGCTTCCGGGTCATGTGGCCAGCAGGACTAAGCCGCTTCTGGTGAACCAGAGCAGCACACGGAAACGCTGTTTACCTTCCCGCCAGAGTGGTACCTATTTATCTACTTGCACTTTGACGTGCTTTCGAACTGCTAGGTTGGCAGGAGCAGGGACCGAGCAACGGGAGCTCACCCCATCACGGGGATTTGAACCGCTGACCTTCTGATTGGCAAGTCCTAGGCTCTGTGGTTTAACCCACAGCACCACCCGTGTCCTAAATCTCGCTTTGCGCATGCGCAGAAGTGCCGAATCGCAACCCGTGCTTGTGCAGATGCGCTGCTGCGGGTTGCGAACATGCCTCCTGTACAGATCACGTTCACAACCCGAGCTTCCACTGTACTTGTGTGCAGATGCTGTTTTGATTTCACATCCAGGGGTTTGGGAGGAAATGGAAGCTTTGGAAAGGGGGCTCTCCCAAATTATTTTCGATTGTAACCCCGCCGTGCTGAAATGCACTTCCAAGCATGGGAGCCACCGGGTGGGTTTCCTTCGCAACCGCTTACTTCCTGAATCCAGGTCTCGAAATCGGAGACGCGGGTGAAGACGGTGGGTTTCTTCAAGGCGTTGCACCCCAAGGCGGAGACAAAGCTGGCGATGCCATGGACCTCCCATCTCCCGTCAGCAGCCTTGCAGTTCAGGGGGCCACCGGAGTCGCCCTGGAAAACGCAGCAAAAAAATCGGGGGTGGGCTAGATGACCGCTGGGTGTCCCTCTACAACTCTGCGATTGGAAATAAGCTGTACGGTGAAAGCGCTGGAGGAGGAGATTCTGCTCAGGATATGGCCCCCATCAGCCACTACCCTGAACCGCAGTCCCACCCCCCAGATACTTTGCGCTTCTTTGAAATTTGGGGCTCCCCCAGGTTTTGCAGAGTCAATGCCATTTTTGCTAAATCAGACTCCCCACTCAGAAAACAAGATTGCTCTTATGGAATACACATACTTACCCAGTATACCGTATTAGCCCGAATATAAGTCACACTCCCGCCCCACCCAAATTCCGACCGTGAATAGTTAAAGTGCAGCTTAAATTCGTGACATTGCAAAAATTGGCGTTTACGATATCACTGCTGAAACAGACTTACGGTGAAAAGGAACAAAAAAAATATTATAGCGAGCTTGAGGCTGTTGTGCAATTAATTCTATTGTCATCCATCACTTTCCTCCGTCTTCCAAGGGCCAAACTCCCATTTCCTCCCCGGACTTACGTTGCAGCCGGCACGGATGTCCCCTCCAGCGCAGATCATGTTTTGCCGGATGACGCCTCCCCACCAGTCCTTCTGGTTGCAGTGTTGGTTGTCCACCACTGGAAGAATGGCCTGCTGGAGTTTGGATGGAAGGGGGCCGTTCGCTGTGAAGGAACCACAGTTGGTCAGGGGTCAGCGTCAGGGTGGATAAAAATCAATGATTTCTATTTTTAAAAAAATTCAAAGAAATTGGATTTTTTAAAATTTAAACTGGATTTTTTAAATTTAAATTTAATTTAAATTGGATTTTTAAAATAAAATGCTTTTGGAGGAAACATTTTTCTAAAGATAGTTTTCTGTTTAAGTTATATTATAGTCCAAAGGCTGTTCATCAGGAAATAAGGATTTGTTTTAAGTTTTTCATGTGTGCTAAAACTTAGTCTAAGTTTATTTTTTTAACTGTTTAACCACATCAGTTAACAAACATGGATATATATGCTCAGTGCTTTTTTTTCTGGGGATACGAAGGGGTACGCATACCCCTCAACATTTTGCGGATCTTTGTACCTTTGTCCCTTTACTGTATTTTCCCCCAGTTTGAACTATAAAATGGTGATTTTCTTGAGTACCCTAAACATTGTTGTTTTCTTTTATTCTTTTATGTTATTTTTGAAAAATTAATAAATTGTTATAAAAAAATTAATAAAAGTCCACTATTACCAAAGAAAGAAAGAAAGAAAGAAAGAAAGAAAGAAAGAAAGAAAGAAAGAAAGAAAAGCAGGTGTTTTGCCCTTCAGCCCGTCCCCTAAACAAAAATCCCATTCCACTCTGTACACAAAGCTTGTTTATATGCGTGCACCGTAGAATTGTTGGAAAAGGACCCCCAAAGCTCATCTATTCTAACCCTCTTGTGATGCAGAAATTGCAGCTCAAGAATCCCCGTCAGATGGCCACCCAACCTCCGGTTTTTTTAAAACCACTAGCCTCTGTTTTAAACGCCCCCCTCCAGGCCCCCTTCAGATAAGGGCGGAACCACTTACTGTACAGCCGTCCCCAGCCGCTGATGTAACAGGGGTAATCATTAGGCAACACTTCCCCTGCGGGGGGGAGGCACCCCAGCTGCACCGTGTTGCTCAGCTCGGCGGCGCGGGACAGCTTCATCAGGGCGATGTCGTTGCTGAGGCAAACAGGAGAGAGAGAGAGTCAAGAGGGTGCTCTCTGGGTGGGGCAGCCCAGGCCAATCCATAGGGCCAAATGTGGTTCTGCCCCACCAGCTTCAGTTCCCCCAAACCCACTGGCCTGCCTTCTGAGATCTGGGTCAAGGAGTGGCCCTGCCTCTCCTCCTCCTCCTTAGTACAGTGGGACCTTGGTTCTCAAAGTTAATCCGTTCCAGAAGTCCGTTCCAAAACCAAAGCGTTCCAGAACCAAGGCATGCTTTCCCATGGAAAGTAATGCAAAACGGATTAATCCGTTCCAGACTTTTACAAACAACCCCCAAAACAGCCATTTAACATGAATTTTACTATCTAACGAGACCATTCATACATAAAATGAAAGCAATAATCAACGTACTATACTATAAAATAAATAAGACAGTGTTGCAGATGATGAAAATTAAAATTAATGTTTTTTCTTACCTGCACTTATGATAGCCATTGTTTGGATGGGGGGCTTTTATCCATTTCCACAGACACACAATCAATCAATCAATCAATCACTAACTGAACTGCGTTCCACACAGTCACAAAAACAAATGAACCGAAAAAGCCTCAAAAAGAAAAACACAAAATAAACAGCAAAAACAAAAGCACCAAACTTAATCCGTTCCGGAAGTCTGTTTGACTTCCGAAATGTTCAAAAACCAAGGCGCAGCTTCTGATTGGTGCAGGTGCCCCGGAAACACTAGCTGACAGCCAGATCGGACATTCGGCTTCCGAAAAACCTTTGAAAACCGGTACACTTCTGGGTTTTTGGCGTTTGGGAACCAAAGCACTTGAGAACCAAGACATTTGAGTACCAAGGCGTTTGAGAACCAAGGTACCACTGTATACTCCAAAAGGAGGAAGAGGAGGAGGATGGGGATCAAAATATAACTGAGTTGGCTCTGCCTGTTGTTGACTCTGGCGCCATCTGCTGGTCGGCTCCCTGGCTTCCAACCCACCAGTCCCAAGGGGTCTGGTCCTAAAGCTTCAGCTGGCCCAGAATGCTGGTGCCGGACTAGAGATGGGTTATTTATTTATTTCATAAAATTTATACACCGTTTGAATATTTTTTTAAAGCAGATTTTTTCCCTAAACAGTTTTAAAAAATAATCACCACCACCACCATCAATTCAAACTATATAGCGTCGTTTATCAGAAGATTCCAGGGCGGTGTACAACATTAATAACATATTGTAGAAAATCAGTGATAAACAAATTAACAAAGCCATAATAAAAAGCATACGGACAGATAGCGCAATAATAAAATCGTCATCATAATAACAGTCCTCTCCCTCCCAGTTTCTCAGGCCATAGATTATTTAAAGCCACAGGCCTGGGTAAAGAGGAATGGACCAGACCGCTCCTGCCCCCAAGATGGAGCCAGTTTTTAATGTTTGAAGTTTTATTCTGTTTTTGGTGTTCTGTTGGGAGCTGTCCAGAGTGGCTAGGGAAGCCCAGCCAGATGGGCGGGATATAAATAAAATAAAATTAATAATAATAATAATAATAATAATAATAATAATAATAATAATAATAATAAAGGGACACAGCTCACTTACCCACAGGCGGCACAAATGGAGATCCATTTGGGATGCACAAAAATGTCATTGGAGTTCACAGGAATGCGCTGCTCAGTTCCTTCTTCCGCATCCATGTCATATTCACCTACCACAACCTGATATGTCCGGGATTTGCTGTGAGAGTGTAGGAGGAACACAGAGAAGAGGCCATCATAGAATCATAGATTTGTAAGGTTGAAAGGGACAAAACACCACCATCTCCGCAGTGCAGGAAACCTAGCTAGCAGATGGTCACCCAAACTCTGTTTAAAAGCTTGCAGCTCATGAAGGAGAGTCCACTACCTCTTGAGGGAGATCGTTCCACTGTCAAACAGCTCTCCCCATCAGAAAGGTCTTCCTAAGATTTAGTTGGAAATTCCTTTCTTGTAATATGAATCCATTGGTTCGGGTCCTGTCCTCCAGAGCAGCGAGACACAAGCTTGCTCTGTTTTCCACATGGCAACCTTTCAGATATTTGAAAGTGTCTCTCTCTTATCCAGTCTAAACGTACCCAACTCCAGACCCTCCAGAGTGTCTCCACCTCCATTGTTCTGCCCGGACACTGAGGTCAGCGCCAAGGGCCTTCTAGCGGTTCCCTCGCTGTGAGAAGCCAAGCTACAGGGAACCAGGCAGAGGACCTTCTCGGTAGTGGCACCCGCTCTGAGGAACGCCCTCCCACCAGATGTCAAAGAGATAAACAACTACCTGACATCTGAAGGCAGCCCTGTTCAGGGAAGTTTTTAATGTGTGACACTTAAATGTATTTTTAATCTTTGTTGGAAGCCACCCAGAGTGGCTGGGGAAACCCAGCCAGATGTGCGGGGTATAAATTATTATTATTATTATTATTATTATTATTATTATTATTATTATTATTATTATTTCCATACCCTCCATCATCCTGGTCACTCTTCCCTGCACACCTTGCAGCTTCTCCATGCCCTCCCTAAACCGTGGTGCACCCAGAACTGGACACAGGACTTCAGGTGGGGTCTGACCAAGACATTATGACCATCCCATTTCACCTGCATCCCTGATGGAAACTGATAGAATGCGAAATGGACCGGTTCACCTGTCCGTAAGGCAACCAGCTCCTTCTGCCTGTAAACTAATACACCCACCCACACCCACACACCAGTGCCCACCCCTTACCGCCCACGAGAGAGCTTACGAGATGCAGTGGGCGGCAGTCATGACCCAGTTGGGGGCAATGAGGGTGCCCCCGCAGGTGTGACGGAATTCGCCATCCTTCTCGTACTGGAGGGAGATCTGTGGGGAGGCAAGAGAGGCAGTGGGGAAGGGATTAAGACACCATCCTAGACACAGATCTGTGAAGGGGTCAGAATATACAGTGACAGCGATCAGGTTGTGGGGAGGGGGAGTGACCTTTGTTACTGCTATAAGAAAAAAAACTTCTCCTTTTCCCTTATGGGGTATCCAAGAGCCCGAATAGAGTCCTTAAGTGGGTTCCCTATTGGTAGGAGAAAATAACAGAGGCCAACCAGAGAATATTGAGAAGCAAAGCAGCTAGTAAGCCTGATCTTTATTGATCTGTTGCAACAGGGTCCTCACTCACCACATGCAGGAGGGAGGAGGAACTCAGAACATTGGTGTGCAAGCCCTTATATAGACTTTTGAAATTGCCCACCCTGTCACTCAAGACCCCCCCCAAACATCACACATGCATCACAGAAGGAGGTGGTCTACAGCAGAAATCCTGTCTGCCAGGAAACCCGATAATGGTCACTGATTGCATTACCTGGCAGCCTGGCCATTTTTTGTGATGGTTAATATTTTTAGTTCCTGAATCCAGGTCACAGGCTCACCCTATTCATACACAAATATGCCCTTAAGACAGGATTTGCAAGCAAAAAGACAATGGGAAGCCTTTTCCCATTTCCTCCCTCCTTGCAGAGAAATATATTGAGGTCAATTTGGGAGAGTCAAAATGGCTTCAGGATTGCTCTCCTGTACTATTTCAGACGTGGCTTATATACTTATGTACCTGTTTGCCTTGTACATTTATGAATTTTATATATACCCTATTTTTCGCCCTATAGGACGCACTTTTTCCCCTCCAAAAATGAAGGGGAAATGTGCGTGCGTCCTATGGGGCGAATGCAGGCTTTCGCTGAAGCCTGGAGAGCGAGAGGGGTCGGATAGCAGCCTGCAGCCGAAGCCCGGGGAGCGCTGCGCAGCACATCCCGGGCTTTGTGCGGATATCGGGCAGCCCCACAAGCTCGGGGGACAGCGGGGAGGCCCAGCGCGCCTTCCCGCTGTTCCCTGACCTGGTTTGGCTCGGGGGACAGATATCCGCAAGCCTGGGGAGACCGGCACGACTTCCCGCCGGGCTCCCTCGGCTTGCGGATGGCAGCCTGTTCTGGGGGCTGGGGTCGGGGGAAGCCTGGGGGGGAAATAATTTCCCCCCTTTATTTCCCCCCCAAAAAACTAGGTGCATCCTATGGGCCGGTGCATCCTATGGGGCGAAAAATACGGTATATATTTGGGACCTTAGAATTCTTATAACATCTCTAAATTTGGGTTGTATCCCAACTGAGCTCTTGTTGAAGAGAGCCCCTGTTGCACTAACTTCCTTCTTTTGGGCTTCTCAGAACTGGCATCTGGTCAGCTGCTGTGGGAACAGAGCGCTGGACTAGATGGGGGCCCCTTTGCATATGCCCCAACATTTCTCTGATGAAATTGGAGATGTCCTAAGGAAAAGCGGGACATTCTTGAATCAAATCAGAAACCGGGACGGCTTCTGTAAATCCAGAACTGTCCCTGGAAAATAGGAACGCTTGGAGAATCGGCCTTGGCCTTGACCCAGCAGGATTTGCTTATGTCTTTATGGCTATTACTTCCAATAGGTATACTCTGAGTAGGATGAGCATTAGATAGGAGCCAGTGAGTATTTTATGCCCTTGGATGCCAAAGGTTTGGAAATATTTCTCTAATTAAGTGGTATATAAGTCGTGTTGAGGGATGCGGGTGACACTGTGGTCTAAACCACAGAGCCTAGGACTTGCCAATCAGAAGGTCGGCGGTTTGAATCCCCGCGACGGGGTGAGCTCTCGTTGCTCGGTCTCTGCTCCTGCCAACCTAGCAGTTTGAAAATACGTCAAAGTGCAAGTACATAAATAGGTACCTCTCCGGCGGGAAGGTAACCGGCGTTTCCGTGTGCTGCTCTGCTTCGCCAGAAGCGGCTTAGTCATGCTGGCCACATGACCTGGAAGCAGTACGCCGGCTCCCTCGGCCAATAAAGCGAGATGAGTGCTGCAACCCCAGAGTCTGCCACGACTGGACCTAATGGTCAGGGGTCCCTTTACCTTTTTAAGTCGTGTTGTTGATGTTGCTGCTGCTGCTGTTGTTTTTTTTTAATGGATCTAAATGTGGCACAAGATAATAGAAGGAGAAGTAGCTTCCTTACCTGCCAAGGCCAGCTGTAAGGGATGGCATCCTCACCATTCACCACCCTGGCATTGGGGGTGTAGATAGGTGTTCCACAACTGGAGGCTGTGGGGAGAAGTCAGTGGTGGCTGTGAGTTGTGGGGGAAAGGAAGGGAAAGGAAGGACTGGACCCTGATTAATACAATAGACCAGCAAGACCTTGGGAGAAAGTCCGCTTGCCACCCCGTTTTTATTAGCAAAAGAACTTTTACACAGCGTTTGTAAGAACCGATCAGATTTCCTCTGAGCATTTCAAAAATCCCCACGTGGGACAAAGTAAGATCAAAGCCTCTTAACTACAAAGAAATACCGTATTTTTTGCTCTATAAGACTCACTTTTTCCCTCCTAAAAAGTAAGGGGAAATGTGTGTGCGTCTTATGGAGTGAATGCAGGCTGCGCAGCTATCCCAGAAGCCAGAACAGCAAGAGGGATTGCTGCTTTCACTGCGCAGCGATCCCTCTTGCTGTTCTGGCTTCTGAGATTCAGAATAATTTTTTTCTTGTTTTCCTCCTCCAAAAACTAGGTGCGTCTTGTGGTGTGGTGCGTATTATAGAGCAAAAAATACGGCATTTCCTATTTGAGCATGCATTTAGGCTAAATAAAACAGGAACCAAGGAGGAATGCATTTAGCAAACACCGGAGGTCATGAAAGGAAAGATAGGCATTTTACCACCTCCGTGTGAACTCTGTTTCCTGGCCCTAAAGATTAACAAAAGCTACAGCAAAGCTACCTCCTTATCTTTAGGTATCTTTATGCCTGGTGAAGCAACTGGTCTGTGTAGAATGCTTATACGTGATTGTCAGGCATAGAGAAAATGGGGCAGAGATGCAGAGGCTTGTGGGATTGACTCAGAAATCACGTCAATGACTCAAACACAGTCAAAGCAATGCTTTCTCTGCTGACACAATGGCTTGCTTCATTTTTCATAAATTCCTCATAGCAATCCCACATGACCACCGCAGGAAGGAAGGAAGGAAGGAAGGAAGGAAGGAAGGAAGGAAGGAAATAATAGAATTGTAGGATTGGAAGGGACTCCAAGTGTCATCTTGTCCAAGCCCCTGCATAGCTGTCAAGCATCCCTTATTTGGCGGGAAAGTCCCTTATCCCAGCGCCGTGTCCCGCAGCTGTCCCTTTTTGATGATGTCCCTTAAATTTCCCGGGTTTCAAAGGAAGCAGCTCCTCTCTCTCCCTCCCTCCCTGCTGGCCAGGGAAGAGAGAGGCTCCAGCTGTGTTGCTTGGCTGCGTTGCTCACCCAATAAGGAGTCTAAGAACGACTGGGGGGTGGAGCTTGCATGCCTTGTGCCGATCAAATCAGCCACGTTGCCTGGGGACTCGCCTTTGCTCAGCGCTTCCCAGCGGAGAGGTGACGGTGGTTTTCCTTGCTGCATCCCCTTTGCCGGGTTGCTGCGCTGTGGGAACCACCGCTTGAGGCTTCGTTTGGCCGCTGGCTGGGCTTTTTGCCTTTGGCTCGGAGGGGCTCAGAAGTTGAACATCCCTGTGCTTGGAAAATCCCTTATTTTGGCTGCTGATCCCTTATTTTTGAGGCTGCTGGTCCCTTATTTTCAAATCTGTAAGTTAACAGCTATGACCCCCTGCAGTGCAGCCGTCACAGCTAATAATATACAAGCAATTACTAACAGTCACAAAAACAACCCCACTTGCTCTGAAGCTTTCCTCATTTTCAAGCCTCCCTCTGATGGAGGTCTGATTCAGGAGACAGTGCCACAACAGATGGAGTCCAGGCATCAGGCATGCTCTCTGGCCGGCCCTACCACTATCCAGGTGGCAGATTCTGGGTGGCAAGCCCCTGAGACCAATGCCGGTTTTAGAACGGTGCCACACATGGCACTGAGCTGAGGGGGTGCAAAATTGAGAAGACCTGTTTGGGGGTGCCAAATTTTGGCTTCGCACAGGGCGCCATTTTAACGAAAGATGATCAAAGTCCGCCTCTTTGCCAGAGGACTTGCCCATAGGTGGTTCCTTTCACGTCTCTAAGCTACCCTACTTCTTGCCCTGAATAATTATCCCATTGCTGGTGTCGAAGTAATATTCGCCTTGATAGCTCATTCGGTTGGAGCATGGTGCTGATAACACCAAGGTTTCTTCCTTTCTTTAGCAATTTAATCTTTACTGATTTTATTTTTTAATGTTAGGTCCCTTCACCACAAAAAGAACAGAAGGAAAAAACCCCAGATCGCATTACAAAGAAAATGTTACATGTAAAATAAAATTCTTCCATATATTGAGACTTCCGTCATCCTCCATATGGGTCCTTCGTTTCCTTGTTGACTTCCTTTAAGTTATCATAAATTATCAATAATCTTTGTAGCATATAGCATTGCAGAAGTTAATCCAAGCATGTCAGAGATTTCATATGAGAACAATGTTCTTTTAAATATGGTCTGAATAAACCCCATTCTTTCTTAAACTTTTGGTTTGTCTGGTTCCTAATTTTTCCTGTCATCTTTGCCAGTTCTCCATACAGTGGTACCTCAGGTTAAGAACTTAATTCGTTCCGGAGGTCCGTTCTTAACCTGAAACTGTTCTTAACCTGAAGCACCACTTTAGCTAATAGGGCTTCCTGCTGCTGCCACACTGCCGCCACACAATTTCTGTTCTCATCCTGAAACAAAGTTCTTAAACCGAGGTACTATTTCTGGGTTAGCGGAGTCTGTAACCTGAAGCATACAGTGGTACCTCAGGTTACAGACGCATCAGGTTACATACGCTTCAGGTTACAGACTCCGCTAACCCAGAAATATTGCTTCAGGTTAAGAACATTGCTTCAGGATGAGAACAGAAATTGTGCTCCGGTGGCGTGGTGGCAGCGGGAGGCCCCATTAGTTAAAGTGGTGCTTCAGTTTAAGAACAGTTTCAGGTTAAGTACAGACCTCCGGAACGAATTAAGTACTTAACCCGAGGTACCACTGTCTTCAAATAATTTAACCTGCCAGTCCATTTTAGTTGGTATTTTATCTCCTTTCCACCATTTAGTTACTAATATTCTCGCGGCAGTAGTTGCATACGTTAATACCTTTCTCAGTTCCTTCGGAATATCTGCATCAATGATGCCTAAACGAAAGGATCCCGGTCTTTGTCAAGGTTTCAGGTTCGATCCCCGTATGGGACAGAAGCGTATTCCTGCACTGCAGGGGGTTGGACTAGATGACCCACAGGGTCCCTTCCCATTCTACCATTCTAGGACTCTGTGATTCTAGGCTGCCGGTCCAGCCAGCTGGCAGGAAGGTAGCCTAGGGCCTCTTGCCCTTTGCCTCAAGCTGCAAAGTATCTTGGGCTAAGTCATGGCCATGTGGAGTCATGGGTGGGGCAATTATGGGCGTCCGTGTTTTGAAAACAGGATGCTGCAAAGGCTGTCCCTGTTTTGGTTTATGAAGTGCTGGAGAGAAAAGGAGTCCCTCTTGCACGATTAGAGGCAGGGTGGGGCGAATGGACAGTTCGCTCTCACACATTGCATGAGCAGGATGAGAGGACGAGAGAGATTAAGACCGACGGCAAGAAGTTGTTTCGATGCATGCTGAATGCTGGACGATTCAGGAGAGATAAAAGAAAGTCCTTTGCACAGCACGTGGCTAACCTATGGAACTCCCTGCCACAGGAAGCAGCGATGGTCGCTAACTTGGATGGCTTTGCAAGGCAAATTCGTGGCTTTATAAGACAAATT
>JAXCMG010000122.1:543522-558567 GCA_034642415.1 Podarcis siculus
TATAATATAATATAATATAATATAATATAATATAATATAATATAATAATAAAATATATATAATAAAATATAATAAT
Organism: Podarcis siculus; assembly: GCA_034642415.1. Taxonomy (NCBI): domain Eukaryota; kingdom Metazoa; phylum Chordata; class Lepidosauria; order Squamata; family Lacertidae; genus Podarcis; species Podarcis siculus. The sequence goes on from JAXCMG010000122.1 coordinate 543,599, forward strand.
TAAAATTAGACAAGCCCCTTTGTACTGAAACCTCCCTCTCGCAGCAAGTCTTTTAAGGAGTTGTTTCTGGTTGGTAAAAAAAAAAGAAGATTTATTTTGGCAATACCATTTTAGAAAAAAAAGTGAGAAGAACAGTTCATGATTTTTGCTCAGCTACAACTTTGGCATTCTGGGGTGGAAAATAAGCCCCCGATGGCAGGGGCGTGGGAATCCAAGATCCGCTTTCTCCTTCTGTTGTAAGAGCTGGAAAAAATTAAAAATTATTTTTCCACGAAGGTGAAACGCGCTTGAGAAGGAGAACAGGTGTCTGGGGCAGGTGGAATCTGTTAACAATTAACCCTTGTTCAAAAAGAGACGTTTTTGCAAAAGGACTAAACCCCACCGCCAACCCAGCCGCCACGTTCCCAAGGTGCCGATAAAAGCCAGGGGGAGGCCAAGGCTGGATGCAAGACCTTGATTGATGGCCTGCTGGCTGCAGGCTGTGGAAAATGATGTGTAAGATAATTTTCGCCCTCTCTCACTTTGGAAACTCTTTGGGTTTTCCTTCTAACCCAGGTGGGAAATGGGCATACTGGTTCTAAATCATGTGCCCTCTGCTGTGTCTTTGAAAGACCCAGGGTCAGCTGCATGTATTTTTAAAAAAAATGTTTTTATTGGTTTTACAAAACAAATCTCACATTTAACACATTAAAATTTCTCAAACAAGATTCTTCCACATCTTAGGACTTCCCTCCTCCCCTCCGATGGTCCTTGATAAATCAAGTGTATATCCTAATTTCTCCACATTAAAGTGCTCCAAAGTCTCTCTAACATTGCAGGAGTTGTTGAAAGCCTGCCAAAGAGCTCAAGTGATTACGGTGTTCTTTTAAGTACAGCTTCTGTTTGTCCCATTCCCTATTGAAGTTTCGATAGTCCTGATTTCTGATTTTCCCCGTCAGTCTCACCATCTCTGCATATTCTAATATTTTCATCTGCCAGTCCGCTTTTGCGTGCTGAGACCTTTAAACCTCCCCCTTAAATAAATTCACACAAGACTCGAAATTTGGTTTGGTTTTTGGCAGAATTTAGGCCACAACTGTTATGTACTGAAGTTCTCACCCTGGGGCAGCAGGGGGATACTGTAGATAGTTTTCACTCAGGTCCACATATGCAAATAAGGAATTGAAAGTGACGTTCAGTGATTGGATAGTTACAGAAAGTTGTTACTGTTGCGTTGTAGTGGAGCTCTATATAAGCAGGCTGGCTGAACCCTTCAGTTCAGTTCTGTTCTGTGTCTGTGAATAAACAAGAGCTGTTTGAAGAATCGCTGTGTCGTCTGATATGTTCACCCACAACTTAACAACAACTTTATTGATTACAGCAAGTGACTGGTTGCATAGGCTCTGGTTCAACTAGCTCCCTGCCATGCAGGTAACACTGACCCAGGGCACCAGCCTAGGTCAGCCTAGGGTAAACACCTGGATAAGCAGAAAGCTGGTAGCAGGCTATCTCCGCCACCCAAATGCCCCCCTGGACTCAGGCATGGGCACAACCCCCTCACAGGGTTGACCAAACCATCGAGTCCCTGGATTCCTTTAACGGAATACCCTTCACACAGGGATGGCGAGAGCGTTCTCCCATCCCTATCACCTGAACCAGAGCCTATCCGCAACCTTACAAGTTGTGACGATTTGCTACGCGGCAGGCGAAGCCCAAATGGCAACAGCCAATCAGCCAAGTGGGGGAAATTCCTGCCATGCCCCTGTCCCAACGACAGACGACACACGGCGGCATAGCAAGGTCAAGCACACAAGCCCTAAATATAGGGAGAGTTTTCCTTTATCTTTTTACAATTTTACAATATTTACAGTTCCAACATACATTCAGATTCATTTTCGCTAACCTACTGGGTGTTAAGTACCAACGGCACATCACCTTTGTGTACCGTATTTTTTGCTCTATAAGACTCACTTTTCCCCTCCTAAAAAGTAAGGGGAAATGTGTGTGCGTCTTATGGAGCGAATGCAGGCTGCACAGCTATCCCAGAAGCCAGAACAGCAAGAGGGATTGCTGCTTTCGCTGCGCAGCGATCCCCCTTGCTGTTCTGGCTTCTGAGATTCAGAATATTTTTTTTCTTGTTTTCCTCCTCCAAAAACTAGGTGCGTCTTATGGTCTGGTGCATCTTATAGAGCGAAAAATATGGTACTTTTCTTCCAGCGTGTAGCACGCTGTAAATTTCAAATCATTCTTATGCTGCCAACTGTATATTATATCCAAAATCTCTTGCCCAGTGAATCATTACGGACTTAACTTCTTACCAGGTCTTCTGCGTGTAAAGTAGGGGTTCGGCCACGGAGTTACAGGCTCCCACTAAAAATAAAGTAAGATTCTGCTGCTCAGATGAAGGGCAAATTTAAACTGGAGCAAAATAAACTGCCTTATGCTGAGTCTGACCCTTGGGCCATCTAGCTTTGTGGCTGAATCCTGACAAGACAGAAGTACTGTTTGGGGGGACAGGAGGCGGGCAGGTATGGAGGACTCCCTGGTCCTAGATGGGGTAACTGTGCCCCTGAAGGACCAGGTGCACAGCCTGGGAGTCATTTTGGAGGTCAATTCTGTGTCCAGGGCAGCTGTTTATCAGCTCCATCTGGTACGCAGGCTGAGACCCTACCTGCCCGTGGACTGTCTCGCCAGAGTGGTTCATGCTCTAGTTATCTCCTGCTTGGACTACTGCAATGCGCTCTACGTGGGGCTACCTTTGAAGGTGACCCGGAAACTACAACTAATCCAGAATGCAGTAGCTAGACTGGTGACTGGGACCGGCCGCCGACACCACGTAACACCGGTCTTGAAAGACCTACACTGGCTCTCAGTACGTTTCCGGGCACAATTAAAAATGTTGGTGCTCACCTTTAAAGCCCTAAATGGTCTCAGCACAGTATACCTAAAGGAGCGTCTCCACCCCCATCGTTCTGCCTGGACACTGAGGTCCAGCGCCAAGGGTCTTCTGGCAGTTCCCTCACTGCGAGAAGCCAAGTTACAGGGAATCAGGCAGAGGGCCTTCTTGGTGGTGGCACCCGGCCTGTGAAACGCCCTCCCACCAGATGTCAAAGAGAAAAACAACTACCAGACTTTTAGAAGATATCAGAAGGTAGCCCTGTTTAGGGAAGCTTTTAATGTTTAATAGACTATTGTATTTTAATATTCTGTTGGGAGCCACCCAGAGTAGCTGGGGAAACCCAGCCAGATGGGCGGGGTATAAATAATAATAAATAATAAAATTATTATAGCTCAGTATTGTCCACACTGACTTGCAGTGGCTCTGCAGGGTTTCTGGCAGGGAGTCTCTCCCATCCCTATCTAGAGTTGCTGCCAGTGATTGAACCTGCAACCTTATTCCACATTTGTAAGAGCTCAAGCTTTTAGGGTGCTTTGGAACGCCCTGCCTGTTGATATTGCTCAGGAATCTTCACTGTACAGTGGTAGCTTGGTTCCCAAACACCGAAAACTCAGAAGCAAGTGTTCCAGGTTTCGAATGTTTTTCAGAAGCCGAACGCCCGATGCTGCTGTAGGCTATTGTTTCTGGAGTGCCTGCACCACTCAGAAGCCGCGCCTTGGTTTTTGAACATTTCGGAAGTCAAACGGAGTTCTGGAAAGGATTAAGTTTGGCAGTTTTGTTTTTGCTGTTTATTTTGCGGTTGTTTTTTTTTAAGGCTTTTTTGGTTCATTTGTTTTTGTGACTGTGTGGAACCCAGTTCAGCTACTGATTGACGGATGGAGTGACTGCGGAAATGGATAAAAGCCCCCCCTCCAGACAATGACTATCATCAGCGCAGGTAAGGGGGGGAAATCAATTTTAACTTTTTATCATCTACAATACAGTGGTGCCTCGCAAGACAAAATTAATTCGTTCTGCGAGTTTTTTCGTCTTGCGAATTTTTCGTCTTGCGAAGCACGGTTTCCCAAAAACCTCAAAAAAGGCTACCACACCGTGTGCTATGAGTTGCTCTTGCAAGACGTTTTCGTCTTGCGCAGCAAGCCCATAGGGAAATTCGTCTTGTGAAGCAACTCAAAAAACGAAAAACTCTTTTGTCTTGCGAGTTTTTCGTCTTGCGAGGCATTCGTCTTGCGAGGTACCACTGTACTGTCTTATTTTATACTACAGTACATTGATATTGCTTTCATTTTATAGATCGATGGTCTCATTAGATAGTAAAATTCATGTTAAATGGCTGTTTTAGGGGTTGTTTTTAAAAGTCTGGAAAAGATGAATCCATTTTGGATTACTTTCTATGGGAAAGCGTGCCTTGGTTTTGGAACGCTTTGGTTTTGGAACGGATTAAGTTTGAGAACCAAGGTGCCACTGTATACCTTTTTTTTCCACCTGACAAATATTGGAGTATCTGAGAATGGCCATTTCTCATCTGCCTTAACCCTGCCCCACCCTGGCATCCTCCTCCTTGCCTGGGCAGTTATGCAGGGGCAGCGCTAGAGAGAGGTCCAAACCATACATTTAAAGCACATTCTGCACACATTTTAAAGGTAAAGGACTCCTGGGCGACTGTGGGGTTGCAGTGCTCATCTCGCTTTCAGGCCGAGGGAGCCGGCGTTTGTCCACAGACAGCTTTCCGGGTCATGTGGCCAGCAGGACTCAACCGCTTCTAGCACAATGGGACACCATGATGGAAACCAGAGCATACGGAAATGCTGTTTACCTTCCTGCCACAGTCGTACCTATTTATCTACTTGCACTGGCATGCTTTCGAAAGGTAGGTTGGCAGGAGTTGGGACAGAGCAACGGGAGCTCGCCCCTTCGCAGGGATTCGAAACGCCAACCTTCTGATCTGCAAGCCCAAGAGGATCAGTGGTTTAGACCACAGCACCACCCACATCCCATTTAAAGCACACATTTAAAGCACATTCACTGCCTCAAATATTGGGAACTATTGTTTGTTAAGGGTAGAGGGACGCGGGTGGCGCTGTGGTCTAAACCACAGAGCCTAGGGCTTGCAGATCAGAAGGTTGGCGGTTCGATTCCCCGCGACGGGGTGATCTCCCGTTGCTCGGTCCCTGCTCCTGCCAACCTAGCAGTTCGAAAGCACGGCAAAGTACAAGTAGATAAATTGGCACCGCTCCGGCAGGAAGGTAAATGGCGTTTCCATCCGCTGCTCTGGTTCTCCTGAAGTGGCTTAGTCATGCTGGCCGCATGACCTGGAAGCTGTACGCCGGCTCCCTCGGCCAGTAAAGCGAGATGAGCACCGCAACCCCAGTCATGACTGGCCTTAATGGTCAGGGGTCCCTTTGCCTTTAAGGGTGCTGGGAATTGTAGCTTGGTACAGGGGTAGACGCAGTTCCTGCGACTCTTGGGGGGAAGTTATGTGTTTTCGGGCGGGCAAGTGAGGGCTGGCAGAGGGCACATGGTCGTTGGTGGTGCCCTCACTTGTCCTGATGGACCACCCTCTGCCTCAGTGACTGTCAGACATTTTCCCAGCTAAAGAGAAGGACGAGATATGCCTGACCCCCCACATTCCCCACTCCTTGTGCAGAAGGCATGGATGGACTTTGGGCTTTCAAATTCCAGCAGCATAATACACCAGACTTTGACCCCTCCCCCCTCCTCGCCTCTCGTGTTCCTTTCTAAGTCATTGTTGCGGCACCCAGGGTCGGCAAAGCAGTCGTGCGCCCCTAAACCCGTCTCTGCTGAAGGTGACTGGGCTGGAAGCTGAATCGTTCTTTCAAAGCTCCACAGGGTAGCTTGAGACTAGCTTAGGAAATTGCAGGAAAGCTCTTTGCTCCAGTGCATCACCCCCATAATTTGCTGCCTGAAGCAGCTTGCCTTGCTGTTATGTACTGAGTTGAATAGGATCCAAAATGCAGCAGTCTGATTGGCCCTAGAACAATAGGCTTCAGAATGCAGCAGTCTGATTGGCCATAGAACAATAGGCTTCAGAATGCAGCAGTCTGATTGGTCCTAGAACAATAAGCTTCAGAATGCAGCAGTCTGATTGGCCCTAGAACAATAGGATCCAGAATGCAGCAGTCTGATTGGCCCTAGAACAATAGGATCCAGAATGCAGCAGTCTGATTGGTCCTAGAACAATAGGATCCAGAATGCAGCAGTCTGATTGGTCCACAGGAGCCACCCAATCCAGCTCCAGGTGGAAGTGAATCCGCAACCTGATTGGCCTACAGGTGAATCCCGGAATTAGCCAATCACATGGGACCCATTGTGTAAATAATGTATATAAAGCAGACATTCTGGGGGTGCTTCCTTTCCTCCTCACCACTATGAGCTGAATAAAGAGCATGAAATCCACTCTCAACTCAGAGTATATTTCGCTTGCCTAACAGTAGGGCTGGCCCAGAGAAGCAACAAAGGTGTGTGAGAGAGAAAGAGACGGTAAGCAGGTGAGTGCATTTTAAAATTTTTATTCTGAAGAATCCAGCAAGGAAGGGATTCGGCTGCAGTTGCTGCTGCTTGACGTTAATGGCTGGAAATGGTCTGCAAGAAAAAGAGAGAGTTGCAATGTTAGGAAATGTGCCAGAGATCTTTGGGCAGATCCACGCCATATGCTTAAAGCTTGGGGCTTCCCCAGAAAGAACTGTAGGAACTACAGTTCCTGGCACCCTTAAACTATAGTTCCCAGGATTATTGGGGTGGGGAACCATGTGCTTTAACTGCATGGTGGCTGGCCACTGTGAGGACCAGATACAGGACTAAATTGGCCATTGGCTTATTAGGAAACCAAATCAATTACATAGCCAATTATAAATTTTGGATGCCTTCCCATGTGCTCTACTTCAGGGTCTGATTCCCTTTAATATTACCTCCAGATTATTGCTCAAGCCAAATACAACCCATTCTTGATAACAACCCCTTATACCACAGCTACAATGATTAACTTCAATTCGCATCAACGCATATAAAGGTAAAGGGACCCCTGACCATTAGGTCCAGTCGTGGCCAACTCTGGGGTTGCGGTGCTCATCTTGCTTTATTGGCCGAGGGAGCCGGCGAACAACTTCCAGGTCATGTGGCCAGCATGACTAAGCCACTTCTGGCGAACCAGAGCAGCGCACGGAAACGCTGTTTATCTTCCCGCCGGAGTGGTACCTATTTATCTACTTGCACTTTGACGTGCTTTCGAACTGCCAGGTTGGCAGGAGCAGGGACCGAACAACGGGAGCTCACCCCGTTGCGGGGATTCGAACCACCGACCTTCTGATCGGCAAGTCCTGGGCTCTGTGGTTTAACCCACAGCACCACCCGTGTCCCTTTTATCAACACATATAGTAAATTGTAAATTCGCAAATGAAGTTCTCGTTTCTTCTTCCTGTGTGAGGTTTTAATTTCCACCAATTGTTCCTTAATTCCTTTATCAAATATGATGTCCATATAAATTATTCCTGATCTCCTTTGTTGACTCGGAGTTACCCTGGAGAGGTCTTTTTCTTTGTTCTCAACTCTTCTGATGCAGCTGTAAAATTCCACCTTTGATTTCAAGCAGGGAGTCACCCAACGTCCTGCCAAAGTCCTGGCAGGCCTCCAAGTTCTCCCCTCCACGTCCAGTCAAAGCAATTAATTATAATTATTCGTAAAAGAACGATCTGGTGCCCCGCCAGAGCCCTGGCATGCAGGACCTACCTCATCAATCCAGTTGTTGAAAGCAGAGACGCGGGTGAAGACGGTGGGCTTCTTCAAGGTGTTGCACCCCCAGGCAGAGACAAAGCTCGTCACCCCGTGGACGTACCACCTTCCGTCAGCAGCCCGGCAGTTGAGGGGGCCTCCGGAGTCACCCTGAAATAATAGGCGAGGTGTGAAAAGGGTCTCAAAAGCTGCACCCCATTCAAATGATGATATTATATCCTTGTTGTTAACTTCCCTGATAATTCCTTAAAGTCTTTTAATTTATTACTGGAAGAATCCGCGATCAGAAAGAGGAGGAACATCAAGAAGACTGGAAGAAATTTAAGGAATATTTAGCTAAATATTATAATATAATATAAGTGGAAATACTTGCAAGTACTAAATTGGCTTAGGATTAAAGTATGTTGAATTGTATAACACTATGGATTGAGAATATTATGAAAAGAAAGGAAGTTAGTAATCTGAATAAGTTAATTTTATTAGAAAGTGGATATTGGAAAATTGCTAAAATGAGATTGAATGAAAACCAGTTAGGAAGGATTCGAGGAAGTCGCTTAACAATGGAAAGTAATTTGGATTTTTAATAGCAAGAAGTTTTATATGTTTGTTTGTTTTGTTTTTTAATTTGTTTTCTTAGTTTGTGTTGTGTTATATTTGTTATAAATTTGGGAAATTAATTAAAAAATGAAATGAAAAAATAAATAAAGCCTTTTAATTTATACTCTCCTCCCTCTTGTTTTAATAAATTTCTATAAGCTGTCCACCCTTCTATCATATTCTCTCAGGACCGGTGTTATGTGCAGATCTCTCAGGACCGGTGTTATGTGGTCCCGGCGGCCACTCCCAGTCACCAGTCTAGCTGCCGCATTCTGGATTAATGGCAGTTTCCGGGTCACCTTCAAAGGTAGCCCCACGTAGAGCGCATTGCAGTAGTCTAAGCAAGAGATAACTAGAGCATGCACCACTCTGGCCAGACAGTCTGCAGGCAGGTAGGGTCTTAGCCTGCGTACCAGATGGAGCTGATAAACACAGAATTGACATCTGGTGGGAGGGCATTCCGCAGGGCGGGTGCCACCACCAAGAAGGCCCTCTGCCTGGTTCCCTGTAACTTGGCTTCTCGCAGTGGGTCCCTTCCAACTCGACAATACTATAGTTCTACGACCAGCCCTTTCTGCCTTCCACAGTCTTGCCCCCAGGATAGCTGGAGATGGGGCCCCATCGCTCAGCATCCTCTGGGGCAACAGCATCGCTGGTCCCTTATATGGTACGAGCCCCTTCTTTGCGGTTTACTGACGTTGCAGCCGGACCGGATGTCTCCCCCAGCGCAGACCATCGTCTCCTTCACGTTGTAGCTCCACCAGTCCGGCTGGCTGCAGTGGGCGTAGTCCACCGACGGGAGCAGGGCTTGCTGAAGGATGGAGGGGAGTGGCCCACCAGCTGTAAGAGAAGGGAAGGGGTTTGGGGAAATACAGTGGTACCTCGGGATACAGACGCTTCAGGTTACAGACTCCGCTAACCCAGAAATAGTACCTCGGGTTAAGAACTTTGCTTCAGGATGAGAACAGAAATCGTGCATCAGCGGCGCGGCGGCAGCAGAAGGCCCCATTAGCTAAAGTGGTGCTTCAGGTTAAGAACAGTTTCAGGATCCATTATGGAGGGGGTGACAAATTATCAAGGAACAATTACTGCCCTACTAGGGCAGTTCATAAAACACTTTAAAAAATAAAATAAATGCCTGCTCCAAAGGTCTTATCTTACTACACTAGGGATTATATAGCTATATATGAAGCTTCATGCATATCGGTTAATATCTTGACCCTCCTCCACGAAAATAGCTGTTTACTTGCCTGTTTTCCTATGTCAGGAAGGCTGAAATTTCAATTCAGTGGAGTGCTTACTGTTCCCAACCCTAACTCTGCGGAAAGCCATCTAATTTGACTTTAATTTGATTTTGACGTGTTTTTTTTGTCTTTTTAATTCATCTTTATTCATTTAAAATATCATCTTACATATATATTACAAATATTAAACACAAAATTAAACACAAAAATATAATAGAAGATAAAGAAAATGAAAATAAAAAGCAAAAAAGATTTTGATGTGTTTTTAGGAGGTAATTTAATTATTATTTGATTTCATACCAATATACTGATGTTAGCCGCCCTGAGCCTGACTTTGGCCAGTGAGGGTGGGATATAAATAAAAGTTTATTATTATTATTACTTATTATTATTATTCCTTTGTAAGAAATAATGTAAAACCATTTTTGCAGGCAAAAAATGAAATAAAAATCAATGTGGAGGGGGGGGGGTGGCAAGAAATTTTCCGCACCAGGTACCACCTGACCTTCCTATGCCTCTGCTCTCAGCCTAACCTACCTCGCAAGGTTGTTGTGGGACTAAAACAGGGAGTTGTAGTACCGCATTCACCCCCCGGAGTTCTCAGAGGACCAAAAAAAGGGGGGGAGAGAAATGCAACAAATAAATAAATAAGGTCACGTACTGTAGAGGCGCCCCCAGCCGCTGATGTAGCAGGGGGATCCATTGGGAAGCAGGTCTCCTGGGGGTGGGATGCACCCCAGCTGCACTTTGTCGTTGAGCTCTGCGCTGCGAGAAAGCTTCAGCAAGGCAATGTCATCCCTGAAAGAGGAGGAGGAGCTTTTGTGTTCGAAATGCAAAGGGAAGGAGGGTACTGTTTACCATATGTGGTGGTCATGTACACGGCTAAAGGCTTCCTGGGAAATGATATACCGTATTTTTTGCTCTATAAGACTCACTTTTTCCCTCCTAAAAAGTAAGGGGAAATGTGTGTGTGTATTATGGAGCGAATGCAGGCTGCGCAGCTATCCCAGAAGCCAGAACAGCAAGAGGGATCGCTGCTTTCGCTGCGCAGCGATCCCTCTTGCTGTTCTGGCTTTTGGGATTCAGAATATTTTTTTTCTTGTTTTCCTCCACCAAAAACTAGGTGCGTCTTATGGTCTGGTGCATCTTATAGAGCAAAAAATACGGTATAATGAATTAAAGAAAACGATAAAATGATAAAAAAGTACCGGTACCTTCCTTCTCTTTGCGTTCCCGACACAAATTTGAACTTGTTTTGTACATTTTAGCAATTTTAGGTAAAGGTAAAGGGACCCCTGACAGTTAGGTCCAGTCGCGGACGACTCTGGGGTTGCAGTGCTCATCTCGCTTTACTGGCCGACGGAGCCGGCGTGTGTCCGCAGACAGTTTTTCCGGGTCATGTGGCCAGCATGACGAACCAGAGCAGTACACGGACATGCTGTTTACCTTCCCGCCGGAGCAGTACCTATTTATCTACTTGCACTTTTCGGCATGCTTTCGAACTGCTAGGCTGGCAGGAGCAGGGACCGAGCAACAGGAGCTCACCCCGTCGCGGGGATTCGAACCACCGACCTTCTGATCAGCAAGTCCTGGGCTCTGTGGTTTAACCCACAGCGCCACCCATAAAAATTAGCAATTTTACTTGGTGTTAAATACCAATGGTATATCATTTTCATATAGGGAAAAAGATAAGTGCCCTTCTCCTTCCGCTTACCCACAAGCCACGCAGTTGCCGTTCCAGCCAGGGTGCACATAGATGTCCTCTGAGTTCACCAGGATGTGCTGCTCTGAACCTTCCTCTTTACTCCGGTCGTACTCACCCAGAACCACCTTGTATTTGTGGGATGGTCTGAGAAGAGAGAGGTGCGTTAAAAACCCTCTGGCTTTTGTGTGGCTGGAATGTAAGTTCACTGTAGGAACTCCCTGCCTATTGAAGATCAAGCCTGCGGCTTTGTGGTACTCTTTTCAGCGCCTGCCAAAAACACTCTGGTTTAGATAAGCCCTTTTGGAAAGTCACTGCGAGTCTTAATCTGATTTTAAGTCTATTTTTTAAAAACCTTTCTGAAGTTCTAAAATTATTTCTGCTCGTTTTTGTAAAATGTTATCGTTTTATCTTCTTTGTAAGCCATTGTGAGGCATTTTATACAATCAGATTTTATGAAGTACAGTGGGACCTTGGCTCTCAAACTTAATTCGTTCCGGAAGTCAGTTTCAAAACCAAAGCGTTCCCAAACCAAGGCGTGCTTTCTGATAGAAAGGAATGCAAAACTGATTAATCCGTTCTGAACTTTTAAAAACAACCCCCCAAACAGTCATTTAACATAATATTTACTATCTAACGAGACCTCTGATCCATAAAATGAAAGCAATAATCAATGTAAAAAGGTAAAGGGACCCCTGACTGTTAAGTCCAGTCGTGGCCGACTCTGGGGTTGCGGCGCTCATCTCGCTTTACTGGCCGAGGGAGCCGGCGTTTGTCTGCAGACAGCTTCCGGGTCATGTGGTCAGCATGCCTAAACTGCTTCTGGTGAACCAGAGCAGCACACAGAAACGCCGTTTACCTTCCCGCCGGAGTGGTACCTATTTAGCTACTTGCACTTTGACATGCTTTTGAACTGCTAGGTTGGCAGGAGCAGGGACCGAGCAACAGGAGTTCACCCTGTCACAGGGATTCGAACCGTCGATGTTCTGATCGGCAAGCCCTAGGCTCTGTGGTTTAGACCACAGCGCCACCCGCATCCCATAATAATAATAATCAATGTACCGTACTATAAAATAATTAAGACAACATGGTAGATGATTAAAATTAAAATTAAAAAACAAAAGCGCCAAACTTAATCCGTTCCTAAAGTCCGTTTGACTTCCAAAACGTTTGAAAACCAAGGCGCGGCTTCTGATTGGCACAGGCACCCCGGAAACAATAACCAATTGCCACATTGGATGTTTGGCTTCCGAAAAACGTTTGAAAATCGGAACACTTAACTTCTGGGTTTTTGGCGTTTGAGAACCAAGGCATGTGAGAACCAAGACATTTGAGTACCAAGGCATTTGAGAACCAAGGTACGACTGTAAACGTTTCAGCATAGCTCAGTTGGTTAAAGCATGGCGCTGATAACGCCAAGTGCACCGGTCTGGGACAGCTGCACATTCCTGCATTACGGGGGGATGGACTTGATGATCTTCAGGGTCCCTTCCAACTCTACAATCCATATTTTAAAGAAATATACCTGCTCCTTCACCCGCTTTCCCCTCTGACACTGACCCCCGCTGCTGTGTGACTCTCAGGTGATTGCCCGTGTGGTCTCAAGGTACCAAGGTATGCATCAAATCCATTACACTGCCCGCTAGGCCCTCCTAGCAGTCCATGTGGCCCTTCGTTGATTGCCCACATGGCCCCCGGGTTCCTACCCCCGTTTCATGGTTGTGCTCAGTGCTTGGCTCCGGCACGCCTTGAGAGAGACCGCACTTACGAGATGCAGTGTCCGGCCGTCATGACCCAGTTGGCATCGATGAGTGTCCCTCCGCAGGTGTGGTGGAATTGTCCTCCGCTTTCATATTGCAGGGAGACCTGTAGAAGAGAGCGTAGATGATGGAGGAGCTGAGATCTGGCCAGGCTGGGAGGTCTTCTCCTTTGCTCCCCACCTAAAAGGACTTTCCTTTTTTAAAAAAATATTTTTTAAATTAGATTTTCCACAATGATAACACAAACCACAAAGCAAAATTATACACAAAAACAGAAAAAGAAAAAGAAAGAAGAAGAAGAAGAAAAAGGGAACAATAAACAGATAAACAATAACAACAAACTTAATTCTTCACAAATCCAACCTTTTAAACATCTTGGTTGACTTCCTCAAATCCCTTCCTTCTGAGTTTCCTTGTAATTAAAAGTAACAGCTTTCCAATATTATTATTAAACTAAAACAATTTCCAATTATAGTCCATCTTATTCACTTTTCTTAACATTCTAAATCCCATTTATTTAATTATAACTTAGTTTAATCCTAGGCCTATTTGTTTCTTTCAAGTAATTTCTAATTTTTTCTATTACAATATTTATTCAAATAGTCCTTGAATTTCCTCCAGTCCTCTTGAAACGGCTCTTCTTTCTGGTCGCGGATTATTCCAGTCAGGTCAGCTAGCTCCGAAAAGTCCATCATCTTCATCTGCCAATCTTCCACTGTTGGTAGTTCTTGTGTTTTCCAATTTTTAACAAGTAATATTTGGACGGCCTTTGTGGCATACAAAAATAATTTAACATCTTTCTTGGGCAATTCCAAACCTGTTCTTCCAAGAAGAAAGGCCTCTGGTTTCTTAATAAATGTATATTTAAACATTTCCCCCCTGAAAGGACTTTCCTAGCTCTTTCCTCAAGAACAGGGGCAGCTGTCCAGTTGTTGCTGAACTGCATCCCCCAGCAGCCCCAGCCAGTGGTGTAGCATGGGTTACCAGTGCCCGGAACAGGGCAAGTGTTGTGCTTGGGTGGGGCATAGCTGTCAACCGTCCCTTATTTGGCGGGAAAGTCCCTTATCCCAGCGCCGTGTCCCACTGCTGTCCCTTATTGATGATGTCCCTTAAATTTCCCGGGTTTCAAAGGAAGCAGCTCCTCTCTCCCCCTCCTTCCCTGCTGGCCAGGGAGGAGGGAGGCTCCAACTGTGTTGCTTGGCTGCGTTGCTCACCCAATAAGGAGTCTAAGAACGACTGGGGGGTGGAGCTTGCATGCCTTGTGCCGATCAAATCAGCCACATTGCCTGGGGACTCGCCTTTGCTCAGTGCTTCCCAGCGGAGAGGTGACGGTGGTCTTCCTTGCTGCATCCCCTTTGCCGGTTTGTTGCGCTGTGGGAACCACTGCTTGAGGCTTCCTTTGGCTGTTGGGCTGGCTGGGCTTTCTGCCTTTGTCTCGGGAGCTGGCTGACTAAAATCCCTTATTTTGGCTGTTGGTCCCTTATTTTTGAGGCTGCTGGTCCCTTATTTTCAAATCTGTAAGTTGACAGCTATGGGGTGGGGGCATGTGCCAGGGGGCATGTGCTGAGTCCACTCGGAGCGTGAACCGATTCTGCCTCCAACAGGGATGATGGGAGTTGTAGTTTAGCCATATCTGGTTCGCCAAAGGCTCCCCACACCTCCTCAAGAGGTCTGGGACGGTGGGCGATTCCAGACTGTTGGTGTGTGTGATAGCAGTTAAGAAGGCTAGACAAGGACTTCAGAGCCCCAGATTCAAATCTCCACTCGGTCATGAAGCTCACTGGGGTGACCCTGGGCCAATCTCTCTCAGCCTGGCCTACCTCACAGGATGGTTGTGCGGTTAACAAAGGGAAGAAACTTCGAACTTTATGCGGATGTGACCACAGCTAAAATGAAAAGTCTCCAGACCCATTAGTTGTTCCTCATAGGGGAGTTTCCCCAATGCCCCCCCTCCCGATTGCTCCAGTCAGCCTTCCGCTTTCCCAGGTCTAGAATAATAATAATAATAATAATAATAATAATAATAATAATAATAATAA